>JAEAOA010002126.1:0-445000 GCA_016746295.1 Potamilus streckersoni
CTCAACCCCCCGTTTTAATAAGTAGAGCCAATATGCGTTGCAACTACCAGGATCCTTTCCTCCTCCGTTACGGGTCGCAACCCACGGCAAACAGGTTGCCTCTACTTAGTCGCCTTTTACGACACGTAGCGAGGCACGTCGGGCCAATTCTACAACCCCGAACCCGCAGGGGGACATATGTGAGAGACCAGAGCAGACCTGTTTACCCGACCGTATTTGACCGTATTTGTACGGAATAAAGCCCATCCGTACGGTCATACGGTCATTGAACTGAAAATACGATTTGAGGTTGCATTTATTTATTACTTTTTAAAATTAATTTTTTAAGCCGTTTTTTTTTCCGTTTCGTTTCGTTGTATCATCTCTTCGGTCCGCATCCGCGTCCGCATTTTGTGCCACGTCACTTATTTTGACATTCTCAACATCCGGTTGTTTAAACAAAGGAAAATGCCGCCGACAAGAAAGTTTCAGCACGAAACTGATGATGAAAATGGAAAATCTAACACAGAAAGCAGCATTTTCTACCAGTTTATTCTACTCTGTGGCTATGCCTTAAATCATCATCAAAAGGAGAACATTTTGTGCATTGCACTGTTTGCAACTTAGACTTTTCCTGTGCACATGGTGGAAGGAATGACTGTTCACGGCATGTGGAATCGGAAAATCATACAAAATTGAAATCATTAGAAAATGGAAATAGAAACATTTTGTCAATGATGAAAGAAAAGGAAGTCAGTGATCAAAACATACTTCAAAAACAAATAACACGTGCTGAGGCGATTCTATGTGAGTTGATCGCAAATATGAATTTGTCATTGAGTACAGCTGACAAGTTAACGGAAGCAATGAAAAATAATTTATTAACCTTATTTACATTTTTAGTAAATATTGATAAAGATGATACTAGATTTATCAGATAAATAAGATTGCCTTCACCCTATCTAGATAAACTTATTATTTTCTAAGTGGATGGGTGGTAACAATGACAAAATGTTATAAAACAAGTCGTCCTTAACCATGTAAAATAGAGAATTGGCTTTAATTAAAATGTTATGGATATGTGTGAAGCTGAGAAAACAGACTTTTTAGAGAAAGTGACGAAGGTAAACAACAATAAATTTGGTTATGTTGTGGTATTTTTTGTGGTTTTTATCACAATAATATGAACAGGATGTTTAAGTCAGTGGTGATCAATTTCTGCATATTTGTGCCTTGAAACACAGAATTAACTGAATACCAGCGTCTTTGCAAACTAAGAGTTATTTACACAATATTGTATAGTCATTATGTCGTGTAATACTACATAATGATAATTACAGTATATTGATAGTATCTACTATTTGTGTGCTGAAAATACTGACTGCGGTCTGAAAATACTGACAGGCATTGCTTAAAATACTGACAGGAAAATTTATGGGTAAACAGGTCTGCCAGAGTTCCAATTTGCTAATGAAAAATAATGGGGACTTGCTTGTAAGCATACTATGATGTGTAAAACCTGCAGCCACAAGTCATCCGAGTACAAGCTGTACGATTAGATAAAAACAAACATTATGTTTCAAGATTGACTACAGATTTACCAATGAGCAATACCAGGGTTAGATACTTGCGTGTGGCCACCAACATTCCACCACCTAGCAGAACATTTATGCAAAGGGCCTCCAACATTGTAAGCAAAGCTACGGTGGAGCTAAATGAAATGGATATGACATACAAACAATCTAGTCAGACAGGTTAATGTCATGCGTAGTGTTCTGCATCAGGATCATATAAATTTTACTTTTGATGCCAATGGCTTTAAACATGAAAGGAAACATGGTCAAAGTTGATTGCAAACTGCTGAAATTGCCTGTGAAACATTTTTTATATACAAAAACAATACATTGTAGGGACTATAGTAGAAAACAAGCCGAGTTCGACTGGGGCATGGCTGACGGGGAAAGGGAATATCCGGGAAGCCATGTTGACTGCGCTGCAAATCTGTCACCAACTGCATCACATTCAGAATTTACAGTTTCAAGAGAAATGGGGAAAGCAAGTTGTGCTGAAAGAGATTCTCATTAGACACGCAAAAACAGATGGTGATGCAAAGGATGTTGCTCGCTTTTAAGATGTTTACTAAATTCTGCATCTACTGTGAGAAGAATGACTGTCGGACGCAATTCAACTTGGGTCGTTTTCAGTTCAAACAATGTAATTCTGCAATATTTAGTGAAAACAGGTTTCCAGAAATAAGAACAAGAGAAGGGAAAAGGCTCAAACAGAACATTGTCAGCAAAGATATTGAAACGAGCTAAAGTTTGATCTTCAAACAATTGATAGAGGCCTATACTGGTGATGTTACAAATATTAAATGTCAACTTCCACAAGTACTAGATGCCACTGCGTTGTTTTTCTGGGGACTGCTCGAAATGTCAGCATTGTTCAAATGTCTATGGGGGAGGAAGTACTAACAGTTGGATACGATCAGCATACCAGAGCCCTCATCAACTGACTCATCTCATGACAGAAAATGATAATATCTTCCTAGAATTTCATTCTCATTACAGAAAGTGATATCTTCCTAGAAGTTCCTAAAATGCAACTCACCTGTGATGTTGTAGAAAGAACAAAAGTACACATAAATAGGAAGCTGTGAATAAATCAGCGTTTCATTACCTTAATATGTTCCAGAAGCTCTGATGCAAGAGTGCCTTTAACAATAGACGTCACATGCTGGGATCATCACTGAAAACAAGTGAAACAATTGGGAGGTAAACTTTCAACACCGACTCATTGGAGACAATGAATAAAGACTGCATTTGCCATCAACAGTATAAAAAGCATCCACAAAACAGGCAACGTATTCGTATGCATGTGGTTGGATTTTTAACGTAGATATTTTTGCTGACAGGCTTTAAAAAATATCCTCCGTTATAACTTGTATAAGGTGCAGTAATACATTGCTAATGATAAATGCCAACTCCAACACAGTTTGTCTAGATAGCATATTACCAGCACCGACAGCAGCATGATCAACGCGTGCAACAACACATCAACAAGTATATACCTTAAATTTGTCAACATTTCAGAGTTACATAACATCTGCACACAAATCCGATACGTTTATCAGACATTTCTGCTCAAAACCATTACTTAAATGTTGAAAATTAAATAATTAGCAAAAAATATCAAAAACTGCATATATCTCAATATAAAAAATATATCCAGTTTAGTTCTAGTCGGTCCTATCTGCTACGTCAGATGACCTTATATACTGACAGCTAATGGGGATAGAACAAGTGTGCTAAATGAAATTTCCAATGAAACCTTAAATCATTATGGATTTTGTCAATGCACAACATCGAAATATGAACAAGACTTTATCCTTTACAAAACTCAAGGTTAATAAATACATTTTATACCATAAAAAATTTACCTTTTTCAACAGCAATAATACTTAACAATCGATCCCAAAACCGCTCGCATGTTTTGCTTAGTTAGAGTTATTAAGATATCAATTTTGAAAAATAATAACATCTACGTTAGATTATGTTTAAACTACTAGATATTAAAATAAGTCTTCTCATGTGTACTGAATTAACCTGTCCGTCACATTCTTGTATATTGCCCGCAGTAACAGGTTTGGTAGATAGGATCATAAGATGGCTTCAGTTCAAAAGTTCATAGCGCGAATGGAACAATAAACGATTTGCCTGTGGGGCTAGCGTTCTTTACAAACTCACAAATTTATTCAGCAAATTTATATCTGGGTTAGTTCATGGTATGAATGGCCTCACTTGCAACAAAATTTCAAGGTTGTAAGCAGCGTGCGACTTGAAAGGTCATTCGCTTAGAGACAACTATTTAACACAGACCTCTCTGTTCTGAACCAAGGGACAAGGGCGTCCTTGACTTTTAAATAAGGTCATGCGTGATACCCATATGTTACACTAAATTGTCAGATTATAAAAAGGCAGACCTCTTGTGAATATTTAACTTGGTAGGTCCACACAAAGAGTGTGTCTGTATTTTACAGGTAAGAATTTTCTGTTTTGTTACTCACCCTTAAAAGATAAAGATTTCTGTAGTAACTAGTAGTTGAAATATTCTTGTGAGTTCTCTTTTTAATTTACTATTATTGTAATGTAGCGGAATATGGTATTGTTTTTAAGGTTTGATGTTCATTTGTATTTGTATGAATATACTAATAGCTTCATGCTAAAATTTAGTTGCAAATAAAAATATTCGTTAGATAAAGTATAATGATCAATGATCTTTTCCAGGTCGTTATTCTAAAATAATTGAAATAAAATATATTTCTTTAAAATGATTATGGCATCAATCGCAACTATTTAATTTTATGCTCTCTGAATACAAACAATATTTAATCACTTTTATGGTATTCTAAAATGCAGAAAACTATAAAAACATATGAAGTTGTAGATCATATGAAAATTATTTAATATATATTGTTATATGTATTGTATGCATTTTTCAATATAAATGTAGTTCATATATCAATAAAACTTGGTATGTGCAGACCAAGAGTGAGTGTATTGTATTTTACAGCGATCTACGCTCCTCTCGTTGCCAAAGCTTTCCCCACAAAAAGATGCAGCCGTATCTACACCTTAAGTGACACCTTATCTTTAAGAGGGCCGAACTTTCGTCTCTCTTGCTCTCTGATCAAGATTCAAGGCATCTCTTACAGAAGAGATATATTCCTCTCAACAAGAAATGGGAAGAAGGTTATGTTAGAAAACAACAACTAAACATCAATAAGTTTCTATCATATAAGAGTTATGTTGTGGTGCAATTTCAATTCATTTTTAGTTTTGCATCGATATTGAATTAGCATTTTTGATTTCTTTATTCATGACGATGTCAATTTCTTTTCCACTGTTTTTTAAAGTACGTTTTTGTTTACACAAACATATTTGAACAAATTCTTATATTTTAAGTGCACTTTTATGACCCTGGATAGCAATTGGGGTTGGATCAGCGTAGATGTTTCTTAAGTGGCCACTCACCTCTCGTCTGGTCTGGTCTCAGTTGAAGTCAGGTTTGTGTACAAGAATTTCAATGCAACAAGTTTTTAATTGAATAGAATATATTCCCTTAGTAAGCTTGCTTTCGCAATGAGTGGTCGTGCTAGAAATGAGAAACTGGCTGACAAACTTTTAAGTGAGTGGAGGGATGACATGTTAAAAAATTATGAAAATGACACTGACAAAAAGTCTGTTAAAAACTTTCATTGTATGGCCCATGTTTTGTTGGGTTTTCATAGATATATATGCAATGACATTGAAGTATTGGAGAAATCTTTGGCAGACTAGCATGGCCCATTAGGACGAGACAGCTTGCCGATTTTTAAATTCTGGTCCAAGTTGGGTACCATCATTGAGCGAGTCGTCCGGATGACATCAGAAACTCAAAGGCCGGTTGGTGACCACCTTGGACTGCGTGATCGATGGGAAGCCTACTGTACTGACAAAGGTATTTAGCTTACTAATAATAGTTGGAGAAAGGTTTTCATTTTAAACTTCAATCCAGTCCAATGTGTTCATATTACACTTAATGGTATCATAAAACTTGGAGTTGCATTGCATTTTAACTTTTTTAAAAATAATTTAGTCATTTGAATGTTGAATATATTATATATTTTGCAATTTTGGCGTAGATGCAATCGCAAATCATGACATGCTGGGAATATTTTTTATTTCTTTTTTGCCCGCCTTTAGTTTTTTTATATTTAAAGATACAAATATTGTATTCCAGTTATCAAGTCGACAATCGGAAACTATCGAGACAATAGGTTCAATGGTTTATTCCAAACAGCAGATGAGATTCTAATACATCGCCTTGATTTCCAGACAGTCATTGGAACTGTAAATGCACCGAACAAGAAAATTCTATCTGTAGATGCCGATTTAAAGTCTGACCATATTGTGACTATGTTGCTAGCCCTGGGGCTTATATATGTTAGAGTGACTGGCCCGTACTGGGAACTCATAACATCTAGATAAGTGCCATACCTAGAATTGTATATATACATTAAAAACTTGCAGAAGTATTTAAAAGATTGTGCAGAAAAACCCAAACTGATTGAAAGTGGTTAACATTGGTTGGGAGAGGTGTATGACATTGCAATTGAGCAACGTTCTTTGAAGTTACAAAATTTATGAATATTGACAGAAAATTATTGGATCAAGTAATTTCTTCCATGTGTAAGTCAATGGTAGAAACTATTGAAAACTAACTCAGATTTCTTGCCTGGTGGTCAGTACAGTGAAGCAGCTGATCCAAATACAATGAGGACACGGTTTGCGCAAGTAACGAATCTTGGGTGTGAACACCACTTTGGAGACCTGGATAGCAGTCAGAAACGTAGGCCTAATGCCTCTATGCACCAACACCCCTCCATTCACCTACTCAAGAGAAACCGTCTCAAAATGAAGGTATGACAATATGACTCCCACAGGAAAAAAGTCATTGTGGAAGAGTGCTCGCTATGGTAGAAAAGGCTTGCGTCTTAAACATAAATACCAGAAACGTGTGCATTGAAATATTGGACCAAATGAGTGAACAGCCACCAAAGAAAACAAAATCCAAATGACACTGGTGAACGCTTTGAAAGTGAAAGTGATGAACTGAGTACAGTATGTCAACAGTTGCCTGTTCTGGACCAGCTAAAGGAAAATGATTATATTGTTGTAGCGTACCAGGATGCTAGGTACCCTGGATGTATTCAAGAAATTAAAAGTGACAATAATAATAATACTAATAATAATAATAATAATGTTGATAGTTAAATTCATGGCACCAAGTAGGAAAGTTTTTATATGGCCCAGCAGAGATTATGTGTAGGAAGTTAAACCTGAATTTGTCATAGCATCTGAAATGCTTCCAGAATGTCTAAATTCTGGACGTCAGTGGGCATTTTCAGATCATAGACAATTTGATGAACTGTTTACAATGTATTCCAATGTTTTTTTTTTCTGAAAAAATGATGTGTTAACAAATATCTTGTCCTGGATCTGAATTGTCTGGTAAAAAAAAAAAATTTGTAACCCCTTATAGTCTTCCCTGCACTGAAATCTAGTGGACATATTTTAATTTAATGCAGATATTTGAATTCTACAGGCAAAATTCTATAAGACTGCCAAGTGTCATGGTGATATCTTGTTTAGATTAGATCTTATGATGGAAATAATTATTAAATGTGTAAGGTCCGTGACTCAGATTGATTGATTGGTTTATATTTTTACGGCGCACCAGCACTCTGTGGCTCCGTGACTCAGAAGAATTAAACATACATTTATATAAGGCAAAAATTCACCGAAAAGCCACTTTTTGCCAGTATTCAAATAGTCACAACTTTTTAATTAATCATATTTAAAAACTTTAAACTGTTCTGAAAAGGTCTGAATGAGCTCTGTAAGAATCAATCATTCAAATGCAAATATGTTGACTTTGTAATTTTGACTGTGGTTGCTATATAACATTGACATACCAGCAAAGTATGCACTATTATATATACTCAAGATCTATCCATCAAGTATTTCATGCAGATAATCTTATTACCTTCTTTTTGTAACTTTATTATTTAAAAATTTCAAGTAATCTTTGTATAATGGTCTCGATGCTCTAAATATTTGAGTGATAAATAAGCCTACACACTGGTTATTGCAGTTTTGGCTGAAACGACCGGAGAGAACTCCTGAATTTAGGCTTTGTACGGTAAGAACAGGTTACTCAGAAGTATGAAATATGCATGGATACATTCAAAAAGGGTTGGCAGCTTATAACCTACTGTTTTTATTATTATTATTATCTCCTTTAAATGAATGGAAATAAAAATTTTAAATTTTTCAACGCTTCGAAAATACCCGTTTTTCAATGCATGTACCGCTTAGTGTAATAAACATGCATCCGGATGTTTATTCTGTCGGTAACCAATGTTTTTATATTCAAAAATTCCAAATTAATTTCAAACTAAGCCGTAAAAGCAGACCAATGTTCTAGAACCCAAGAGGACACAGAAAACGAGAAGCCAGAAACAGTTATGCCCCCTGACAGTCCTATACATAACAAATGACAAGAGTAACTCAATCCCGAATGTAAATTAAAGCTGTATATCATTGAACGGTCCATCATAACTTAATTATTTTTTTTTTTTCCTGCAAGACACAAGCCCAACTGGTTGAGGATTAACCCATTTCCTCCAGCACTGCTACTTGCTCCTAACTCTAAATGAGCAGCTCGAGATCAAACGTCGTAATTGCAAAGTAATTTTTTTTAAAACCTGACACTAACAGGCCTCCGTACATTCCACATCTATTAATGAAACCGTGAACGGTGAATATTATAATGAATAGATAGCACTCGAAGTTGGATTGGCTGCCTTCAGTAATTCACGGTATAGATTTTTATTCTTGTACGTTTGATATTTTGTTAATGCACAATTGTATCCAGTTTGCCGAAGGTTCAAGATGCGCAGGATAACAGAATACATTAAAATACAATTAACTATGGTTAGAAACGTACAATCCATTCATTTTCATCCTCACAGCTCATTAACAAGAAAATATTTTCTGATTATTGACTACCTTAATAGTGACCTACCTACAAAGCAAAATCGCCATCTAGTCCACAGAAGTAAAAAAATTCCTTCAATATTTTATCCGGGAAAAAGCATTCTACACTTTCATTGGTATTTATTTTTTATATTTTGTATTGTTATCTCACTCAAGAGAATACTTTTGCAATTGGTCATATCATTTTGACATATATTCCACGAGGGCTTTTGCTTTATTTTATATTAAAGTTTGATCATAAGTATAGTTCTCTATATTTTGTATATGTCCTGTTTAGATTATTTCTGTTAATTCTTCAAGAAAAAAGGTGCGTCCACAAAAAATTACAAGACGTACAACATAAACGTGAGTCATAAGGCAAGATTAGGAAAAAGAAAACGCTGATTAAAGAAAGAAAGGAAGGAAGAAAGAAAGGTAAGAATGAAGGTAGGTGGAGATGGGGTATATATGTTGTAGTGGCTATTGTTACATTCTAATCTGATATGAACTGCACAAAAAATGATTGATTGATTGCGTTTGTACGGCGCACCAGCACTGTTAGGCTTTTTAGCGCCATACAAAAGGTTATATGTATGATCATTAAAACAATTGATAGACACCCATAGACCAATGTGTACCCAACAAGATAAAAATAAACCTTTAATGCGCTAAATTTCCTTCACTGTCAATGGATATTTTCAGGGCACACATTCTAGCGTTGGTACACACTGGAAGATGAATGCACCATTTATTTTTGTTCGAGACATGATCGGCATAGCGCTACGTCATCTCATCGAATTTGTTATATACGAGGGACACCACTCACCAATAATTGGTATGATTTCTTAATATTGTGGAGTTCTCATTCTAATTATTTTGTCAAATATGACAGACTAATTCATATTTCAAGACAATATATGTGATCTTCATTTCGGAAACGCGTGATTGTTGTGCACCATTCTGCTTGTCCCTGACGTCAACGTGACTAGGCAGTCAACAGTACATAATACTTTTCCCAGACAGAACGAGAACATGTTTTGTTTTTTTTTTTGGTTTTTTTTTTTTTTAAACATGGGTTACGAACCATTTTCTAATTTTAATGTTCTGCAATGCATTAAATGTGGAAAGGGAATCCGAAAACATGACAATTGGGGGTTTATGGAGAAATGTCAACGTAGTTCAAACAATGGCATTGAAAATTGTGGCTTTATGCCATGCCTAAATCAAAATGGTATTTAGGGTTTTGTAATAACAGGTGCATTTTGGGGTCTAACGCCATTTTTCAGCAAATAGAATGATCTAAATAGAGAACCTGAAAATAAAATCTATGAAAAATCCCACAGACTCAAAATGTTCAATTAATTTCTAATTAAAATAATGAAATGTCTAAAATGTATGAATGTTCTTGTCGCTCCAAAAGGGCAAAACCAGTAGCTTGAAGAAAACTATTTATAGGAGTTCAAGAAAAGCACACAGATGAATTATTGCAAAGGCCTATAACAAGATAATATTGCTCCGTTTCCCATAGAAAATATTACAAAACACCGTCAGCACCAAGTTCACCCAGTTCTCAGTATGATCCAGATTTCGGGCTACCAAACACTTCAAATGATACCATAAAAATTTCCAATCACTTCAACAACAAATTTCATCAACACCAAGATCTTACAGACATTGTACTGTACGTAAAAGACCTCATAAGCATTGAAATCATTCTATTCATGTCCCAATCTGCGTTATAACCAAGTCTTTTATAGAGTGTGGTATTTAAATCACTTCATATAGATGTTCCACATTCCATTTGGAAAAGCTCCTACTTCACTAATGAAGACCTACAATCTTACAGTGCAACAAAAAAGTTTCAACACTTCAAAACATATTGCGTCAGTTTTCCAAAATTGTGCGTGAGCTAATTAAAACGAAGTCATATAAACCTCCATTTTTCTTTCTTTCTTGTCTGAAGATGACGACTTTCAACTTACTGGCTTGAAAAGGGATAAATTCCTGTAAGTGTTATTTTACATGAATACACTCCCAAATACACATGGTATATCTCCACTGACATTCCTGGGTGTATTTCTGACAAAGCTGCGAGTAGGACCTCTGAACAAAATTTCATCCATAATTTTCCATCTAAGAATATCAAAAGTACAACGCATGATTCAAACAGTGCAGTACTCTCATCTGTGCACACCACTCCGGCTCCAAGTTAGATATGTATTGCTAAAAGCAACAATGCATCTATATTTGTGTGTGTGTGTGTGTGTGTGTGTGTGTGTGTGTGTGTGTGTGTACACATAAATGAGCTCAGACTATCACTTTCAAAGCCATTCATACAGTTTACATTGAAAATCAACAAAAAGTTAATCCAATGATGGTTATACGAACCGACTGTTATAATTTAACTGATGTAGGCCCATATTTGGCTGATCATTACAACAGCGATACATTCATTATTAAACACATTGTAAGAACAAATGCTGAAGACATTACAAGTTAGTTACAGGAGGGAGATGTTTTTGTTGTAGACAGGTGGTTACGCGACTCGGATTTCCTACAGGAACACAAATTTAGAGTTGACAAGCCGGCTTATCTTCAATAAAGACAGAAGTAGCATTCAACAAAAAATGCCAACACTTCAAAAGACTGGTGACAAAAGTGCGATGGGTACTAGAAAATTGTGCTGAATGCACTTGGTACTCATATTGGGGACTTCATTCAAATCATCTATGCATTAATGAATAAATTTTGACCACCCCTGGCCAACATTGGTCAATCAACTACCGATATTGCAGGAAGGATGCTTCAAAAAGCAAAGGAATCAAAGAGAGTTAAAATCCTGGTTCAAGAGAAAAACTTGCTGAATAAGTGCCAAGTCTAATTCAAATTGGATGTATGCACTGGTGAACTGAATGATTCCACAGGTCACCAGGCTGTCAGTTGATTACATGCGTGATATCCCTATGAACATTTTTAAAGCCCAAGTCTCCAATCTATACAAATGAACAGCTCACACCTGAGGGCATTATGAGGTTATTGCATGCATAGATTTCCAGGTCTGTTAAATGTTTTAAAAAAAGAGCTACTATGACACCAATACAAGCCTATGGATTCCAATGACTCCATCAAAGGATGATACTCTACTTGTAAGGTTAGTTCTCGGGTTGTTGAGTGTTTTGGCCATGCGTCTAGTGTTACATGGCTTTTGGGTTGCAAAAGATGGGTAAAGGAGAGTTCACAAAGAAAACATCATTAATTGTCATTTTAAGGATGCATCGTCTATTCTAGAATGTAAATATTGAAACGCGGAATCAGAAACGCGGGATCAACTGAGGAGTGATTTCTGCACCACTACCTTCATCAGTAATTTTCTGATTCCCTTATATAATATGAAGCGTCGTTAATACCGTGATGTTTAAATTATTATGGCATGCCATTGTTGTAATAATGAGATAGATTGACAATACATACCACATTCAAATGAATACAAGCGGTAAAATTTAAGACGTACTCTTTCGTTATCTAATATTTTTATGTCTATTTTAGACTAGTTTTTCAATATTAATCCTTTTTCTGACGACTGTGCAGTCATGGCAGATTCTAACTGAAGACTGCTAAGGTGTGGCGAATTACATCAAAGGTTTTTGTAATGTGTTGCTTATATAGCAAGAATTGAAAGAGTGTTGCTGTATTGTTTTTGGTCACCTCCCAGCGCCTCCAGGTATATGGCCTCCAGGAGGAATTAAAGGTATAAAACCTCCAGGAGGAATGTAAAGGTATAAGGCCTCCAGGATTTTCCATGGAATGGAATTTGCATTCATCCAATTAACTCCGAATTTTGTAAACTGTTATACCAGATAAGTGCTGGTAAATGGCATTAGCAACATGAATAATAAATGGATATTGCAAGCAATTTGTCCCTGAAGCATTTCATTAGAAACGACATAGCTGAGGAAGTTGGTACTCGACTCGAAATTTTCATACATAGCAAAGGCTTCAAGTGTCCCTTCAGTCTGAAATTTCTAGGAAAATTGTCAGCATGCAACTCAGCCAGAGCAGCAGGTCCTACGCTTATAAGGATCAGTTACAAAACCACTAAAAGGACAATACAGAACTAGTGGGAGTCCGGGTTGTATGCCATTCTTGGACGAACATCAAAACCAAGTCAGCAGTCTCTGGTCCAATCATACGATCGGATAGACCAATATCGGAATTCAGATTTGTCCCTGAAGTAAAACGGACAGAAAACAGTGGGAGATGAAGGATCCTATCCTACGGAGACTGAATGACAAATCTCACCTCTTTGACGACTCCTTCAATTGTGACAATGATGGATGACACTGAAAGGGAATTGAAAATAGTCAAGATTACAGACACTAGATTGTGTGACAGGTTCCACACTAAATTAGTAGTTTTACGCTGATAAAAAATTTCACTTGTTCACTGTAAATGCTTGACTTTTGTACAAGTGTGAACATGTTTAAAACATTAGCATTCTCTTTATTTATATGCTGGTAACGTATTTTCGTGTACACAGCAAGATGGTTAGTTGAAAAATTTGGTGTTCACAGCAATATGGCGGCTGGTTGCGCTGCTATAAATGGCATTTTCGGAAGAACCGATCATTTTCATTTTTGCTACATACTTCTATGGCAACATAAATATCTTGGGAACAATGACAAAAAATCAAATGCACAACATTTTGTATAATTGTTTAATCACAGCATGATCCTGACATTTGCTGTAGTTAACATTTCGGTCTCAAAGTGCCTAATACTTCAATTGCAAAATATCTTTCCATTGCAACCAGTGCGATAGTTTGCATGACCAACACAGAACGCCACCTTATTGATCAGCACGGGAAGATGATTATGTGTGACTATCACGAGTTTAAATTGAGAAAGAGTCGCAGTTATAACAAGGAAACATATGAATGCATTTTTTTTATTTATTTAATTCAAACCTACATGGAAAATGCCGCTGGAAATGAAAATACGCTGACAACTTTAACTCACACTTCTCACTTAGAACACCAGTTTCCGGGAATTATGCCCCTGGAGTTGCAAATCTTTAAAAGGTTCTAGAAGCGTCAATGCTTGGTTCAGTATTAAATAACATATCAATGACAAGCCAGTCAGCCGCTATGGCTACACCAGTTATGATAGAAAGTTGATGCACGTCTATCTCATGATTACTATTTGAAGGTCTCCAGCAACCAGTCAGGTATCCATCCTCATCAAAAAGTAAAATGTCCAAAAGCTTTTCTAAACCTGAGCTCAAGCCGATCGATAAAGTCGAGGACCATACTGTGTGTATCATCATCTGATGGCCAAATGACTAAACAAATACATACCGTTTGCACTACTATCAGTGTCCATCCCATCCCTTACTATATTAACACCTGTAGATTTACTTCGCAAATACACGTTACCAGTAAGACGCTTTGGTCTGCCAGTTACAACAATACCAATTATTCCGATGGAGGAAGACTTCAATACTTATATCGGGCAGATTTAAGATGATCCTTCCTGGGTGTTAAAACTACATATACTGAGAAAATCACGAGCTTCAGTCCAACAGAAAATAACGTCCCAGCCATATAACCGCTCGTGTAAATATTTACCACATGGTTAAACTGCAGTGACAGAGAGAATTGTACCCTTGCGGGTGGTACAGTATATGAATAAAGGTCAATCTTCGTCTGGGAACCAGCATCAGTAGTATTAGGAAACCAGGTTTTCAACTCACTTTGTTTTTTTACCCTCCAAACAAGTATAAATTATCCCCCACCCCACCCCCTTTTCTTCCAAAATAAACCAGGTTTTCAACTCACCCTAGAGGAAAACCAGGTTTTCAACTCACTTTGTTTTTTTACCCTCCAAACAAGTATAAATTATAGTCCTAAATTATCCCCCACCCCACCCCATTTTTGACTCACCCACCCCCACCACTTTTTTTTACCCAACAACAACCAGTAAACAGGTATTTTGTAACCAAACAAAACAACAGGTGTTGGAATGTGATAAGCTCTTTACACAGAGGTGACTAATTTGTTAGAACAGCGCATGTGTGGAATACAATTATTCTAAAGACGGCAAACGGGTTTTACCACAAGATAACAGGATGAAAATTAAACTGTGTGTTAGAACGTTTCAGTTAACAAGGTGGAAATTAAACTAGCATTAGAATGAAAATGATATTATTTTAGTTATATTATATCTTAAGTTTAGATAAAATTTTATGTTACTCATATTTTTTATGATATTTTTTTTCATACTTGCTAACCCTCATTGGTAGAATGTCTGTTAACATATTGTCAATAATACGAAATTCACGTAATAAATCATCCATATTATATTTAACTCCTCGTAGGTAAGACCGGATGTGATCAAGTAGTTTCTTGTAAGTTTTAATTGATGTTAAACAACCGTGCTTCTTTATCAAAAGTCTTGGTTCTACTTTTTTACACGCCGCTGTAAGTGAAACACCAATACCAGATATAATTAAAAAAAAGGGTTTTAACGATTTCCCACTTGAACTTATACCAGAACTTGTCATTATGATGGTTAGATAAGATATTACTGGAAGGATCTTGTTGTATTATTTATAAAATTTTTTAACGCACCAACGTTTTTTGTGATAATATTTGTAGTATTGTATTAGTGCGTCCACATCTTGTTTTGGAATATCTTTTGAAATATGATTGAAATCAACTATACTTCTTTTCATTATAATATTAGTTCACATAGTCCTATGTTTGGTTAATTCATAATAAGAGCTGGTTGTTCAGCTATAAATTCCAAACACCAGAGAAAATTCGCTAATTGTAAAGTTTTATCAACTGGTTCAAGTACAAATTCTTCTTCAGAATTTATGTTTATTATTACAGATAATACTCCAGATGAGTCATCATTTGGATGACGAAATGGATATTTGGTAGATATTCTAAACTTTGCACTGCTAAGCACTGACAATCTATACATACCAGTAACTTCTGCAGTGTATTTGATAGAATTATTTTGCCTCGTCCATTTACTAGATCCAGATGCAACAGTATACACAATATTTTTAATCTGTTTGTGAGGAATTTTAACCATACTCGTTTTCTCAACAATATTAGGAATTCCACTAATAATATCATTGAGTTTTGTGTTAATATTAGCGAGTGTAATGTCAACATTTGATGGATTTCCAAAAAATTCATCTCTAATTTTGTTTATGCTTCTGCGAAAACTTGAAAATGTGTTCACGTGACTGGTAAAATTATTTTTGAGTGCTGTGATTTCATTAGTAATTAAAGCGTCCCAATCATTGACATATTTTTTAGTGACAGCATCCCCATCCTCAGTTGGGTTTCCAAGATCTGTAATCTTATTTTGTTTCATAACAATATTCCCACTAAATACATCACCATCTTTTTTTAACAAAATCATTAACTGACCTACCAGAATCTTGTATATTACCTAGATTGTTAAAAGTAACGATATTATTAGCAATCGCAGCAGTATTTCGTACAACTACATCTGACAGTTTTACATTACTCGTCTTTAATCGTCCTTCTTTGTCTTGGAAAATGACAACTTCATCTGGATCTACGCTGGTAAGATTTAGTAAATTATTGATTTCATTTTTGAGCCGATCAAGAGTTGCATATTTGGATAAGTCACCTTTAAACGTTTTGTGGATAAATCTTCTAATAGTGTTCCAAATTTTGTATAGTAGCTCATTATTTACTATCCTAGATAAAATTATCAACACTAGTTTAATATTATACAAAATGGCAAAATCGTCGATACTAAACTTTGATACAGAGAGACTAGTGAAGCATAAACATAATAATGAACTTCCTGATTGTCATTATCTTATTGTTGGGCGAACTGGATCGGGGCGGGGAAAACAAATTTGCTTATGAACTTGCTTCTTGGTGATAATTTTAACTACGATAGAGTTTATATTTACACAATCAATCCACAGCAAGATAAATATGAGTTATTAAGTGAGTATAATGAAAAACTTCGTGATGATCTTAAAGCTGGCGAAGATTTTTTTATAATTAGGCAGCCAGAAGATCTTATTCCAGTTAATCAACTTGATGCAGATGAACATAAGATAGTAGTTTTTGACGATATTCCGCTAAATAACATGGAGATGAATAAAATAAGATCATATTTTTCACTATCCCGTAACAAACAGTGTAATTCTGTTTATCTCGCTCAAGGATTTTATAATGTTGATAGGTTTATTAGGCGAAATACGGGTTGTTTTATTTTATTTCCAGGACTGGATAATGTTGACGTTAGAAATATTGCAAGCGAGCAATGCGGTGGCGTGACAAAAGATAAGTTTATTGAACTTTACCGTAATGCTACAAAGCAAAGATAAATTTAACTTTTTCTTATTTGATAAACTTACAAATGATCCAACTAAAATGTTTCGCTGTTGTATTAACACTTACTTACAATAAAGCGTTTCAATTTTATAAAATTTATAATTATAATAATGGACAAACGAGCAAGATACAGACAACACATAGAAGATCTAAAAAAACTTGCTCAATCTCAGGCATCACTTAAGCAAAAAGTACAAGAAGCGCGACGTGGGCAAGTAACTGCTACAGAAACAACAGCTACAATTTTCAAGCCGGTTACTGAAGCATTATTAGGTAAACAACTTGAAACTAAACCACTGTCAGAAGAAGAACTTAAGCAACTACAGGAAAAAGGTTTGGTTGGAATTGTTAGAGAACAACAGGAAGCAGCTGCTGCAAAACTTGTTACTAGATCTGATGAAGAAAAGAGAAAACTGATTGAGGCACTTACAGCAAATATAGCTGATCCTGCGGCTAGACAAGCAGAACAGAAACAGATCGATTGATAAACAATCCGCTGGAACTTGAGCGAAGATTAGCAGAGTTAACAACGCAAGGAATAACAAATATTATAACAAATTTATCAGGAGACATAAAAGATATCAGAGAGGAGCAACAAAGAGTCGGTGATCTTACTGTAAAGTTTATGGAAGTTGGAGATCAAAGATTTTATTTTACAAAAAAAGCAAATGATGAGATAAAAGGTATTGAATATGATGATTTTTAAACAAAGAAAATATAAGGGGTATTGATGATATAAGCAAGTGGACTGATGCAGAATATCAAGCATTAATCGATAAATTTGATGTAATATTTAATGACGGAGCTGCTGCTAAAGATGAATTAAACACGGTTACAGAGATTAATAATATGATTCCACTTTATGAAAGAATGAGAAAGGGTGTCATTGCTCTCACGTTTAAAAAAACAGCAGAAAATAGCAGAGCAAAACCTTTTGGTAAAGGGTGGAGTTTTAAAAGAAGAAAATTTGATAAACTCGATAAATCTCGTGTAGAAAAATATAGAAAAGAAAAAACAGGAACTGGTGTAAAAGTATTTACTTCAACTACTGAAATGATAGGTAGATTAATGTTATTAATATCATCAAAGGAAGCTGGGAATGTTAGTGTTGAACTTGATAATGAAATCATTGACATACTTGATCATCTAAGATCGAGTGAATTATTAACATCTGACGAATATGAAACTTTACACCGCGACTTAATCGCGGCGACTTAATTTTGTAAAATGATATAATATTAAAGGAATGCAAACAACATTATTACTAAACTCTAGCGAGTCTACAGAAGATAGCGCAAATTTTTCAGTAAATTATATTCCACCTATAGAACTAGATCCTGCAAAACAATATGAAATTGGATTAATTTCTTGTACTTGCTGGAATGCTATACCTAATGTGAAAAATGATGTTAACGATGAAATGTATTTTACTATGATTACAACATCTCCAATACTCCAATATCTACAACAAAAAAAATAAAAATTCCGCAAGGAGCTTATAATATTGAAGATCTAAACAAGACGATCAAAGAGCTCATAACAAAAGCTAACGGTGTGGCTGATAATTTTGAATTAGCAGCAAATTATAACACATTGCGAACTAGGATAACTTTGAAAAATATAGCAATCAATCTTGAACCAAGAGAAAGAAGTATTGCACAACTGTTAGGATTTACTGAAAAAACTTACACTGCACTTGATCAGCCTATTACATATGACAGTGAACTGCCATCAAATATAACAGAAGTAAATACAATATTAGTAAATTGCTCTACTGCTTCTGGCTCTTATACATCAAAAGGTAGCAAAGGTCAAACGATTTACAGTTTCTCACCCGAAGTCCCGCCAGGTTCTCTCATGCAAATAACTCCACGACATATTATATATTATCCTTTAAACGTTGAAGATCAAATATCAAGTATAAGGATGCAGTTGACAGATCAGATCAATCAGGAAAACAGTTACATGTTAGTAATGAAATTGTAACTTATTATTTACATCTACGCGAGCAAAAGTAAAAATTATGCAACATCAATATAATGAAACAAAGAAAAAAAGTTTATCGAAGAAAAATAGTAGGAGGATTTTTTGGAAATATATTCACTAAAGTTATTAAAAATATTCCAGGACTAGCGCGTAAAGTTGCACCAATTGCTATTGACGCGGGTAAAGCTTTTGCAACTGGGGCTGCATCTGCCGCTGGGACTGCGGTGGGACAAAAAATAGCTAATAAAATAAAAGGAGATCCACCGACTGCATCTGAAATAAAACAAGCTATCTCAGAAATCGCTCCAACAAAAGAAACTCAAAAAGCTATGATAACAACAACAAAAAAATTATTATCACCAAAGGGCGAGCAGATCATACAAAAATTAATATCTAAAGTAACAATGCCGCAATAAAATTTTATATAATCTAATAAAATAAAATAAAATGTCTACTAAAAATTATCTCGAGTTAACAGAAACTTATGACATCGACAACGATGTGACAGAATTCGAGTTTGTTGAGTACCTTGATGAAAATTCTAACGAACCAAATAAAACTGGTATTAGAACCTTTAACACCAGAGACGAAGATGTATTTCTACTGCCACATAAGGCTATGTTAGAAGTTCGTGGTCAGATTATGACAGTAGCTAATCCACCTGCTGCAATTGCAGTTGGAGCAGAAGTAGCTCTTATAAATAACGGTTGGAGTCTATTCAAAAGTGCTAGATATCAACTGGCCAATCAAACTGTAGAAGATATTTCAAGTCATCTACAAGTTGCAAGTACAATTTTCAATATTATTTCATTTTCCGACGATTACTCGAGATCAACTGCAACTAATATGATGTGGTTTAAAGATACTGGACGGGGTATAGCTGAATCAACAGAATTTTTAAAGAGAGGCGCTATAGTACATGGAGCTAATGCTGATGAAATGAAAATACTGTAATTGTGAGAAATTTTCTCATTGCTAATGCTGCTGCACTAGATATTGTCGCACCTGCTGCAGATGCTAATGCAAACGCTACAAGAGTTTCTCTTACAGCAGCTTTCAATAATCTAAATATAACACCACCAGCTGCAGCTGCAGACGGTACTGCGATGTTAAATTTACTTCTTAACACACTTGATGTGAGAAATCCACGCTATAACGAAGGTTTTGCTAGGCGAAGAAAACTTGCAGCAGGATCACGTCAAATTACAATGATGCTTCCGCTAAGCATGATTTTCGGCTTTTGTCGCGATTATGATAAAGTATTTCGCGGAGTAAAACATACTCTTATTTTAGATCGAGCAGACCAAAACGATTGCTTGTTTAGATCTGGAGGGGTTGATGTACAGTTTATCATAAACAAACTTTCTTTGTGGATGCCACGTATAACACCATCAATCACTAAAATGTCAGAACTAAATAAACACGCTTGATAAGCATACAAACAGAATTTACTTTAAGCAGCATAAGGTATATCAGACAGCGGTTCCAAATACTACTGACTACACGTGGAGGGTCACAACAACATCAAGCGAACAACTGCCGAGAAATATCTTTGTCGTATTTCAACAACAAGCTCGACGAGGTAACCAACAACAAAATAATGCAGTATTTGATCACTCTGATGTCAGACGAATATACGCTAGATTAAATTCAAAGCAATATCCAGAACGAGCTATCGAGTGTAATTTTGCTGATGATGTTAATAAAAATATTTCTCGACCGTACATGTACCTGCTTGACGCAATACAAAAATATCAAGATGTTGAAGATGGAACTCAAATATCAGTAGAAGAATTTCGTACGCTTTATCCTATATTTCATTTTGATGTTAGTAAACATAACGAGCGAGCTGTAGACAGCACAGCGGATATTGAAATTACCTGGACACTTGGGGCGGTTCCAGTAGCGCCGTTATACGTATACGCATTAGTGATTAGTGATAGATTTATCACGGTAGATTCTATTGGAGGTAAAATGACAGTTCAAGTTTAATCTACAGTTGTTATATAAAATGGTAAAGTATATTGTAAAAGAAGTGTATTTGACTGATGGCCAAGTTAAAAAATTAGTAGCTGCTACTGCAAAGCGAGAACAGGTATCATTAAAAATCAATCCTAATATTTCTGATGGTGTTTTAACAAAATTAATGCTAACAAAAAATCAAGTAAAAAAGTATGATCGTAAAAAAACTTTTGTTTTAAATTTGAGTGCTGCACAAATGACAGCGATGGCAAAAGAAGGTGGTTTTCTTGGTCCGGCATTATCAGTATTAACTAGTACAATAATACCTAAACTTTTGCCGGTGTTGGGAACATTAGGACTAGCAGCAGCGTCTGGAGCAATATCTGGCGCAACGAAGAAAGCAGTCGAAGGTAATGGTATCATTCGTGGAAGTGGAATAAAAAAATTGTAAATTTTATGTAAATAATATATTATAATGCCACAAAAGAAAAAGAAATCACCAACAACAAAAAAAAAGAAAGTAATAAAAACAAAATCACCAACACCAAAGTGCAAATGCATATGCAATCAAACAAAACAAGGAGGAATTATTCCGTTCGCTCCACTTTTGGCGGGACTAGCGGGAAGTCTGCTGCCAAATCTTTTAGGAATCGGACGTGGTCTAACATTACCAGGAACTCGTCGACCCCGTTGAGTAATTTTGATATCATTGATAAGTTAAAAGCGGTTCCTGGATTTCACGGAGTTTATTCTAAAGATGAGCTCTCAGCAATAAAATCACCATCTGCTGTAAGTTCATGTGTTATTAATATACAAGATTTTAATGACGGATCTGGTACGCATTGGGTAGCAGTTTATAATAATAATTATTTTGACTCGTTTGGACTTCCTCCAAGCGATGTAATAAAAAAGTATATGAAAAAAAATTTTACAAAAGTATATTATTCGTCAAATCAACTCCAACCTGTTGGAACGTCTGCTTGTGGATATTATTGTATTATGTTTATCCGACAGATGAGCAGAAATCTTAATTTTTTAAAATTTATTTTACAGTTTGATAAGCAACCTTCTCACGCTAATGATGAGATCGCAATTAATTTTATCTAAACTTATAAGTATAATAATGTCAACATACTGTCTCAAGTGTAAAACTAAAACAGAAGGTATTAATGAAACAACAGAAAAAACAAAAAACAACAGGATAATATTAAAAAGTATTTGTGCAATCTGTGGAAAAAGAAAAAATACATTTTTAAAGAAAACGTCCCCAGCGATAGTATCTCCAGCGACGTCGCTAGGATCTGGTTATCCTAATATTATTTTAGTCGACGACTAAAAATATAGAATGATATGCAACTGTGATTCTGACAGAGATTTGTGTATTGAGCAAAATAAAATTGTCGCATACTGTCAATGTTGTAACAACAGAGAAATAATAGGGTCAGGTATAGATATACATAAACTAATTGGAAAATTACCAAAACCAAAAGGCGGTTGGACATTGCCAGGGCATCGGTATACTGGTCCATGGAATCCGCTAGATCAACAACTAGATGAAAACGACAATCCATTGCCAGGACAAGAGCCTTACAATCAAGTGGATGCAATAGCAATGCGTCATGATATCTGTTATCGTGATCATGAAAACTCAAAATTAGATTGTGATAAAGTAATGTTAGACGAATTACGTGATATGAAGCCAACAAATCTACGAGAACGTTTTGATAGAAAATTTGTTCAGGGAATAATTGGAGCAAAATATAAACTTGGACTCGGAGAGTCTCGTCAATCACCTCACGATCGGGGAAATAAAGTATACGATGATCTTGCAGTCGAACTACACAAACCTAAAAAAAAAAGTTTCCACGACGTAAAGTTGTCGCTAATGGTGTAGATGATATCTGGGCAATAGATTTGGTGGATGTATCTAATCTAGCTCAGTTTAACGTTGGCGCTGATGGCGCTCCAAAAAGGTATTTGTTTAATGTTATAGATGTTTTTAGCAAATACGCTTTCAGTATACCTGTTTCAGATAAGACAGGAACTTCAATGACCGATGCGCTAAAGCAGATAATAACGAGTACAGAAAGAAAACCAAACAAAATCTGGACTGATCACGGATCTGAGTTTTTTAACAAAAAGTTTGAACAGTTTCTAGAACAAAATAATATAAAAAGGTATGTTACAGGAAACGAAGGTAAAAGCGTTGTTGTTGAGAGATTTAATCGCACGCTAAACGAGAAAATACACAAACATATGACAGCTAAAAACACCAACAGGTACATCGATGACCTTTCTCAAATCGTAAGCGAATATAATAACACGAAACATCGAACCATCAAAATGACACCTAAAAAAGCTGTTAAAAATCCAATATTAGCAAATGAAAACATGTACCGCAGACATAAATTTAAGGTTGGTGATAAAGTTAGAATTTCTTTGATGAAAAAGGTGTTTGCAAAAGGATTTACTCCGAACTGGAGCGAAGAAGTTTTTGTAATTGATAAGGTACTTTTAACAGTACCTGTAACGTACGTTTTAAAAGATCTGGCAGGGGAACCGATTGTAGGTAGTTTTTATGAACAAGAACTACAGAAAACTGATCAGGATGTTTTTGTTATCGAGAAAGTGATTAGAAAAAAAGGGGATAAAAGTTTAGTCAAATGGCGTGGGTATAGTGATAAATTTAACAGTTGGATCCCAACCAAGCAGATTATGATATAATGCTATTATAAATTAACTCATACTTTTGTTTGACAGATTTACATTTTACTGGTTTACATAATGATATTAGATACTGCTTACGATTGTTAGAGATCGTCATTAGATTAAAAATCTTGACAAATATGAAATCAAATTTAATATTTTTCTGTCGGCCTGGAATCTTGATATTTAAAAAAGGTTTGATTAACTGCCAGAACAGTTGTTGTTCGGCAACGGTAAAATTAAATTTAATTAGCTGCTTAGCAATGTGATACTTGACATTATACCGTTTAGTTGTTGATCTGCTGTAATTAGATCTGTCAGCAACAGTGACTATTTCACCATCATCATCAGATTCATTGTTATATAAAATATCATCTTCGCTATAACCAACAGATTTGTCTATAAAATCTTTGGAAAATGTAATACTATGTATGACATCATCACTGACGACCTTATCACTAGTATCTTCTTCGTAGAGTTCAGCGAGTCGTTTCATCAAGTCCATTATTATAATATATTTTTATCTAATTTATTATTATAAGATGACCGATGAGATAAAATATCACCAAAAAGTTAATATAGTAAATTATAACGAACTAGCTGAAGCGGTAAGAAAATGTTTGTTGGGTTATAGTGTTGATGTTATTGTAATGCAAGGTGATTCTCATAAAATATTACTAACAGAAGCAGAAAAAAATAAAATTAATGAAAGTGCAGTAACGACGCTAAAATTTAATCACGATGATATCATAGCATTTGCTCATCATTGCTTGACTAAAACCGAATTACAAAATATTATTGATCATCATATCTAAAACCAATCCTAGCATCGTATTCTCTTGAAAAAGTTGATTTTGTTGCTCCATCAGCTATAATTTTTACGACTGCGGGATTTATCTTATAATATTTCGCCGCAGCTGAAATCGATTTGAATTCGATCTCCTCATCCGTTTCGAGGTTTTTTGAAATAACAGGTTTTATTGGGCATCTAAAATTAATACCATTACTATTTTTTCCTTTTCTCACATTTTCCTGTTGCGTTACTATCTCCAGATTTTCCAATCGATTATCAGTTTGTATATTATTGATGTGATTAATAACAAGACCATTGGGTATAGATCCATTGAACACCTCATAAACAAACCTATGACCAAGATAACGAACTTGATTTGTTGATGTTCCTCTAACAGTTACCCTGATATATCCCATATTGCTAATATTACTAAGAACTTTTTTAGTTTTTCTATTTCTAATAATACCACGATCGTTAGCCTCGTATAAATCAAATACTGGGTGCGGCTGAAACTCATCTTGTAAGGATAAATTTTCAATATTATCATCAGTGACTTTACCATTATAATGATATACACGCTGTCCCTCTGGAATATCATCGCAGAACAACGTGTAAATAAAATCTTTTCTAAATATTGCAATCCTCTCGGCATTATCTCCCTTTACACTAATATTATAACCTGCTGACGTTAATTTGCCAACAGGTATTCTAGTTTTAATGTTAATAACCGAACCAATTACATTTCCAGCGTATAAGTTATACTTTGGGTGAATTTGATAAATCTCTTGCTCACGTGCGCTTGTCAGATTTACTGTCATTATATTATAGGTAATATTTTTTATCTCTAATTGATTTTTAGCGCATGCGCAGTGTGAGATAAAGTTATATTTTGGGTGAACTTGATATGTTTCTTGCTCACATGTGTTTGTTAGATTTGCTGTCATTATATTATAGGTGATATTTTTTATCTCTAATTGATTTTTAGCGCATGCGCAGTGTGAGGTAAAGTTATGTTTTGGGTGAACTTGATATGCTTCTTGCTCACATGTGTTTGTTAGATTTGCTGTCATTATATTATAGGAGATATTTTTTATCTCTAATTGATTTTTAGCGCATGCGCAGTGTGAAAAAATTATCAATTAGATATTACATTATAGTATAATAATGTTAAAATTGCGTGATATAGCTAAGAGAAGTTTTATGGGAGAACCTAATAAAATAGCGACTGCTTTTGCAGGTTTTGATAATAGTTATCAGTTTGATAATCAAATTGTTTTAGTAAATTTTAATGCAACTAATCTTTACCACCTATTACAGACAATTGTAAAACGTGAGCTCGAAAAACACAAAAGTATCAGATTATTTGTGCAATATCATGTTATATTTTCAAAGTTAGTTATAATGGAAGAATTAACTAACAAGGAAATTGCAGAACCTTATATTAACGCAAAATCGAGACGTGTTTTGCTTGGGACTGATCTGTTATCACTATCTGATGAAATACACCAAGAAATTGGAAAAAAAATAGAGGAATTTAGTCAATTAGGTTCGGGTTGGAAGTTTGAAATGATTAAAGGAATATTGTTTCACACGATGAAATATAATGTATTACGAGGTAGTTCATACGTCGACCTGCCACCAAAAATAAAAAGTAAAAGATGTTGTATAAACATCAAAAACGTAGATAACAAATGTTTCCAATGGGCTGTTCTTTCCGCACTATTCCCAGCAGAAAAAAACGCTACTCGTGTTGAAAGGTATATCAGTCATGTGTCTAGATTAAATTTTAAAGATATTAACTTTCCAGTGGCAGAAAATCAAATACCAAAATTTGAAAAGCAGAATAATGTTTCAATTAACGTTTTCGGACTAGATGAAAAGGAGGACGTATATCCGAGATATATTTCAGAAAAAGCTTCACAATCAACTATAAATTTACTGTACTACAAAAATCATTATGTTTGGATTAAAAACTTTAACGGACTAGTTGGTAGACAGTACAATAAGGATAAGAACAAAAAGTTCTTTTGTTACCGCTGCTTGCATGGCTGTACAAGCAATGAAACATTACAAAAGCATTTGCAGTACTGTAGTGATGTGCAAAGAATAACAATGCCATCTAAAAAAGATAGTGTGTTACAGTTTGTCCATCATAATCACAAACTAAAAATTCCTTTCGTCATATACGCTGATTTCGAATGCCTACTTCAACCTGTACTTGGTGTAGAAAATAATCCTAATCAATCGAGTACAAGAAAAGTTCAAAATCATGTTCCATGTGGAGTAGCGTATAAGGTAGTTTGTTGTACTGATTCTAGATTATCTAAACCAATCCAACTCTATCGTGGTAAAAATCCAGCTGTCTGGCTTCTCAAGCAGTTGATCAGCGAAGTTGATAATATTACTTATCGTTTGAAAAAAGTAACTCCAATGTTAAAATTAACACCTCAACAAGAATCTGATCACGAGCAAGCGAAAATTTGTTATATTTGTGAAAAAGCTTTTGACCCTAACAACAAAAAAGTACGTGACCATTGCCATTTGACTGGACAGTATCGTGGAGCGGCTCATGACCAGTGTAATTTAAAATTTCACGCTCCAGATTTTATTCCAGTTATTCTTCACAATTTTCGAGGATATGATAGTCACATCATCGTAGAAGCTTTTGGTGATCCTGAGATAAAAGCTCATCTAAAACTCAATAATGTCATCAAATGCATCCCAAATAATTTTGAAAAGTACATGTCAGTTACGCTAGGTAAATTGCGTTTTATTGACAGCCTGCAGTTTATGGCAGCCTCGTTAGATGAGCTAGTAAAAGGTTGTAGTAAATTTGATAACCTAAGAGACTGTTTTGGAGATAAATTTAATCTACTAGCTAAAAAAGGAGTTTTTCCATACGAATACCTCGACGATTGGAGTAAATTTGATGAAATATCTTTACCTGACAAAGACAAATTTTACTCACAACTTAAAAATGAAAATATAACTGATGACGAGTATAGGTATGCACAAGATATCTGGAAAGAGTTTGATTGTGAGACTTTTGGTGATTATCATGATTTATACCTGAAAACTGACGTGTTATTATTAGCAGATGTTTTTGAAAGTTTTCGTGAAGTGAGTTATAATAATTATGGACTAGATCCTTGCTGGTATTATTCTGCCCCTGGGTTGTCATGGGATGCTTTGCTAAAGTTTAGTAAGGTAAGGTTAGAATTACTGACAGACGTGGATATGTTCAATTTTATTGAAAAAGGTATCCGAGGTGGTATTAGCGTGATAACAAAAAAATATGCTGAAGCAAACAACAAATACCTGAAACAGTATAATCCTGACCTTCCTTCGAAGTATATAATTTATCTAGATTGTAATAATCTTTACGGTGGTTCGATGGCAGAACCAATGCCTTTTAGTGGATTTCATTGGATCACGGTTGATCGATTTCTATCAGAGACAGAAAAAAAGATACCTGACGATGTTTCCTATTTCGTTGAAGTTGATCTTGATTATCCAAATTCGCTACACAAATTACATAACGATTACCCTTTCTGTGCGGAATCGATGGTTATAGATTATAGTTTGTTATCAAAAGAACAACAAGCGTTAGCATCACCAAGGCAACATTCCATGGTCAAGAAACTAGTACCAAATTTACTTGATAAGAAAAATTATGTTTTGCATTACAAAGTTTTAAAACAAGCAGTCGATGCTGGTCTTGTGTTGAGAAAAGTTCATCGTGTACTAAAATTTAATCAGTCGCCGTGGATGAGAGGTTATATTAACTCAAACACTACAAGAAGAGCTGCAGCGAAAACAGAGTTTGAGAAAAACTTCTTTAAACTGATGAACAATTCCGTTTTTGGTAAGACGATGGAGAATATTAGGAAACGTGTAAATATTGAAATAGTTAATGATGTCAATCGCAGAAACAAACTTGTGTCAGACGATGATTTTGTGAGCATGAAAATATTTAATGAAAATCTTGTTGCGATACAAAGAAGAAAAACAAATCTAAAACTAAACAAGCCGATCTATGTTGGAGCTGCAGTGTTAGATTTATCAAAGTGGATGATGTACGATTTTCATTACACTTTTGTTAAAAATCAGTGGCCGGCTAGTAGATTATTGTTTACTGATACTGATTCACTCGTGTATGAAATTGAATGTGAGGACATCTATCAGGACATGTACAATAATCGACATCTGTTTGATCTTTCCGATTATCCACGTGACAGTAAATTTCATGACGACACAAATAAAAAGGTTATTGGTAAGTTTAAAGATGAAATGAACTCGAGCGCTATCAAATACTTTATCGGATTACGTAGTAAAATGTATGCCGTATTGTTAGATAATAATAAAATAACGAAAAAAGCCAAAGGTCTGCCTCGTAATTTTGTTAAAAAGTTTATGAAATTTGATGACTACAGGTATGCGCTTGATGGTGGTGTTAGTTTTATGAGAGCTATGGCAATTCGAACTAATCATCATAAACTCGAAACAGATGTCATTATCAAACGTGGATTGTATAATTTTGATGACAAACGCTATTGTGAAAATGGGGTAGATACATTTGCCCTTGGGTATTGTTATGATGATAGGTCTATACTCAACATTATCTTTTCCAACTGAAATTTTATCTAAACTTATAAAATAATGTTTGAAAATTTGACAATGACAAATAGCTACAATAGTAACATCAAATATCTAATGATGGACGGTAAACAATTGACAGTTGAATTTAATAATGAAACATCAGGTATATGTTTTAATGGAACATGTGACAAGTTAAAACTTTCGCTCATCAGATCTGATAACAGCATGTATTTCAATTATCTCGAACAATTGTATCAAAAGTTGCTAGCGGAATTTAAAAACTTTCACAACCCCATTAGCCAACAAAACTATACTAAACTCACAATTGATCTCGATCGGTCAAAGGTATATTTTATCAACAAAAAATATCCTCTGAACAAACCAGAAATGAAAGATCTGTTTGAGTCCCGTCGCTGTGTGAGTGGTAAAGTAAAATTTAGTATCTATAGTCGTGATAGTGAAATATTTTTAATATCAACAGTTGAAACATTAATCATTGGTAACGAGATATAAAATAATATCATTTTCATTCTAATGCTAGTTTAATTTCCACCTTGTTAACTGAAACGTTCTAACACACAGTTTAATTTTCATCCTGTTATCTTGTGGTAAAACCCGTTTGCCGTCTTTAGAATAATTGTATTCCACACATGCGCTGTTCTAACAAATTAGTCACCTCTGTATCAGAGCTTATCGCATTCCAACACCTGTTGTTTTGTTTGGTTACAAAATACCTGTTTACAGGTAGTAGTAGGGGGAAAAAGAGGTGGGGGAGGGTGAGTCAAAACCCTGTTTTATTTTGGAAAAAAAAGGGGGTGGGGTGGGGGATAATTTAGGACTATAATTTATACTTGTTTGGAGGGTAAAAAAAACAAAGTGAGTTGAAAACCTGGTTTTCCTCTAGGGTGAGTTGAAAACCTGGTTTATTTTGGAAGAAAAGGGGGTGGGGTGGGGGATAATTTATACTTGTTTGGAGGGTAAAAAAACAAAGTGAGTTGAAAACCTGGTTTCCTAATACTACTGCATCCCAAGTATGCCAGAGCACTTCGACCCAAACAATGAATACTTCATGGACCACAAGTGTGTAATCTTATCCTTGAACCTGTAATATGTAATAAAAAAAAGAGTTTGTGTGCCACAGAGTAAATATTGTTATATACCATTGTATATTTTACAAAGAGTGCGAGCGAGTTAGTGGTTTGGGTTAGAGCTCCGGCTGGGAGGGGTTCACTTCCAGTATTATCCTTTCCTGGGCTAATTAAAATCCACGTGTAAGAAATTTGTCCAACATGCTCATACTTATAGCAATTGTTAATAGTTAGCCAGTTGTTTGTTTCAACCGTATTAAGATCCACTACTTGTCTTTGATTGCTAATATAAACTGCAAAGTTACTGAGATCCTGAAATCTGCCGAGTGAAAGTAAATTTTGAATGCCAGGATTGCCACAATATTTTACATATACTTGTCTTTTGGTCAGTGTCTGAAAACTTTAACTCATGGACACTAACTCTCATCAGTTAACATTTTAAAAACATATTTCTTTATAGCTGTCAAGTTTTATGTTCCCGTAATGAATATGAATTTTTGTTAATAGATTGAAGCGTATAAGAAGTTATTTAAATCGAACAATGTAAACAATCGCCATTTACGAGTCATTATCATTAAATACTCGTTCTCTGCAGTGACCTTTAAACGTCAGGCATGATACGAGTACAGTATAAGTTTCATTGCCCAACATATCTTTTGTTTTAAACTATATTTTTTTAGGAACTTCTAACATATCCTGTAAATTTATTTATAGCATCCATACATTATCCCGACAATTTAAAAGTAGCATAGGTTCTTCCAATCCATAAGAAAAAACGATTTTAGGGAAAGGAAATTACAATCCAGTTAGTGCACTCACAACTGTATCAAAATGTTTTGAAAATGTTATTCTATCACAATTGCTAAAACGTCTTAAATATACCTTTAACCCTTGTGGGATGCTTTTTGTCTGGATTTGGATGTTTATCGACTCTTCTACGTTCGACTGAAGATTGGAAAACAAAACTTCACAATACTGAGTATTCAACAGCTATCATAATGGTTTTATCTAATGCTTTTGATTGTCCATCATACATTTTTTTTCTTACCCTGGAGGCTTACCGTCTGCTTTAGTCATTATCAGATACGTTATATAGCTACTTCTCTAAATAGAACCATGTAAAATAGGACAAAATATTAGTAGCATGTTTGATCATTTCAAAGATGTTCCTCAAGGATCCAATTTGGGACCAATTCTCTTACATATTTATATTAACGACGTGTTCTTGTTGTCATGGATTGTACTTGTGTAACTGCGTTGATGATACTACTTTCAGTCTGATCAATCCTTGCCAAACGTTATTACATCTCTAATGGAAAAAGCAATCCCTCAGTATCCTAGCATCTGTATACATTTTATGTTTTTAAATGCGTGTCTGTTGTTGTTGTATGGTTTAACGCCGTTTTGCAGCACAATATAGGCTATTCATGGCGACCAGTATTGGTGGAGGAAGAATCCTGGAAGAACCCTTGGAAGAGCCACCATCCCACGAAAAACTACTGGCAGGCTTTCTCACTTATCCACGTTAGCAGAGTCTGGACTCGAACTCACGCAGACAGAGGTGAGATGGAAGTGATCCATAACGGTCAGCGCTTTAGGCCACTAGGCCACTTGGGGCCCCTGCATGTTTGTAAATATGTTGCAATCTCTTATTAGAGAAATCTTATGAGCTCACGTTACTAATTGTGGATGTAAATGCCGACTTTAAATACAATTTACTTTAATACTAGCAGCGTTCATTGGTACTTGCTAACTCTTCTCTAACTTTGCTAACTTTGTTACGACTTGAACGTCTTTGATGTTTTACGGACAAGAATAAATATGTTTGTATAACTGCTACTGACTTTTTGTAAATGGGCAAGTGATGCTAATTAAAATTGTACATTAACCCTCAGTTTGTGTCAATGGTTGTAGCATCTGTTCGGTACAGCTAAGGATTGTTCTGAATTACACCACATAACTATTTTCCGAAAAGTGTTAATACGAGCGAAGCTTTGAAGGTCCACTGATGCCTGTCAATATTTGATGCGTCAATATATACAGATATATGTAAGTTAGTAACTTTCATGATCAGATGTTTTTGGATTTGTTGTACATTAATCCTCAGTTTTTCACTGGTTGTAGTCTGTTCGGCACAGCCAAGGATTGGTCAGAATTACGTCACATGACTATTTTCTGAAGAGTATTAATACGGGCAAAGCTCGAAGATCCACTGATGCGTGTCAATGTTTGATGCGTCAATATATACAGATATATAAAAATGTAAATTAGTAACTTTCATGATAAAATATTTTTGGATTTATTGTGCAAAAGAACATATATATTAATTTCAAAATGGATGAAGTATTTATATTGATCTACAACATCGATATAGGCATTTGTTGTCTAGAGTTGGAACTTTTAACTGTACTGATTGCACGTTTAAAGTTTTTCGAAATCTATCAAATATATGATGGGTATATTGCATATCAGCAGTTATCTGCAACAAGTATAGTGTCATCGATATATAGAAATAACATATATATTCAGCATATTTACAAAGTTTGTTTTGGACGGTACAGCGCAACCTCTACACTAATTTTGAAGTAAAACGGAATCTTGGTGAAGAGAACAACGATGGAGATACGTTTACCTCTTTTATTGTACCTTTATCGCTCCAGGAAAGAAGCCGAAAATTTGTTATTTACAGTCACGTGATTGTAATTCATCATAAATTCTCAGTATAACATTACATGATTGATTGGATCATTTTTACAGCTCACCAGCACTGTTAAGCAATTTAGCGTAATACAAAAGATTATATGTAGGATCATTTTAAAATGGTAAAATGTTTCGTATCGAACAGATTACAACAATTTCCTCTGATACCCAAATAATAAAATTTATACCATAATCCAACTTGATGCAGTAGCCAAGACACCTTTAAAATAAACAAAAGTACCCACAAAAAAGGTTTTAGAATGTCTAATAAAGATTATACCGCTGTACAACAGAAAGATTACTGTGGAACAGCCATTCAAGAATCGAGTCTCGTTAATTCATCGATTAATTTTGAGTTTTGCATAACATAGCCGAACAAACTTGACCAAAACAGCAAACTAAATGGGTCATAATTTGCCATATCCGTTTCGTCACTCTTACGCCACCGATTTTATTTCTCTGCAGAATTGCTAATTTCGTTAACTCTTCATCACATGTGATAATTTTTATAGCTTTCAAACACTCACTGCCAAACAACTGCTTCGAGTCAAGTCATGTATTTGCGTGCATTCGTAGAACCTTCACACATTTACGTCCTTGATGAGAAAAATTCAGAACAAAATGCTTCTCATGTTGATTCTGTTAATGTCATCATTTTCTGTATTGTAAAGTTCCTGTAATTCAAAAACGATACAATTCAAGAGCTTGAAAAAAAAAGCAAAAACATTTAAATCTGTATTGTATTTCTTTACAGATGGAATTTCATGATAAAAATACATTATGTTACTACTGTACAGAGTTCAAGATAGAGACTTAAGTTGTTGACAACTACAATGATGCCCATATCGGAATAAGAAGCAATTTTCCTCAATTTACCATTCAAAATTTGACAGAATATCCGTCTCGGTATTGCGAGGACTTTGATGCCAAGCGCAGAAGGGAGGTAATTGCGATGTTCGAATGTGTTCATTCCCTGAGAGCCGTTTGGCATTTATTTCATCCATCGTATGGGCTGAAATGAAAGCAGGTAGTAATCTATATCGTTGATATATCATTCGACGAAAATGGGGTAGTGCATGAAGGTCAGTGTGAATGGTGCTGGACCAGTTTCAGGTTTTCATAATCTGGAACCATTGTGTCTCAAATAACGTACACTCGGGTACAGCAGAAGTCTCATCAAGCAAAACAGCAAAGAGGTTCTCTTCCCAAAGCACATCACCTACAGGCCCTTCGTGGAAATGATAGATCACTGCTTTTATATCTATACCCTACAACATATCGTGCACAATAATCCTACCCTGATCATTTTAGAAACGTTTGTTTGCATTGCCAGTACGCCATCCTCCACCCCCCACCCAGCCAACATACCAGCACTGAGCCAAGATCATCAATACAAAATATAAAAAGTACAAGCCGTGGAAGTAAATTTTCTCTAGGAAAAACAACATAACATAAGTTACCAAAGTTTAGGCTAACCTATAACGAACTCAAGTAAGCATGTAAACAATGGAGTGAGAAAATGCAAATAGACTGCTGCCTATTTGGTTCTCTCTGTAACGCTACATAAATGAGACCTAAAAGTCATGGATAGATCAATTTGCCTTCACAAGTTTACCCACACTATACTTAATCTCCAAGGCATAAAATATGAAGCAAAAGACTCAAATATTATTTGAACAATTGGAAGGTATAATTAAACAACTTAATAGGAGACAATTGTTACAATCTTCGGTCAGCAGAAACGGACATGTGACCAAGTGCCTACCGAACAGGAAGACTCGGGTGCAAATAATATTTTACAACATTTTACTGTATCAAGAACATAAATTATACACAACATCTGTATTTATTGTAAAGCAAGCCTTCAAAATGTATACATTCTCTCCTGATAACAATTAGTGATACGACAGATGCTCTCATTTATTTTTGCAAGAAAATTTCGCTCCTGAAATTCCCGATAGCTTTAACTGTACTTTTTATTTCTCTATCGATGACTAACTGAATGTGGTTTTTTTGCACAGATTACCTCGTCCTTACGTATGGGAAGAAACCCAATCACCATGGGCTATTTTGGTTATTTGTAGTTTGCTATTTACTGCAACGTTATATGATGTCTGTCTCTTAGTAAGAAACGATTTTTATGCAAGGTTTATAATCAGTTTATGGTATTTAAAGTCAGTTAAATGGTTCTATGGAAAACGCCATTTAGCAGCGCGATATGCGTTTTCATTGCCTTTAATATTGATTTGGCCAAGTAACCAACAGCGAGAGGTATACAGCTTGGTAAGTTTGACAAGATCATTGTTCAGTATAGGGTTTCCAACTTGAGTAGTAACTGAATTACTTAAAACGAATTGGTGAAGATAGTATTTAAAATATCTGCTTTATATATATATATATATATATATATATATATATATATATATATATATATATTTCTGGGACAGTTATATTGTCCCTGAATTCAGCCGAAAAAATCGAAGGACCACCTCTTAAGCTAACTTTTTCTACTTTGATATTCACTAAGACTGTGGCAGCCTTATCCTCTTCCTTTGCTCAATCAGTGTAAATTATTGCAGAGTTTTTAAATTCAGCCAGGAGTTCCTGGTAGAGTTATGAAAGATAAAAGAAATTGTCTCAGATTTTTTCTGTGGTGCGTAAAAAAGTGCTTTAGGTTAAGCAATCATGGGTGTAATGTGTCGAATTTTGAAACTTCTTGAAATCTAAGGTTAAATAAATTGTGCTTTTAAGTTAACACAATCGAAGTAGAGAGGTCTGGTGAATGTCCAATGTTTATTCTTCATTTCATCTCTAAATATAAAAGGAATTACGTTAAGCCTCAGTTGAAGCTGACCCGGTCATTTCTTATGGTACAAGAGGCACTCGTCAAGTAATCGAGTTTTCAAAGGACGCCAATTGTGAAATGTTTTAGGCCAGTGAAACCGACGACGGGCAATTGACTTGGAGGGAAAAATGTTAGGATCAGTTATTTCTGATTCGCCAAGGAAACTTAAGGGCGTGCACTGAGAAACGATTTAGGAACTATCTCTTGGAATATCCTTCAGTTAGATTTTTCTTGAAAGAAGAATAAGTCTACTTCGGAGGCACACTATTGAAGAAGTAGTTTTCGTAAAATTTCAAAGAAACCATATAGTTGTCTTTAGAAAGAAGACAGACAACTCTTTGCTTGGGAAAAGAAAAACGGCAGAAAAGGAACGCAATTTTTCTTTCAATTTAAATTTGCTATGCTATTTCATTTGTTTGATTAATTATCAATTCATTGAGAGAAATTACGGTTTGCATGTACTTAAATATTCGATAAGAAGAGTTGCGTAGGGACTTAATGATAACGAATATGTCATATTTCTTAGGATATATGAATTAATCTCTATGTAAGATGTTATTTGCTCTTGTGAGTAATAACAAGTATAGATATATTGTTTTATATGTGATTAAATTGCTTGTGTGTAAGGTTTAAAATTCTTTTTATTTCATTCTTGTTTCATTGTATTTAACTGCAATGAATAGATTGGTTGGTTGGTTGAATTTTTACGGCGCACCAGCACAAAGAAGCCATTTAGCGCCATACAAAAGGTTATATCCTTAATATATACAAATGGTAAAAAGGTTCTGTATCGGCCAGCGATACGAAACCAAATAGCTAAAGGTAAAATGATAAATATGGTAACGGTGATAAAAAAAAACAAAGTTTCCCGATCAACGGGAATTGCAAATAATGTATGATAAGGAAAACATATGAAAGTTAACTAAAATCTAGCGACCGTACGTATATAGCACATACAAATGTTTAAGATGATAACATAAACGTTAAAACTTATGATATATGTTTACTTTTTTAAGGAAGTCTATAACATAAAAATGCTAACTGTATCAAAGAGCTCCCACATGTTTTGCACATTGTAATATTGATTACGTGTAGGTTGGAGGTCGAAACACTACCACATAAAGTGCTTAACAGCGAATGGTTCATTGCAAGCTGTGCACTCCGGTGGGTCTTCTCCTTTTAGTATGTATGAGTGGGTTAAATAGGTATGGCCGATGCGAATTCTTGCAATGACAACATCTCCCCTACGGAGAGCTCTGTAGGAAGGAGTCCATTCTCCTAGGATTGGTTTGATGGCATGATGTTTATTATTCACGGCATCATTCCATGATGCCTGCCATTTCTGACATAAACAGTCTTTGATACAACGTTTAAAATCAGTATATGTCGTTTTAATATCAGATAGTTCTAATGATAGGGCCATTTTAGCAGCGCGGTCTGCTTTATCATTACCTTTAATTCCTACATGGTTGGGTAACCAACAGTATACTATATTGAGTGAGGCACTCAGCTCAGTATGATTAAGGAGAATATTAGCTAATAATGGATTCTCCAGTTTTCTATTATGCAGTGACTGAAGTACTGATAGTGAATCAGAGATGATTCTGTTTACAAAATGCTTGCTTGCAATGTATTGCAAAGCAAGTTCTATTGCTCTGATTTCGCCTTAAAAAAAATTGACGTACTATTTGACAAGCGAACTTTGGTTGTGTGTTTTCCAATTACGAAGGCTGCATCAGCCTTTTCCTCACTTTTTGATCCATCCGTATATATTTTTGTATAATTTTCAAATTGTGAGAGGAGTTCATGGTAAGAGTTGTGGAAAATTGAACAGTTTGTTTCCTCAACAACTGGAATAGGTGTTCCGTCCAACGTGAGTTTAGGTCCATCATGATATCTTAGTAACTGGCAGAAATTCATACAAAGTTTTTGATTTCGAGAATTTGAAGCCATTAGTATTCGCACAATTGTGAATCTTGTTGATATTTTGCTGTAATTGTCTTTCGATTGTATGAATGTGCTTGGATCGGTAACATTAAAAAGTCATCTACATATAGGAAGCAATCCACACCTGGTGTCAGACACTTGGTGATGCTATTAATTTTTATGTTGAAAAGCGTCATCGATAAAATACTGCCTAGGGGAACACCCGTCTCTTGATCGTGCATATCAGAGAGGGTGGAGCCCACTCGTACTTTAAATTCCCTGAGAGGAAGTTTGATATTAACGAGAGCATTTGACCTTTTAGATCCAGATCGTGCAGGTCATTTAGTATTCCGTACTTCCATGTTGTGTTGTCATAGGCCTTTTCTAAATCAAAGAAAACCGCTACTAAATGTTCCCTCTTTATGAAAGCATCGCGAATAAATGTTTCGAGTCTAACTCGATGATCATTGGTATTACGACCATAACGAAAGCCACTTTGGAAAGGAGAAATTAAATTGTTGCTTTCCAAATACCATACAAGCCGAGAATTGATCATTCGTTCCATTGTTTTGCATACGCAGATTGTTAATGATATAGGTCTATAGTTGGAAGGATCTGCGCCACCTTTGCCTGGTGTGGGAATTGGTATTATTATTGCTTCTTTCCAAATGTTTTGGTACATTACCAGTAAACCATAAATCATCGAAGATTTCCAGAAGAACTGTGTCAGACATGTTATGTCATGCGGGGTGTTCAGCATCCAGATCATATAAATGTTGCTTTTGACGCAAAATACAATGTCACTAGCTTTGGACATGAAAGGAAACACCTGGTCAAAGTTGATTGCAAGCTGTTGGAATTGCATGTGAAACTGTTACAGAAAAACAATGCAATGTTGGGACTTTAAATAGAAAACAATCTGTGTTCGACTGGAGCATGGCTGAGGGGAAAAGGTTTTGATGTGCAATATCCGGGAGGCCATGTGACTGCACAACAAATATGTCACCAGCTGCACAACATTCAGCGTTTACAATTTCAGGAGAAATGGGGAAAACGTGCCGGGATTCTCATTAGGCACGCAACAACAGATGGTGATACAAAAGATTTTGATCTCTTTCCTAATGCTTACAACAGTCTACATCGAATGTGAGAAGTAGAACGACTGTCGGCCGCAATACAACTTGGGTCGAACTTAACAGTTCAAACGATGTAATTATGCAATATTTAGTGAAAACTTGTTTCCAGGAATAAGAACATGAGAAGGGAAAAGGCTCAAACAGAACATTGTCAGCCAAGATATTAAAGTTTACAGTAATGTCGTGCATTAAAAACAAAGGTACAACAAACGCACTTCGAGTTAAGTACTATACATCAAGAGCTTCTGTTAAAATATAATAAAGTGTATACAAAACCATAAATATGGTGTTACATGTGACACACACAAAACAGTTTATCTTTAACAGCCAAGTACTAAATTTGCGTGAATGAAATCGAAAGTATTTAGATGTATCCAATTGTGCATAGTATATTACCTTGTCCAAGTTATCTTTACTTTTATGGTAACGAATATCTTGTACAGAGAAATCTATGTATTTCAGATCTTTGTAATGCTATATTTCAGCTATCAATGCAGTAAATGTTATTAAATTATTGTTCATTGTGGACTTGACGGCGCACCAACACTTGAGGCTAGAAAGAGCCACAAAAACGGTTATATGTGTGTGAGAGAGATTTGATTTTTAACGTAGCTTTAACAATTGTTCAGTCATATCGCTACGATGTCTGCAGAGTGACCGTTTATAGTGATGTTTAGCTCTAGGGCATTATGCCGCAGACACGTGGCATGGCATCCCACCCAGTCACATTATCCTGACACCAAGACAACCAGTCCTAACACTAACCTCTTAGTGCTGAGCGCCAAACGAAGCAGCTATTAGTGCCATTTTTTAAAAGTCTTTGGTATGACTTGGATGAGGTTCGAACCCACAACCTACCGCATCCGCGACGGACGCTCCAACGACTAGGCCACCGGAGGGGTTTACACGGTTATGTGATCTTAGAAAACAAAATAATCAAAAGGTTTATTTAAGGACGATACATATATAAAAACATAAGAATTATGTGATGAAATTATGCGAGGGTTCCCAATGAACGGGGAATGTAAATGTCTTTGTAAAGAAAAATACGAAAATGTATCATGATGGTTGGTTGGTTGAATTTTTACGGCGCACCAGCACAGAAAATGTGTCGTGATGTAGGGTTATTAACAGACTGTTCGTTAAAATACTCAAATGAAATAAATTTTGTCAATAATGTTAACGCAATAAATTTAACGTCAATAAGTTTAAACTACAAGCCAAATTTATTGCGTCAAGATGTTCATGTGCTGAACATTTTAGCAACGATCGCGAGTAGGCTGGAGATCGAAACAACCTAAGTCAAGGGTTCATACAAAGAAACACTTGGATGGGTCTTCGCCGTTCAATATGTAGGAGTAGACTATACAAGTATGACCAATTTTAATTCTTGCAATGACTACCTCATCCCTACAGATGGGTCTATAGGAAACAGGTCATACGTCTATGGATGGTTTGATAACACGGAGTTTGTTATTCACATCAACATTCCACGATGCCTGATACTTACAAAATAAGGATTGTTATAATCGATTTAAAATCGGTATGGCATTTTAAATTCAAATCGTTTCATAGAGAGGGCGGTTTCAACAGCGCGGTCTGCTTTTTCATAATAAGGATTGTTATAATCGATTTAAAATCGGTATGGCATTTTAAATTCAAATTGTTTCATAGAGAGGGCGGTTTCAACAGCGCGGTCTGCTTTTTCATTACCTTCAATAACATCATCTCTAGGGAACAAACACAGTAATTTTATATTATGAGGTACATTCTGATGAGAATATTGGTCGGTAATGGGTTTAACAACTTGCTGTTTAGTGACAGTACTGAAAAAAATCGAAGATAACTGACTTTAAAGCATGAAAATAGCAAATCTGGTTTGGTGGAGTTTTCTTTATGAAATTGTATGTCAGCTGTGTACTTGTATTTGCTACTTGGAAGAAGAATCATTCAATGGATCATTATAGACATCATGGAGAAATATTATGATTATATCGTTATATAAAAAGTCAATTTGCACAATTTTACATTAACGAGTTTTGCCGATTTGAACTGCAAGCAAGTTTTAACCAACACATGTACAGCGCCATGCCTCCGTGAAGCATCCCGAACATAGATAATTTAGATTAACTGGATTTAACATACAACATCGTTTTGTTTTAAAGCAGGATTCTACTTTTCTCATGACCCTAAATCCTACTTTCCTTGATATGGACATATTTTATATCATCTCCAATTTTCATACAATGGTATACCTAGTCCCATTCTGCAACGATTCTTATCATTCGTTCCGTATATTATTTATAGATGATCACTGTAAAGAGCTTTCTGATTGGTCAGAAGTTAGTACTTGTACTTGCTCAATGAATATTCGCGCAACCGATGGGAATGAGCAATCTTACCAAGCGTGGCACCTCGAATTAAAAATATAGATACAGGCACAAAAAGTTTGAACAACAATTTGAAAAATAATGTTTGGAAATTATAATGACTTGAGTCCAAAGTCGATGGGAACACAACTGGTAAATTTGTAATGGATATGTCAATGCTTTTTTGTAGGTCACATAAATGAATGAACAAATGTCCATATTTGGCCTCGAGGATACGTACTAAATCGCCCACAAATTGTGAACAAGCTTTGCGCAAATCATTTTATTCATCGCGTCATTCGATACACCCGTCTTCACTTCTTTACAGGTAAGCAGTATGTGTTCGTACATTTCTTTAGGGCATAGTGACTTTTTAATGTTCACGAATTAACAGTAAAAATTTAGTCTAGGCTCGACATTTTCGCAACATTTTTGAGTGTTCTTTTCTCTTGTATTGAAATGTTTAATAAAACAATTTATATTCATCTGCATTTTAGTACTGAGTTTTGTGAAAGACGAATTTGATCCCAATTTTATCCTTAGTAAAATTTATTTTTTAAATAAAATATTCTTTAAGTAATAAAGAATTTTGTTTTAATATCCTATTCCAAATTTTGTATTACATTTCAATTTAGTAAAATACATTTCTTCAAAATGATTGTGCATTAGGCAAAAATTATACAAATGTATGAAGTTAGTAAGCTGTAAGAATTGTAATTTTCTATGTATTTCTTGTATTTAAATAGAAAGTTTGTGTGTGTATACATTTGGTTCATTCATCGAGAATCAGAGAACCGTCTTCTTTACAGTCGCTCCCGTACCTCCGCTTGCCATATCCCTTAAAGAATGTAGATGTATATATAACTTTGAGTGACACCTCCTCTTAAGAAATACTGACCTCTTTCTCTAACAAAGGACAAAGACATTTCTCAAGTTTTAAGAAAAATCTTTTCACAACAGTATTACCATGCCCAGGACCAGTCAGTACGTTTAGCATCGTCAACGAGGGACCCGAGAATTTAAACATTTATCTCTGCTGTCACCGCGTATCTTTCATACAAGTTAAGAATATTACCTAGACATATACTAGTTTCACAGGGGACTGGAAGCCTCGTTTCTGTTTTTATTTTTTAAATAGCTTTGTTTCATATTCACTGCCTTATTGTCAAATATAATTGAATATTGGCATCAGCGTGTAAGAAGTTTGGATCGTACGAAAACCACGTGAGAAACCAAAAGTGTTTATTTAGGGTCAAGTCGCCATTCAACCCCGATCCAGCCACTCAGCGAGGCTAAGTCATCCGCAACGCGAAGCAAAACCAGCGACAACTGCGATTCTTGTACCGACAGATTAAGTCAGTGAAAAACTTCGATTGTGACTATTTAGTGACATGCATGTGGCAACACCGTCCCTAACTTTTGCGTGCACACGTAATTTTCCAAGCATGTTTTTTTCTGTTTTCTGTTAACAAATTAGAACCAGATATATTTTCATTTCGTCGAGATTGTCATATTGACATTCATGTTCGCATGTGTTTTACCTTTTCATTAAGATTCATCATATTCACATATTCTTTCATTTTCATTAAAAAAATCATATTCATATACTTTCATTTTTATTTGGTTTGTCATATTGTTGTATTCTTTCATTTTCATTAGAATTTTCATATACCTTCACATATATTTTCAGTTTTATTTGGACTGTCATATTTTTGTACGATTACATATACATGTTGACGTGAGAAACCCTATCAATTTTTGAACAAAATATCTTGTCGCTCATTTGCTTCATGTTTATTTGTGGAACATGGTTTATAGTTTGTTATTACTTAGTGTGTACGCGCATTCGACTTGTGCCTTGCAAAGAGGTGCTTCGGTTTGATCGTAAGTGAATGAGTAACATTACCCATAGACCGCTCATAATATTATATCATATTATTGCCAGACACAAAACTGGGCTAAATGAGCTTAGCTGCCTTAGCTGCTACAGTGTCTATAGTAATATAATGGCTACTTGCTACAGTGACAAGGATTTAGATTTAGTGCTGCCACTTACCTTCTCGTTTCATAAAACTTATATAAAGTTAAAAAAAAAGACATCATAAAAGAGAAAATCCATAAACAAGGTATTTAAGTTTTCGAAATAATTTGTTTACCGACGCATTTGCTATACACTCATTCTCTTTTCCCTGTGTTAAAGCTATTAGCACTCCTTTGCTAAACACAATGTAATGTGATGAGAGATTTCCTGCATCAGTTTAATCCTGACCAATCTATCCAAGATTATATCTCTCCCTAGGGTATCATATTCCTCAAAGACAGTTACCAGTTTGATATGATCCAACTAACAAATTTCATATCTTCAAGCAAATTTAAGGCTAGAATATGTATGGCACTGATGACTTCAACATGTTTTAATACTGTTTTGTGATACCCAATTAACCACAATAATTTGCAAAATAGTCCAAATCAAATAGTTATAGGCAAAATGAGTGTAGAGTAGCTATTATTATTATTATTATTATTATTATTATTATTATTATTATTATCATCATCATCATCATCATCATCATCATCATCATCATCATCATCATCATTATTATTATTATTATTATTATTATTATTATTATTATTATTATTATTATTATTATTATTATTATTATTATTATAGTGACACCTGTTGATAACGGATCTGAGGTGACGAGATGGTGATAAAGATCACCGAGGAATAATGAAACCCCACATCAAATTAAAGTAACATTTTAATTTTTAAGCATGAAGGTCATCTGCTTATGCACGTTGTTTGTTGCATACAATTTACAAGCTTTTAATAGAAGAATAAACCTAAAATTAGACATTTGATACAATTACATTTTAAACAAAGCACGCTCTTTGTCGCACATAGAAAAAAGTGAGCCCAGGCTCTCGACATGTCCAACATCCCATTCCAAGACCGGCCCAGCGATGCAGAAATAATTGCCGCGCTGGATAACAGAGGAATAGGGTTAAAGCCCTGTATCATGCAGGGAAGGGCACAATCATTTTATACCCGAAAAAAACAACAAGAAAAACTCATTACAGAGGGAAACATCACAATCAAAAATGTAGTGGTGCCCGTCACCACTGCACCGGCAACGACACGTCTCGCAGAGATGAAACTTATTGATATTATTGTGTTTCGATTCCCGTACGAAATTCCTTTAGTTGCCTCTAAAGAGGGTCTTGAGGTAACGTTACGAATCCCCACATACGGTATCAAAAGAGATACATATAAAGCCTGGCCGAACCTAGAGAGTGGACGAATAGTTATACAAATAGACAAAAAACACTTTACAGAGATTCCGGAATTCTTCAAAGTCAAAGGATTCGTCATCCAAACCTGGTTTTACAATTGCCATATGGTGCGCCCATGTAGCCAATGCAACCAAACGGGGCACAAAAAGACAGAATGTGGAAAGATACAAAAAGCCAAAGCCACGATAGAAGACCAAGTAATAGGCCACATAAGTGACTACAACAGCAGCGACCCAAACAACAGTGAGCTCGAAGTTGAAGAAGACGACTTTCCACCCCCACCGATGCAAACACAAGTACAACAGCCACAAGGACCGAAACAAACAGCTAACCTAGAAACACCACAACCACCAACCAAGTACTACAACCAAAACAAGGCCCGAAACCAGCAGACAACAATGACACCCCAAACATCAACCAACAAATACAACAACCACAACAAGGCCCGAAAGCAAAAAACGGCGAATCCAGAAATGCTGTAACCACCAACCTGACACCCAAAAAACAGAAAAAAGGGGGCAAACGACGCCTTGAATTATAACCAAAACTAGAAGCTAAAAGGCTACAAACTCAACACAAAGAAGAAGAAAATATGCAAACACGGACTCAAACTCAGATAAGGACTCGGAAGTGGAAATGGAAACGGAACCTATACCAACGACCGAAAGACAAAGAAAGACAAACAAGACCTCTGAGCTATCACAACTAAAAGACAATCAAGAAGCAGGAGACACCTCAAACAAGAAAGATAAGGAAATACCTCAAGAAGATGATAGTGGAAAATATATTATCCCGACACTAGATACCAAACAACAGAACACAAACAAACCAAAACCAGATAACCCGGAACCAGACCCGGAACAAAAACCTATCCAATCCAACTTAACCATGTTGTTCAACGAAAAGGACACAAGAAATGACACCTTAACACAACAAACCAATAACGATACCCAACAAACAACACAACAATCCACTCAACAACCAAATAACAATACACAACAGCACTAATACCCAACAACCAAATGAGCCCAACAACTTTAGACCTAAAAATATAAACAACAATTAAGATCCTGTCCATAAACATCAACAGAATAGACTTCAAAAAAGCAAAAGAACTGATACAACTGGCTAGACAATACGACGTCATCTGCATCCAAGAACAGCACAACATCGAAAGTTATCCAAAACTACATCGAAGATCGGCTAAACGCGGTTTTCATAACATAGAAAGACGATACAAACAGAAGATCCGGAGTTGGAACCATTTTAAAAAAACACGATGACCAAAACCGACTGGAAAATCCGCCTAAAACCTAAAAGGAATATATATCCACCGTGTTTAACAAAACATGTACATGCTAACCAGAACTGAAGAATACATTCAACACAACATTTTCGACGTATGGCCATTGAACACAATTTTACTATATAATCTCTACATTTGTTTCTCAGCACTGAATTTTCCACTGTGTGACAATCAATACAAATCATATGTTAATCTAAGATACCTTCAAAGATCACTTTACGGTGATGTTCTTGTCAAGGGTTGACCTGCATTTTTTGAGAGGCTGGATTTTAAACAAAATATCATGCAACGGAACAGATTTCACTTCCGAATCATCATTATTGCCTTATTACTCAATGTGCACTACATACACACAGACATACACACAGACAACCACACCAAAAGCTCACATTCTAAAGAATAAACAATTGCCTTTAAATCCATACCAAGAATGCCAAAATCTAACTCTTGTGTTACCACCAAACGGAGACAGGAACAAGATTTTTTTTTGGGTAGGGGTACCAGACAGATGCCCCTTCCCCCTACTTAACCGAAAAAATATCTAAAAAAGTCATGTGTATTTGTTTACCCCCCCCCCCTTTCCCCGATCTGTTGCTATGTTTCTATTTACAAAAAGAATTTTTCCCTAGTGTTTCTAAAGGTCCATTCAACCGATAGTGTTTCATTTTCCCTATCGGAATCATTCCTCTTATTTTATTTGCTGACCTTGGCTAGAGGTCCCCTACGTCCTGTGAATGTTGTGTTTGGTGCTCTTTTTAGTTGCCATAATTTTTTTTTCTTGAAAGGACATCCTTCTATATCATATTTTCCCAGTTGTCTATTTTTATTATATGCATCAAATTCTTTCATACTCATCCTCCCCTTCTTTCACTCCAGCATTCTTTCTACTATATGCATATAATTTATTTTATTTTCTTTGCATTTATTTAAATAATTTTATTTAGATCTAATTTTTAAAATTTTCTATTTTAGGGCTCGACGGTGTAGCTAATTTGTTTATTTTAAAAAAATACCTAGTGTGTGTGTATATATATATATATATATATATATATATATATATATATATATATATATATATATATATATATATAGTTAAAGGCACGGAATAATCCTGGCAGTACAAGTATCGCAGCAGTGGCAACCATTTCTTTTGATACCGTAATATTGTTATAAATACCACCGTTATATTTCATCAATAATATTATTCCCTAATTAATAATGCACAATATTTGCATGTTTTTATATTAGATCTTTCAGATTTAGACTGCAATCAAAAACAATATTTTTTATTTTAAAAAATTTGTCACATCCCTAAAGCATACCACGTTATTCTTGTTATTTTTCTTTATATTACCCTCATCACCATTTGACTAAGTTAATAAAAAAAAACCAACTTCGACATTTGTTTCAATGCCAAAACTTCCTTTATTCCCCAATTGCAGACGACGCCAATGAATTACTTGATAGCTATAGCATGAGACAAAGCACAGACAATATTGCCAACGTCTGTTTTAAGGATGATAATAGTGCTATAATTATAATTTATCAACAAAAAAAACTTTCTGCCATTAAAAAAAATATATATGATCCTTCCGCAAGTGACAGCATCATCACAATCATCATTCTTCTTTCATCATCACAATCATCGTTTCTCTTTGCCAAAGCAAATGCCGTTAAAGAAAGCATTTAACAGTTACAGGAGAAACACAACAGAAGAAAATAGCTAAATTTCTGCCGTCGCCACTTTTGGTTTCCTTGCTCAAATCTAAGTATGCCAAAACAACTTCCAGTCGGATATCATTTCCACTACTATTGGTAGTTCTGTTAAATATCCGCCGTCACCAAGAGTATTGTCTTCAGAAGAACTAAATAAAAATGCGAATGAGAACTATAGCTGTAAAGTCTGTACTAAGTATATATTTTCAGGTTTATTTCTCCGGTCGCGTCTTAAGAAACTAAGGCAACCACCCTAGGGAACGAAAAGCGAGTTAAAAGCTCGGTATAAGTCATTTAAAAGTCAGACAAGTAGAATATACAATTATTTATCAAATGAATAATATTTATTCTCAGAGTACAAAGAGTGCAAGCTGGAATTAACATTTGCTAATGTCAAAAATATTGAAATTGACATTAGGCATATGGGAATTCGTTAAAAAGTGTGACATTAACACAGAAAATGACCGTTGGAAGTTGATAACTTTAGAAATCCAAATGCTGAAATTAAAGAAAGGAAATTTGATGCATACACAGACACTGGTCTTAATCAGAATCAGTTCAGAAGATCTGTTTTAGGCTACAGGCACCTCAACATGGCAACATCAACATGGCAAAAAAAAATGAATAGTTGAACAACTAGAGTAGAACCTGTAAGAGGTAGTGTAGGAAACGCGGCAAGATATGTTAGTGTACCGTGTCCTTAAATACTACTATACAACGAGATCAGATGCACTGGTGAACTGTATACATCGAGAAGGGCATGTTTATACAGTTCATTTGTTAATGAGTTTATTGGGTTGTACAGTACAGTTTTTTCAAGCAGCTCGAGTCAAACACAGATGCAAATACGTGTGCTGGGCAAGATAGTGGCCCACTGTCAATGTATGCACTTCAGTCAAGGGTCACGTTTCAGAAGATATACATTGGTTATGCATGTCGGACACTATTGACACCATAATAACCTATCTCTTCGATTTGTTCTATGAATGTTGGGGGAGGGGTACTCTTCAATAATGGCTTTGATGTTCTCAAATTGGCGAGGCGTTCATTTCACATATTTTGCTAAGAAAAACGAACTTGGTAACTTATGCAATGTTTGTAATCAGTATATACAGTGTATGTTTCTTCTGAAAATGACACAAAAGAATTGTTTCTTTGTGACGATGTAAAGGAAATATGAACATCATTTTCAGTAAAATGCCAAGGACTGACTGTGCAATCGCATATAGCGCTATTCGGTATTAACATTGGTGACATAACATGTAGTCATGATGACTTTGTCGATTAGTTACAACTAGTAGATGAAGGATCTTACAGCGTGGCCGCACTCCCGGGTCATATAACGCCATAAAATAAGTTTATATAATAAATATTTGTCCATGAATATTTTCATTACCCAAGCGATAACAGTACAAAAACACGATGACGAGGTAAGAATAGATGACGAGAAATGAAATGGTATGTACAGAAAATAATTAGATAATGCAAAATGAATTAGAATGATTAACAGTACACTCGTTGGTTAAAATTACTTAACTGAAATAGGGTTGCATACAAGCTATAGTTCAGAATAGATGTAAACTTCTTTCGAATATTTGACGTTTGCGAATTCGCTAATGGCCAATTTGCACAACACATCTGGGGATCGTTTCACTAACACTGGCGTAGCTGAAGCAACAATGAGCTTTAACTTCCGCATAGCGAGTTTCGAGCGTGTGCGTAAATCTGATGGATTCACGATCTAGTAATTGGTGTCAGGGGTCAAGCAGACAAATATAGGACAAACTGTCACAAGCTTTTGTTAACCACACCACAACAGAGAAGTCCGAGATTTGGACGAAATACACCAATTTCTAAAATTTGTTTTACAAAGTAATGACAAAAAAAACTACAGAGAAAAACGAGAGGATTTCATTTCATACCGATTACCACAAATCTTCTCCGACTTGAGACATTATGCGAAACATTAGCAATTAAGCCATTTCCAAATGATGTTATGAATATACGGATACGCAAAATATCTACAGGTACAATCGTTCCAATTGTGTTTTATTTCCCAACAAGTAATGTATCAGAAAGTGTACCATCAGAACGGCGACACACAAATATACACAGTGTTAGTAATTACAACTGGATGAGAAACCTACTGAGACAGAACTAAAGCTGGCATTAGAGAAACTGACCACAGGTAAAGCCCCAGGAAAGGATGGCATCCCAGCAGAAGTCATCAAGTGTGGCGGCAGTGTGCTTTTCACACACCTTTATGATCTTCTCTGCCAATGCTGGAATGAATGTGCAGTGCCTCAGGACATGAGAGATGCCAACATCATAACTCTGTATAAGAACAAGGGCGACAGAAGTGACTGCAACAACTACAGGGGCATATCACTTCTCAGCATCGTGGGTAAAGTCTTCGCTAAAGTCATCCTGAACAGACTGCAGACGCTTGCCGACAGAGTGTATCCAGAGTCTCAGTGTGAGTTCCGCGCAGAGAGGTCCACAATCGACATGATCTTCTCCATCAGGCAACTGCAGGATAAGTGCAGGGAACAACACAGACTCCTCTTCCTGGCTTTAATAGACCTCACCAAAGCATTCGATCTGGTCAGCAGAGACGGACTCTTCAAAATCCTGACGAAGATTGGATGCCCTCCAAAGCTGTTAAGCATGGTCCAGTCCTTCCATGAAGACATGAAAGGCACAGTGCAGTATGATGGCTCATCGTCCGAACCATTCAACATCCACAGCTGAGTGAAACAAGGCTGCGTCCTTGCCCACACGCTCTTTGGCATCTTCTTCGCTGTCCTGCTTAAGTACGCCTTTGGGACGTCCACAGAAGGGATCAGACGGCAGACTGTTCAACCTGGCACGACTGAAGGCAATGAGCAGAGCAAGGAAAGCAACCATTAGGTACATGCTCTTTGGAGATGATGATTCTATAGTCACTCACACAGAAGCTGAACTACAACGCCTGATGGACCGATTTGCTAAATCATGTGATGAATTCGGGTTGACCATCAGCCTAAAGAAAACCAACGTAATGGCTCAAGACGCAGACCCTCCCAGCATAATCATTAACAACTACAAACTAGAAGTAGTCAGTGAGTTCACTTACCTTGGTTCTACCATCACCATCAACCTCTCACTCGATGCCGAGCTCAACAAGCGGATTGGAAAGGCGTCAATAACTCTCTCTAGATTGTCGCAGAGAGCGTGGAACAACAGCAAGCTGACATTGAACACTAAGATCTCCGTGTATCGTGCCTGCGTGCTTAGCACTGTCCTGTACGCCATCGAAACTTGGACCCTGTACGCCTCTCAGGAGAAACGACTGAGTGTCTTTCACATGCGTTGTCTCCGTCACATACTCGGGATCACCTGGAGCGATCGTGTGACAAACAACGAGGTGCTTCAACAGGCCAAAATTCCCAACATGGTCACACTCCTCCGCCAACATCGCATCAGATGGCTGGGCCATGTGCGTCGAATGGATGATGGACGGATCCCCAAAGACCTTCTCTACTCTAAGCTTGCCTCAGGCAGAAGATCAATAGGACGGCCACATCTTCGCTTCAAGGATGTCTGCAAGCAGGACATGAAAGCTCTTGGGATCGAGGTCAATACCTGGGAAGAGCTTGTTCTCGACATGTCCAGCTGGCGACATGCTCTGTTCACAGGTCTGAAAGCCAGCGAGGAAAAGTTACGACAGCTCGTCGATGAGAAAAGATCTCAGAGGAAGAGGATGCAGTTCCAACCAAGACCTGACTCATACTTCAAGTGCAGCAACTGTAGCAAGGATTGCCACTCCCGTGTGGGGCTTTATAGTCACAGAAGACGCTGCACAACTACAAACTAGGACACCTTTCATGGGCGCATTTCCATCGTCTCTCGAGACTAACGGAAGCCAACCAGTCATACAATTAAATCTGAGACATTCCGTAAATATCTACTGTGAATCTATATAACTTTGAAACGAATAAAAACTATTGCAGTAATATCAACTCATATGCAATTCTTCACTATATTAACAAGCTAAACTGAAATTTTGTGTTTAGTGCTTTTATGATATATATATATATATATATATATATATATATATATATATATATATATATATATATATATATATATATATATATATATATATATATATATATATATATATATATATATATATATATATATATATATATAAAAGTGAAATTTTATGTTAACAATTTCGAAGAAACCGCTTGTATGTATTATAGAGAATGTGTTTCTTTGCAGGTGACATGTTGTCCAGTTTAATAATTTTACTTTCATGAATACATTTTAGAATTTAATATACTCCACATTTTAACAAACAATTTTAAATCTTGTTTATTTAAGTTTCCCATATCCACGTCGCTAATAACTCAGTACGAGATATTATTTATTCGATGAAAGCTACCAAGACTGTGTTTATGTCTCACTTCAACAATTTTTAAAATTCATATGGAAATGTCTCGGTTTTGTAAGTAAGATGTATTGGTTGTGTGCATATAAACGTTCCCGTTTTATATTACCCTGCCATATTTGCTCTATAAGCCCTAGTTTTAATTGAACCGTTGCAAGGCTATGCAAATGTAAATATCCTTGTAGAAAACATAAAAGTTAAGGTTCTGTGCATGTAAAAATCCCACATTATTTTTGTACCAGAACAAGCTTGTATGCCTGAAAGATATTTCATTTTTTATATGCCAATTCATTGTTGTGTGTATTACGTCCCAAATTTGTATGGACCACGTCGATGTTGTATGTATGAAAATGTTTCCACGTCACATTGATCCCCTTAATTATATACCACATCAATGATGTGTGTATCTAAATTCTTCGTTTTCTATGCGCTACTTCAAGTGTGATGTATGTATAAATGTTGCCGATTCGTTTCTACCAGTTCGGGATTGTTTGCATGAAACGATCTTTGTTTTACATGTCACATTTTAAAAAATGTATTGAAGGAACTTTTCCCGTTCTGAACTTACGAAATCGCAGGTTTGATACCCAATGGCTGCCTTTGAGTGCTCCTGGGAAATGCTCTTAGCTCCCATTTATACGACATGATTAAGACAACTATGTGTTTAAGGTGCAATTACCTCACACACACACCAAAAAAAAAAAACATCACACCAATCCCGTGAAAATAAAACTGCTTTACAGGTAAAAACGTCTCTTTTGTGACTTAAATAATGTACTGCATATGTGTATTCAAATATTCACCAACGGATGAAGATAAAGAAATAAAACATTGGCATAGTATTTGTTTAGTAACAAACAAAATTTGTAATTGAAATACCCATCTGGTAACGAAAAAAAATGATAAACTCAAAGAGCTTGGTATAATAATGTATTAATTAGTACAAACCTTTTACAAATTGTGTATGAAATGCCTAAAATGACCAACACTAACACGCTTTAATATAAACCATATCTATAACAAAAAAAAAATACATCAGAACTTAGCTTTCTCATAAACGGTACTAGAGTAAATGTATAGATCTATCCCATTCAGTCTCGCAAGATACACGGAAATCATATTATACATGATTCCATTTGAGTCTAATATGAGCAAAATGTATATGAAAATATTTCTGGTTTGACAGACTTAAAATACCTTGATTTAAATTTTAAGAGGAGAAAATAAACATATTATTTTAAGTTTTCTTCGTCCGGAAAGAAAAAAATCATTAGTCTCTTTATTGTCATTGCTAGTTCATATACTTAACTCGAGAAAAGTATCAATGCACCCTATATCAGTAACAAAATTACGTAGTATTGTTCTCTTTTTATTTGCTTTTCAACTTTCAGTATATGCGGTTTCCAAAGAAATCAGTTTCATACTGATAATTATTCAGTTTTGTCTTTCAACGGTACTAAAATAAAGCTAACAACCTGTTTCCCTACTTTAGCATTTCTTTACATACTCTATATTATTAAATAAAGACTACTACACAAGACAGTTTATAAAGGACAGATAAAGTAAATTAAGAGTCAGAAAAAGATTATTTAGTACTGCTTGTGTATAGTTTTTGTCTTCAATTGCCATCAAATATTTAGAACATACGAACACAAAAATATTAATAAGAACATACCAATCGTTGATATTAACCACATATACTAATCACTTATATTCTAAGGCCGCAATTTTCCCTAGACCTAGACGAGATCTATAGTAATAGAACATGCCTTGAATACCTCTTGTCATTGTGTTATAATTGTATTGATATGAATGATTTAAAATACAAAAATGGTAACAGATGCAGGTAAAATTAATTACATCTTATAATAACATTTTTTTTACCATAATATGAGGTATCCAGCAGAAAAAAAAACTATATTCCTTGACAGAATTATCTTATACAAATTAATATTGGATAGATTGTGGATTTTTCTGGAACTAGCTGATACTGCTATTCCCATTCTTCTTTTCTTTTTTTGTCGACCATAAGTTAAATACAAGGGTTAATGTAATAAGACCCTCTACGGCACAATTCAGTTGATCCACATATTCCATTTTCTCTATAGATAGCTAAATTCATAAATCAACAATTAATAATGTTATTTTGGGTGTGTTCAACTTTAGAAGAAAAAAACTTTAAAAATAAGATTACATTTGGGTAAAACAGATCTTTGAATATTGTTACGATTCTTTTGGTCACAAACTTAAGTTACAGAAAAGATGTAAAACCAACAAGTCTTGTAAAACTTAACAAACAATTAAATTATTAAAGTAATAAATGAAAAATGTAAGAGGAAATTACGGTATAATAAAGTGAATCCAAATTAGTCCTTATAGAGGTCTACGAAAGTCCTAAACGAATGAAAAGTCCCATATGATTTCAATACCGGTAATGTATTTGTCCACCAAGATCCGCGACGTCAAGATATGCCGTTGTCAAGAATTCTTTCGAATAATTTATAACATTTCCAGAATAATATTAGAGTCCAAATAATTAGCACTTTGTATCACCAATGAACAGTCCAAACAAATGTTTTTCTTATCGAAATATATCTAAGTGCAACATAAACCACATCAGCAAACTTACATCAGGAACAGAAAAAGTGTGAATGACTCCAGAAATCAGAATGAAGCTGAATGCTTAATTTTCTCCTTATGTAAGCCATATATTACGATTCTAGTTCACAAAAGACCCCATACAGTTTTGATTTACTACAAATTATGTATATTTACATGACCTCGCGCAACCAACGAGAATGCAGAAAATTCTTCTTGAAACTTCCATATCCCATCAGTGACTGAAAAAATACGTAATAGGCGCAATTTTAAGCCTCATTATTGCGATTATTATTACTAATTGTCAACACGTACATAAATATCCATTTATAGATCATACGTACTTTTGTTTTCAACATAGCCAAATTACGCACACAATTATAGCACAATATTCTATAGTTTTACAGCAATGAATAAAAATTACGAATGTTAAATAAAATCATATACCAAAAGCTAAAGAAAATATATATGTACGTAAAAATATCAAGTCTATTTTTCTATTTTTATATAATATTATTACTATGATGGAAGTGGCTTAAGTGCTCATTTTTCGCATAATGTCTCAAGTCGGAGAACAGCACTGGTAATCGGTATTAATTGAAATCTCTGTAGTTATTTTTGTCATTTACTTTGTAAAACAAAATTTAGAAATTGACTTATTTCGTCCAAATCTCGATTTTCTTTGTCATTGTTGTGGTGTGGTTAACAAAAGCTTGTGATAGTTTGTCCTATATTCGTCTGCTTGACCCCTGAGACCAATTACTAGATCGTGAATCCAGCTCCATCATTATTGTTGACTCTCATTAGTGTAAGAAGTTTGCATCACTACGTGCACATTTATTATCTCAAGGCAATGAAGAGTTACACACTGACACCCCACGGCCGTTACGCAAGTCGCGACGATGTATCAGATTTACGCACACGCTCGAGAACTCGCTATGGGGAAGTAAAGCTCATTTTTGCTTTAGTTACGCCAGTGTTATCTTCATCCTCTTGGTTGGTTTTCTCCAACTCCTTCTTGCATCATCTTTGTACCTGTTAAGTCAAAATTACAAAAATCAAATTTTAACAAAAGTTTACAAATGAACTTTTGATCATCATGTCTTTTTTGAACAAATCCAAAAGAGTTTGATGATTCTGATAAAAAGAAGTGATAACTTTTTGCTAAAATAAAAAACGCTGTTTACTAGTAGCCACATTAAAATGGTTAAGTGGGTATCGCCATCCACAAATACTTTTAAAAAAGCGTAGGTGGCACTGATTTTTTTTTTACGTGTTTGAAAACTCGTTGGGTGAGCAAGAATTCTACTTTATTGCTAGCATGGTAATTATCTTTCCTCTTTGCTCCATTACATTCATGATATATATTTGTGATCAGTACAATAAGAGTTGAGAAATATGGAAAACATTTTAAATATTGATTTTTGTGAAATTCCTAAATATAGATGACTAATGGTGATTTGCAATACAACAATCCTGCTGCTTTAATCAAGTTTTATTTCGATTATAAATCATACGAAATAAACATCAATATCCATCTTGCGACTAACGTTACAGCCAATTTCGTTAATAAATTTCGTTTATTTTTTTTTTCTTTTTACTATAACATATTTTTAAATTTTATTCAAAAGAAATAATAGATATATGTATGATGTTGCTGCATATATAACCGATTACTTGAAACAGATTATTAATGCTTTAGATTAAAACTACGCTATCATCCAGTAAATGTTTATATCTGTAATTGTATATAAGCCTTGGTTGAAAATACGCATTAAAGCTATATTTTACCAAACGATTTCGTCTGCTTTATTTATCAATCTCCCAAAAGTTGTTTTTTTTTTACTGATTATTCTCACATTGGGGGTTTAAATGATAATAATAATGAATAATATGTGACACTTTGTTAGTGGAAAAATTCTAAAAATTAAACAAATAGACAAGTTTTTTGAAATATTTGTTGCAAAGGAAACATGCTCATATATTAATTATACGCGTTTAACTTTCGAATTCTTCGCCATCAGCGTTCTCCACTACACTCTTATTCTCCTCTCCCATTTTTTCCCCACCCTTTCATTCCTCAACAGGATCATATTGACATTGCTACCTGGATCGTAGCCTCTGGCAGCATAAACTACCCTCGATGACCCCAGATATCATGATCCAGAAAGTCTGCCAAAATGTTGAATTCGTTGTCTTTCACATTATTGACATGGCCGCGATTTGCTTTCTTAACTTGGTTGACATCTTTCGGGTTCTATTGTCCGTTACGGGTCACTGCCATCTCACCTCTGTCTGCGTGGGTTCGAGTCTAGGATTCGGCGAATGTGGATATGTGATAAAGCTTGCCAATAGCTTCTCGTGGGTCGTTGGTTCTTTCCGGTGATTTCCCGGTTTCTTCCTCCACCAGTAATACTGGCCGCCATGAATAGCCTATCATGTGTTAAAAAATGGCGTTAAGCCCAACAACAACAACAACATATATTGCACCACACCTGGAAGCTAACGTGCGCAGGCTAGACAATCTGTACCTCGTAAATGCGACTTTCTGCAGTTTGCTCTCGTGAACAAACACCGGTTCGATCTTGTCATAACATATGATCTCCATTCATTTAGTGATTTCAGGTATTTCGTGGTTTGAGTATTAAATAAAGCGGGAACTGTTCGTTCTCTTTTTTTCCCCTGTTTCAAACCCAGTCAACGTTTTACGCAGCTTTATCTCCAGTTTTGTCAATAAACCTTTAAATTGGACCATCCTCAACTGCATTGTGTATTTTAGTGTATTCTCCTGCGGTCATTTTCGAAACTTCACCTGCACGACGTCGATTGAATAATATCGCCTGCGCTAACTTACTTTCTGATAGTTCCGTTAAGTTATTTTTGCTTACTTTGTATTCTGGAGAAACATATTATTTGTTAAATTTTACAAAGCTTGTTGTTTTTCACTATTTTTTTGTTAGTTAATTTAATAGCATACACTCGTAACACATCAACATATGCTGCTGTTAGACTTGGGGTAATTGAAAGTGACATTAATTGACAAAATGAGAGACAAAGACGACTACTTTACAATATGGACTAAAGTACAAATATATTACTGATTTTTTTTTTCTAGTTAATAAATTTTGTTTACATAAAACGGCACATAGAATGAATGTAATTAACCGATCTTCGTTAAAACGAGTCGCTAATCAGAAGAAAAAAAACTCACAAACAAACACCAAAAGAAAACCTACATTGTTTTAGCTATCTTAGTTTAAAATTCTTCACGGCTTTACTTCGTCAAAATGTCAGATCTTACTGTAAATATTCATCAAATCTCGTTAGTATCAGACCAATTTATTATTATCAGATTAACTGACTAATTCCAGATATATTTTAATCAGAATTATTTTTTAAAAAAAATAAAAGCAGCATAAGACATATCGCAAATTTTATAAACATACGAATCTGGTAGCTTTTTACGGATGACATAAGGTAAGTATATCCAGTGAGACACGTGCTATTTCGTTATTTGTTAAACAGACCTCTTATTTCTATTGCAAGTATTCTATTACACGAAGAATATTGTAGATACACTCCCACGTATACGTATATATATATATATATATATATATATATATATATATATATATATATATATATATATATATATATATATATATTATGTACATTCCAGTCTGTCCCTAATGACAAAGAAAATGTTATATAACTGGATCTCTGTTAAGTAACAACTACTCTGCTTCATAATGTAGACCATATATTAAGAATTTGTATCCACAAGTAGTAAATTAAATTAGTTTAATATTCACTAGCGATAAATGCTATTTCTACTGAAGAACCCATGCGAATTCGGTTATTCTCATGTTTCCGTACGAGTATAATCGTGCTTTTAGTATGAAACAGCGGAGAAGAATATTTCTTACCTCCCCTGAATTGCTGCTGCTGCTTGTGATGCTGCGATTTTGCATCAACCAATCAGATACAATTTTACAAAGTAGAACTGTCGTGAAACTTTCATATATGCAGGAGGGTGGAAAGGGATTTATGTTGAAGATGTTCACTACATACATTTCTTAACATTATTGACGCTCAGTTACTGCAAAACGTTTGTAGGACAGTTTCTATACAATAAAATATACTAAGTGCACTTCCGATCAAGACGAATGAACAAAAGATAATCGTCTAATATTAAACTCCCTTTCGTTCCACTTGGTTAAACTGACATTAATCCACCATTGCTGGAATAGAGGGATGTTTGGAGTCAATTTTTGAAACGGATACAATAGCACTATATTTAGAATTGCCAGAAACAACTGAAAATAGGTAGAAGAATAGAGGAAAGTCAATAATGGTTGTAAATACTGCGGTGTGGTCGAAGGAATGGCGATTTCTCATATAGTGTTTCGTCAATATGCCGCCTGTCTTTCAGGTGAATTTGGTTAGGGACATTGTTCCAAATTTGTGTAGCATAGTGTTCGCCAGATTATATGCATTGTACAAAAGAGCGTATTCTTAATTCATCGAATATGTGCTAATAATCATACGTTAATTGCAGTTGGCACGTAAGTATGTGCCGGAACAAACGTCTTTACCTGTTGTGTTTGGAATGGTGCAGAGCGGGTGGGCGGGAGTAATTGAATGATCTATGTATAGTCTGGCCCTGGTTCGTTATGAATCATACCCCACCATCGGTCTTCGATAGCATTTACCTGGCACGGTTATTATTTAGCTGGTGATATCTAATTCCATTAAACCTTATTTAAACCAGGCTTGCTGGTGGGTGGGATTGCATGATCTCACTACTAATTAAAAATAATTTAATCAATATGTATAGCGATCATAATAAATAATAACAATAATAATAAAAATAATAATAATAATAATAATAATAAATAATAATAAAATAATCATAATAAAAATAATCACTACCTACCGTGACATCATTGGACATGATCACGTGGGAGGGTGTCCTAGACTCGTTGGCAGAAAGACTAGGCTTACTCAATATTTGACTGTGATGTCAAAAGAATTGCATCTCTCCATCTGCAACTATCATTCATTCTGACACCATACCTTGGTTTAAAATCAATAAAACTGCATCTAAAACAGACAATGACGTTTATTTTGGAGTCTGCTATGTTCATCCATCAGATTCTTGTTTTTATACTGAAGATTTGTTTTTAAGTTACTATTGCGTTCTTCGAAAAAAAACATGTTTTAATGGGATATTTTAATTCCAGAACTCATATAATCAGTATCAATTTGATAAACATTCTTTCCCAAACACATTGATTTGGGTGCTAATTAGGTTAAGTTTTATATGATACAGCAACAATTCTCCACAAGTATAAATTGTCTAAGAAATTAAGAACACAAGATGAAGAAGTTAATTTATTAGTTTTAGTTTTTACCACAAAATTAAGTAAATTTTACATATTGATAACAATAGATTATCACGAAAACCAAACTGAAAAAAAATTAAAAAGTGGATTTTGTTAAAAATATTGATAATGGTAAAGTAGATGAGATATTGAAGTTGATGGATGCACATAATCATAATCAATATTACAATGTGCAAGACATGAAGTAGCTCTTTGATACAGTTAGTATTTCTTATGTTATAGACTTCCTCAAAGAAGTAAACATATATCATAAGTTATAACTTTTATGTTATCTTAAACATTTTTATGTGCTATATATGTACGGTTGCTAGATTTTAATTACCTTTCATATGTTTTCATTGTCATACATTATTTGCAATAATTAGGAAACTTTACTTTTTATCACCGTTACCATTCTTATTGTTTTACCTTTAGCTATTTGGTTTTGTATCGCTGGTCGATACAGACCCTTTTTACCATTTGTATATAATAAAGGATATAACCTTTTGTATGGCGCTAAATGGCCTCTTTGTGCTGGTGCACCATAAAAATTCAACCAACCAACCATAATCGTGTGTGTATATATATATATATATATATATATATATATATATATATATATATATATATATTTATATATATTTATATATATATAAATGTATATGTATATATAAATATTTATTTATTACAGTGTTAATATCATTATTTAATGATACTGCTTCACACTGTTTTGTAATAAATAATGGCAGTCCTATCGGCAATAATAATACTAATAATAACAACACCAATATCGATTGGAACTAGATGCCAAATGGCACACAGAAAATATTACCATTAAAAAATATACATGAAAAGAGTCGTTGATTTTTTAAATTGAATAATGGAGTAAAGTGTCAGAGTGGGTCATACCAGTAATTTAATACCCCTTCCCGGACATCCCTCCGACATTCTCCAACCCCCGCCATCCCCCCAGACAGTTCCCCCACACCAAAACATTCCCATCCCCAGATATTTCCCCCCCTGGACTTTTCCATCCCATTCAAAAAAGACTTCCCCTACCAGTCATTTCCCAAATTATCTTTATACTACTTTATTCATATATATATATATATATAGTAACATTTAGCTTTGATGTATACTACTTTCCTAGCCTGCTCTCTCTCTCTCTCTCTCACACACACATACACACACACACACACACACACACACACACACACACACACACACACACACACACACCTGGATCTTAAGGGTAGCTTGAGATCACATTTGAACTGTGAACATAAATTCATACCCATTTTTAAGTATTGTTAGTTAATACAAAAATGGGAATTGTCTATTTGTCAATCAATTGCTAGTGTTTTACTGAATGTAGAACAGGAGGTTTCTTTGAAGTATGTTGAAGAGGCTTGAGTCTAACCTTTATTTATTGTGCATATTTGGTATATTTAAGATAAACAATAGATATATTAGCCATCATTCAATTAATTTCAGTACAGTACTCAGGCCAAATGTTGACATAAGCTGATTATGATGTAACAACCAAAGAAGAAGTACAAAGACTGTTTTTTGAAAATCGCAAACATAGTTCCAACATCGACAATCAATACATCATACAATACTTAAAAGCAATTGCTTGCAACATTAACTTTTAAACAATGAATATTTTTAATATGTGAAAATGTTAACTTTGTTTAACACTTGCTACTGAAATTTATTTCAAATAACCTTTTTCTTATAACATAACTTAATAAAAGTTTTTATATTTTATTGGCAAAATGTCATATTAAATGAATTAAGTTTTAAAATCATGGAGGGGAAGGACTGGGGGGGGGGAATTCCTCTTTGATGGGGGGAAAGTCCAGAGGGGAAATGTCCGGGAGGAGATGTTCTAAACTTGGCCACAGGTACTCGACGCAAGCTTGATGCTAAAAAAAACAAAACAAAACAATAATCTTATGATACCTGTGGACTTGGCTGTGTCTTGTGCTAAAACAAACATAGTAAAGTCTGACCATCATTTCTTAAAATCTGCAGGTAGCTACAGACCATTAACCTGACTTAAGTATGTCATCAACCCCCAATGCCAAAAACATGTAAATCCCGGTAATGATCAACATTTGCTTCCTCAAAAGGAACTGTCACTTTGTCAGTTCAGAGGTTTGTATTGTTTATCCTATGTGAGAAACTGCAAAATACAGTCCTAATTAAAACTCTTGTCAAAATGGCTTCAGTATAGCTGTTGAGTGTCTTTGTCTTTGGAGTTGATGCCTGGGGTGAAAGAGATCATTGCCATTGTCATTGAAAGTTTGATATAACATTTTAGATTTAGTCATTGTAAACGGTTGGTGTTATTGGTTGTGTATTTTATGCTACATTATTAAAACCCCTACAAAAAGCTATCATCAATTTGTTCAGTGTGGTATAGGCTTTTACACCCTTTGTTAAGTTGATCTCTTTATACCATTGGTGAATTAAACATTTTCATTTTGTCTTTCTTTCTGTATATGTTACTTTGTCTACTGATTTATTTCATATATATATATATATATATATATATATATATATATATATATATATATATATATATATATATATATATATATAAATGCATGCTGAAATTCTTGTCAAAACTGTTACATTGCAATTCATACACATAAAGAGTAAGTGTTGTCATGTGCTACATATGAAGTAAGTCTGAAATTTAAGGACATGTCAAAATTAACTTATGGTCATGGTAAATGAATATTACCTTTGTTAATTTTTCAATTCATATTAACCTACATGTATATATTATCTTGAAATAGAATTGGTAATGTTTTATGATAGATGTTTATCTTTATTGTTGCACAAAATTACATGTACTTTGAGATGAAATTATTTCAATATTTTAAAAAGAATGATGAATAACGAACAAAATGAGCATACAGTAATTGTGGGTATTTATCCATCTTAAACCTATTAACTTTTATAACTGCTGACCTTGATAAAACCTGTAATAAGCAATCAACCTGTCCTGAGAGACTGTTTTTTTTAGAAAAAGAGTGGTTGCACACGACTTGTTTTACTGTACTCTTCAATTTTAATGTATAACAGTAATGTGTCAAAGTGATCCAGTATGTTGTTTATGTTTGATTGCTATCAAAAGTTCAGGATTATTTCCAGTTTAGAAAAGTATTGAACAACCAATCTCTCAATTTTTGATATCATAGCAAGTCCGTTTCATTTAAAGAATATTATCCCATGATCCTATTACCACTTCCTTGGAGCATTTCCAAGAAATGTCATTCAAATAAATTGATACAGAGGCAGTCTTTTGCTGTATCAAGTACACATTTAATTTCACGCCATTGTTATAGAGAGGTTTTGTTGACATTCTTTTGGGCATGTTTTTTAAGTAGTAATAGGTAAAAATAATTGATAAATCATATTTAAGTATAAGCCTATTTTTCTACCCTCTCGTTTTATATGCCCACCATAAGGCAGTACATATTATGATGATGACCATCTGTCTCTCTGTCTGTCTGTTAACAATTTGGTTTCTGCTTAATGAGTTTAGTTCTCAACCATCTCTTGTGGATGGCTTGTACTTGGGGAAAAGGAAGAACCCTATCAATTACTAGCTGAAGCTGATTGGTCAGGGTTACTAAGACTGAAAAAAGGAAATGATTTCCACAGAATAACTAAAGTTCTCCATGATGTACAGTTATCAAATTTTGCAGATGCCCTGCCCTTAAGGTAAGGAAGAAACATGGATTTAAGGGTCCAGAGATCAAGGTAACTTACTTGAAAAAGAAAATGGTTTCTGCTCAGTAGCTAGAATAGTTATGTTTCCATGATAAATCTTCCACCATTATATTTGAAGAAATAAAGCTAAATTTCTAATCTTACAGGGGAAAGGACCAAAACGAATGAAAGGAAAAGGTCCCAAGGGACCAGAAAGGAGCTTCTCTGATAGTTCCAACAGTTTTATTCGTCAGGTAAGTCATATTTACATTTGGATGTTTCTCCCATAATTAAGGACAGCAGTGAGAATAGTTTGAAAAGTGTTTAATACAATTTTCGGCACATGATAGGCTACACATAGTAACCATTATAAATGTTGGAGGAAGAACTCAGAAAAATGTTATGAACCATTGACCAAGATGCTGCTTATCAGCTTTCTCACATACCCACATAGACTGAGCTTGAGACTCGGGTGTCAGTTGGTAAAGGTGAGCACTTTAGACTACCTGGTTACTTGGTTCCCCTCCTGAAAAGTTGTGGGTGGCTTTATCATTGTAAAATTTTCATTAATAGAAGTTTATCAAAGTTGTGTACAGGTTGAGGTGAGATGGTAGTGATCGGTAAAGGCAGATGAAATTTGAAGAGAAAATGGTTGTTCCTTTGATACTGACAGCAAATTTTGGGTGGTGCCCATAAAACTTAAATGTGAAGAAAGTTTTTTTCAAATCTTGTATGAGGTGATGATTTGCTCAATGTGGGTTGTACAGTGGTCACCTTTCTGCAGTAGGAAAGTGGCCTTATAAGAGGCATGGTGAGTAATATTATTATGTAAGTAATAATTAGATACAATGTAAGGAAGACTTATCCAGTTTAATCTTTTTAGTTTGAAAATCATAAATAATCACTAGTTGTGGTGGAAACCCACTTAGTAAATAAAATTAAGAAACAACATTTGGCTCTAAGTATTACTCATTTTCCTACTGATGTAGAATTTATATTGATGTTAATTTAAATCTTTAAGACAAATTTTCTCAGTAGTGATCAAAACACTCTCATTTTGTTAAATTAATTGGTTCCCTTTCTGTTTTCTTACTGCAACTCTAAATTGACCTTCAACAGGACCTCAAACCCTCAGGCTTATGAAGGGATTCAATTGGTGTAGTTGAAATGTTTTCCATTTAAACTGAGAATGTCTGACCACATTTTGCAACAACTTAATCCTCCGATGTTATTTGTAGTTATTAGACAAGATGCTTTGTGTTTATGGAGAAAACGATCGTCCTGATATCCACTGCTTTTAGTTTTGAACTCTTTCAAGTAAATTTTGTGATTTATGAGAGAAAAACCACAACAGCTGACATACCATTTTTACTTTCTATTGACCAGAAGTCATATCAAGCTGATTAGTACTGTGTTTCTTAGCAGATAGCTCGTGTCATCTTGATAACTTTATTGAAGTGACAAAACCTGACACCTATGGAATACATAGCAGTATGGATTATTGGATGACATACCTCTTTGTATGCATTAAAGTTACTTTATCAGAATATTGGAACAAATGTCAATGTGCTTAATTTAGAAATTAATAAATATTTGTGAGATTTGTATGTGTAAACCCCATTATGCAGGCATTTCATTATCAGCCAGGAGTCAGGTGATTTATCTGATAACTTTTACATTATACCCGCCTACTAAAAAAACAAGAAACAATCTGTATTCCTGTTTGGATAGGACCTACAAACTATCCCCCCCCCACACACCTACTTTGGCAACACAACCTGTCACAAACACACACACAAACACATACTCACACACCTACTTTGGCAACACAACCTCCAACTTTATATGATGGAATGCCCTGTTATGTGTCAACTTGCAAGTGATAAATATGACAGTTTTATTTATGAATATGCAGACCACAGGTCACATTAGAGAGGAGGTCATCCTAGGGTTTTAGTTTTGAACACTGCTTATTGGTGCCAAGAGTTTCTGGCCATATACCGTGGGTGGCTGCTAGTTAGGGGGCGGCTGAAGAATCAAGAAGGAGATCACAATATCTTGTGTTCTTTCCATGAATTAATTTATTGATTTCCATGAGTATGTTTATCTTTGGAAGATTGCCTAATTATTTATAGTAAGTGTGATCAAAAAATTAATGAAGAAACTACATTTGCAATAATTGACATATTCCTTTTTTATGCATAACATCCCTATGTATGGTTGAAGGTAAAAATAGCATGAACTTTTATATTCAGGGGAGATAAATCTAACTTTAACTTAAAACTCAAAATATAATGTGACAGAGTTCAGTGCCACATGCCCTGAATAAACATTATTGATTTTGGGGTCAATAAGTTCAAGATCACATAGGTTTAGGATCAAGGCCATATGGTCTCCAAGAAGGAAAATGGGATTCCTGTGCCACAATCCATGACAAATTATTTCTCTGTACATCTGTCCATCTTTGTGTCTGTCCACTCTCTAGATTAAGGTTAGTGTCTGTGTTTTTCAGATTAATGTCATTGCTTTGGTTTATACATTCTAGCTAAAGAAAAGACATTCTTAACAAAAGGAGGTCTGCTACCTGAAATATTCATACACATGAAAACTCCATAGGATTACAACACAGAGGGGTGGAGGAATCTAGAAATCTGAGTGAACTGTAAGCACATTAGAGAGAAAGGAAATGTTATGTAAGATTCTTGCTATCCCATGACATTAGACATATTATGAATAAATTTCTTGCATGGAAATTAAGTACTGTTGATAAATTCCCACATGAATATTGTTAATGATGGAAACAAAATTAAATGAGAAATCTACAAAATATAAAAACAGCATACACAATCTGAATCGCTTGAACTTGATGTAGTGAACTCTGGCAACTCCTTGTACCATTTTGCTGCATGTTGTGTTACTTTTCGTCTCGCAATGTAAAATTTTGTCACAACACACCAACTCACAAACAGTAAAGACTTTTGTTTACCAGAATAAGGACTTTACACAGCTAAAAAAAAATTAGCACATAACTGAAACACCCTGAGACTAAACATATGATAGATGCTTTATTCATTTTGTATTAAAATGAGCTTCACTGAATGTACTGTGTGGTTGATAGATGGCATTAGTTTTCATCGAACATATAGAGAGTTTGATAATGGTATCAACTGTCACTGAGCATACTGTGGGGTTGATAGATGGCATCAGCTAGTCACCACTTTTCAGTTGTAATGTAGGGAGTGTGCCTGGTATTACCATGTCATCATTGTAAAGCACTTCCAGTGTGGGGAGTGTGCCTGATATTGACATGTCATCATAGTAAAGCACTTCCAGTGTGGGGAAGCTGCTTGGTGTTGCCATGTCATCATAGTAAAGCACTTCCAGTGTGGGGAGTGTGCCAGGTGTTACCATGTCATCATAGTAAAGCACTTCCAGTGTGGGGAGTGTGCCAGGTGTTACCATGTCATTGTAAAGCACTTCCAGAGTGGGGAAGGTGCCTGGTGTTGCCATGTCATCATAGTAAAGCACTTCCAGTGTGGGGAAGGTGCTTGGTGTTACCATGTCATCATTGTAAAGCACTTCCAGTTTGGGGAAGGTGCTTGGTGTTGCCATGTCATCATAGTAAAGCACTTCCAGTGTGGGGAGTGTGCCTGGTGTTGCCATGTAATCATTGTAAAGCACTTCCAGTGTGGGGAAGGTGCTTTGTGTTACCATGTCATCATTGTAAAGCACTTCCAGTTTGGGGAAGTTGCTTGGTGTTGCCATGTCATCATAGTAAAGCACTTCCAGTGTGGGGAGTGTGCCTGGTGTTGCCATGTCATCATTGTAAAGCACTTCCAGTTTGGGGAAGGTGCTTGGTGTTGCCATGTCATCATTGTAAAGCACTTCCAGTGTGGGGAAGGTGGTTGGTGTTATCATGTCATCATTGTAAAGCACTTCTAGTGTGGAGAAGGTGCTTGGTGTTGCCATGTCATCATTGTAAAGCACTTCTAGTGTGGGGAAGGTGCTTGGTGTTGCCATATCATCATTGTAAAGCACTTCTAGTGTGGGGAAGGTGCTTGGTGTTACCATGTCATCATTGTAAAGCACTTCTAGTGTGGAGAAGGTGCCTGGTGTTGCCATGTCATTATAGTAAAGCACTTCTAGTGTGGGGAAGGTGCTTGGTGTTACCATGTCATCATTGTAAAGCACTTCTAGTGTGGAGAAGGTGCCTGGTGTTGCCATGTCATCATTGTAAAGACTGAACCCCTACAAAATGATCATGAATAATTCATGAACTTACATGAACAGTTCTTGAATGATTCATGAACTTGGTTCATGAACCATCCCTAAAAGTTCATCAGAAGGTTCATTTCTGTAGTTGAAAGTTCAATGGTCAATTCTGTCAATGATGAAATTAAATGAATTCATGAACCATAACTTTACAAACTGTTATTGAACGTTCATGAGCTATTCATGAACTGAATTCATGAACAGTTCATAAAAGTTCACTAACTGGTTCATCATCATTCATCACAGTTAATGAACATATTCATGAACTATGATGAACAATGTTCCTCATTTTTCATGACTTCATGAACAGTTTTTCCTAAAAAAATTTGATTATGTGACAAACTTACAAATATCTATTTCATCCTGAATTGTAAAAAAAACCCTTAAATGTAGGGGGTTTAAAAGAGTATAAAATGCAATATGTTATCTTAAAAAAACTATTTAATTTCAGATAAATTTCTAATATGCATCAAAGAACATGTAAACTGACATTATGCAATATTCCTTTTTATTCTTAGCAACACTTTCTGTATGTTTTGTAGGTTTTCTTTGAAAACTGTTCAAGAGATAATGGGACAATTGTGTTCAATCAACTGCTGAAGCATATTTATCTGTGATTGTCATGGAGTTAATTCCACTGATATTTTTCCTGAAGACCTGGATCCCCACCCCCAAACTGACCTGTCAGATAACTCTTTTTTGTAAAGACAGTTGGGGCTAATTTTAATTTAATGAAATTCCACCTATTGTCACTACTGAATGTCTCCATCTGCAACTTAAGCTGTTCATTTGATTACTGTATGGATCTTTAACATTGCTGCAGCAGTCACTTTTTAATGTCTATTCCATCTTGGCTGTAAGATCCTCCAGTTGTCCAATTTTCCTCCTTATCTTATAAACTTCATCCTCTAATAATTTTCCTTTTCTGCTGTCTGATCTGAAAAGAAAGATAAAGCTAATTACAGACAACCTATGATCAACATTGTCTTCAGCTTTTAGCACATTATTTTGGTACCCAACTTTACTGATCCAACTCAAAATTATTTAATCCCTTACACTTAATACACAACTTACTGCGCATTTATATTATTGGAGAAATTTGTTCACTAGTTGTATTTTAATTTAAGCTGACTTGCCATATGTATTATAAGTTCCAGGAGTCGAATGTTTTTATAAAAATTATCTACTCTGACGCCGGATGTTGCATAATAGCTGCTTCAGGTTTGATCTGTTAGTAGCACATGTATTATGTACAGTTTGACACATTAACTAGTTTTTTGTTTTTGTTTTAATTTACCAAATTACATCAGATCATATAAATAGTGATGTCATGAAACATAAAATAATACCGAACATATAAATTCATATCGCTGATGCAGTACCGTGTATGGTATTGAGATCAAAAAAGGGGGTGGGGTTATAATGTTTCGTGATTTTCAAAAATTCAAAGAGAAAGTTTAAATTGGTTTTGACACAAACCAGATATATTAGTTTTGTTAAAACTATATGATCATATAAAAACCAATAAATTATACATATAATTCTCATTGAAAAATAATGAATGACAAAGAAAAAGATACACTCACTGTAATTTTGATGATCCCGCTGTGTATGCTTTTCCGCCTAATTTTGCTCTCATCAAGTCAATTCCGTCATAATTCTTTCTTTGCACTTCTACGTACTTAAAAGAAATGGTATTGAAAATATTCTCATCTGTTAATTCCACGGGAGTCCGCGATTTTTGTTCGAGATTGTTTCTTGTTGCGTATTTTACCCAATCATATTATGTCTTCTTTCACAGTCATCCAATCAGGATAATTGTTGCTTATATATTTCGTTTTTTTTCTGCAACTTGGCAACCAGTTACAAAGTCAATAAAATATGCAGTTTATAACAGTACTGGACAAAAACATTAGAACAAAGTCATTGAAAGCTTTTATAGCAAGTCAATTTTGCTCATGATGGCCAGAAAAATATTTTTCCATATTAATCCAGAACTATTCAAGTTAAGTGCACAAGTATTGAATAAACATTTATACAGTATCATATAATTAAAAAAAAATATTCACCTTTATTTATATGTCACTAAAATTGTGAGAAGTTTGTATGAATAACTTTCATAAACATTTTATGAATATAATGATATAGAAATTTCATATTAATTTTAAGAAATATCTTAATGGTGCATCAAAGTACTTGAACTGTTCATGAAGCAAATTCATGACATTTCAGAAACTTCAAAGATATAATAGTTCATAAAAGTTCATTGTGTTCATGAACTAAAGTACATGATTCATCAAATTTCTTGAAGTGTTCATGAACTTAGGTGATGAACTTTCATGGTTATTTGTTCATGAACTCAAATGATGAACTGATCATGAACATTTCAAGTATGTTCATGAACATTCACGAACATTCATGATTGTTCATGAAGTCATGAATTTGTTTTCGTAGGGGCAGTGATGTCTTTTTTTACATTCTACAGTCTGTCTTTTGTTCAGACTTTATGGAAGGTAAACAAAGAACTATTATCCAAGTTTTACATTTGTTTGACATTTTTAATTATTCAGGGGATTTGTTTTATTCATTTGCATATTCATTGCAGTTATCTCGGAAATGCTTAAATAAAAATAGTTCTGAGTAGACCTACAAAATCACCTCCTTAATGGATTTCCTTAAAAAAATCTTTATATCATTACATTTGAATGAATATGTATATCTCATCATTGGGCTTTTGATACTACATGTATTGCAATATGTCAGTAGCTCTGAGATTCAAAGTCTTTTGAAAAATCTTGCTATCACCAGACTTACATGAGTGTTGTCTTTTTCTTGGAGTGTTCACCTAAATTCTTTTTGCAGTGCTCATCATTTAACCCACTTTGATGCATATATCTAAGGAATAACTTGAATGATAATATTATTATCAAAGGGGAAGGTTTTTCAAAAATTATAATTATAGATTTAATCAAACTTAGGATGTGGATATATATTGAAATTGAGATAAGCTCAGTGATCTTCTCTTAATGATATCAGGATCAATTTCAAAAGTCAAAACAATAAATTTCATACTGAACTTTATTGTTATTGTTGGGTTTAATGCCATTTTTCAGCACAGCACAAGATAGGCTATACATGGTGGCCAGTATGATTGGTGGAGTAAAAACCCTGGAAAACTTTGGGGAAAAACCACTGACCCACGCGAAACTACTGGCAGACTTTCTCACATGTCCATGTTAGCCATCATACTGAATAGATTTGTTAAAGCATGAACTGGACATGCATTTATTATTGCTGCATTGCCTGAAACGACTCCATTAAACTTAAATATTATATGTTTCCCTAACCCCACTCCCATGAAATGGTCAGTCTTAAATGTGATATGTATTCATTTATCTGTTGAAACAAACATGTATCATAGTCAGACTGCCTCATACAGTTCTAACAGTGCTGATGTTATGGTTATTATGAAGAACTCCATTATCGGTCACTCAGAGAATCTAGCAGGGAAGTTAGGACAACAGTACCATCCAGTCTCTAGTGAATACAGAGATGGTCACTAAAGACACTTGCATTACATTCAAACCCCCTATTGAACTATTGAAAGCAGCAAAGATTGCTATAAATTAAGCCTATATTTTTGCCATCTAGTGGATTTTAAAGATTGATAGCTAATTTATGTTGATTATTTAATATCATTAGGGTTGTGATTATGTGAGTGTTTTCACATATGTATTTGTACAGCATTGATATTTGGCAGTGTTAAGTCCATCAACTATTTCTTTCTTTTTAAGTGTATTAAACGCTTTGAAAAGAAAACAGACAATTTTATTGTTTTTATTCAGATTTGGATTTAACATCATTTTCTTTGGGCTTTTCTGAAAAAGATAGTTTGTTCTCAATTGGACGACTTCTATTTTTTTTTATATGTGCTCCAACCTCCCTTTGGACCTTGCAACACAACTTAAGTCTCAAAAGCCTCCACAACAATGTCAGAGAATATGGCAGGTATGTTGGTCATTTCATTGAAAGTGACCAGTACTCTTTCAGTTTGATTAAAGAGAAGAATCTCACCAATTGCTGTCAGCAATTTGAGGTATACATATTTCTTAGTAGTAATCACACTTCTGGCATCAGAAAATTGATTGATATTTTCCAGCACACCAGCACTGTAAAGCTATAGAGGGCCACAAAATGAGGATATGATAAAATGATTTATGCATGAAAAGTTAGAGATCCAGCAGCATTAAAGAGCAAAAACAAAGCAATGAGATGGTGAGGAGTATATATGAAGGTTCTCAAATCAAGGGGGTTTGCTTAAGAATACTCAAGGAAAATAGGTTGCACACAAGATGTATTTTGGAAAGAATGTTTACTTCTTTCAAGAATTTTCAAATACAGACATTTACTGTATCAAATAAGATAATTATATCTTGAACATTGAAGACTGAAAACATTTTTCAGCAGTCTCGATACAGAAATCTTTGCTGAATTCATTTAAGTTTGTACTAGAAATTCAGGAATTCACACTGAGATCATGCGACAACATGCAAATCAATATGCATGTAAATGATGTTGATTTATTTGCTGACAGTAATGTTTACAGGACCATCATATTGTCAGTCAATACTCATTAGTATTCTGCTGTTAGAAAGAATATACTTGAATAATGGATTATGCAGATTTTTTTCTGCAAATATATTTTTGTGTCTAATTCCAGTAATACATGTCATAAGCCTTGTGGAGCATATATAACTTTATTATGGGCAACAATTTCCAGTTCTACTAACCCAGCAAGGATGATGTGTGGAAAACAGTGTCAAAACTTAAAATATTTGTTGTTATTTCTGTGTGAAAATTTGGCTTGCTACATTATGTGTGCCCAACAGTGAATTTTAGTTATCTGCTCTAGTTAGGTTTGGAAATATTTTCCCTGAGTCATAAGTAAATTAAAATGTCATTCATATTACACTCAGGAATTTGTCTGTAATATTTTATGTTTGTTATAAGAATGCACTCTGACATTTTACAAATTTGGACTGACTAATGTTTAGTCATTTTATCTGAAGTACATGATAGTTATTGACAATGGTATTGTTTGAAAAGCATTGGATTCTTTGATTGAGCAACAGTTGTTACATTTGGTGTTTTCCAAACTGACAATATTTGTTAAGAGTGATATCATTACATAGTTCTGCTTTGCAGCACAATAAATTCAGTTTATTTTTTTTAATTTTCAGGCTGATATGTATTGACAGAAATAATCCACTTTGAGAAAACATTTCCAATCTTCAGTCTCAAAATAGTTCATGGAACCTGCCATTGATCAACATTAGATGTAAATAATGTTTGGTTCTTACACTTTCTCCAGTGAATATAGTTTTAATATGGTTTATTAAATATATGAAAAAATTTAATATGTGCTATTTTATATAGGGAAAAATTTGTAAATTCAATGAAAAAAGAAAGATATTTTCTGCACAGTAACTTAGTTCTTCCTATCAGCAGTTCACAGATTCTATGGATGTCTTGAATTTTATGTAAGAAAGAACCTTGAACCCTGTTGACTTGGGAGTTAAAGGCGCTGTAACTAGCATTAGTTTTATGTGCCATGCCTCAAACAAACTTTATGGATGACCTGGTGTAAGGAAGAAAGCTTTTGATTTGGGGGTTTAAAAAGTGGCAAAGGTCAGAGTCACTGACTGGAACAAGTGAAATGGTTTCTGCACAATATTTTTAGCTAAGTGTATTAGACCCTAGACCTGGCCCAGATTTTCCGCATGGCTTTCACATAGGGTAAAGAAAAAGACCATGAATTTGTAAGATAAGTTCAGAGGTCAAGGTCAATTGGAAACAAAAGAATGGTTTGTGCATAGGCATTTCAGTTATCAGCATGGAAGAATATTAAACATGAGGTGTACACCTGCATCATAATATAATTTTTTTTTAATTTCAACTTTAGTACATATAAATGTTAAAAAAATCTACCACAGAATTTAAAAACTACAAAAATAAAGAAAATAATATGTATAAATCATTGTTTCTACAATGTTTGTAAAGTATTTGGAAATAAACCATTCTGAGTTAATTATTCTCAATTAATTTATATTTTAATAAAAATTTATTTTAATGACTGAACAAAATAAAAATATTAAATTTCCTTGGTCCTGTTAAATAATCTAAATATTTCATGGCCCACTGCATTACTTTAATTGTTTATGTAAATGAAAGGAATATTTTTTATGATTAATTAAAATTATTTTATCACAAAAATACTCTGAATTTTTCATTCTGTGTTTTTGAATGATTTTTAGAATAATTTGGATCTAATTAAATTTTTTTTCAAGTATTTGGTTTATATACTCAGTTGCCTTGAACTAGGTATGGAATAAAATTGATTGAAAAACATCCATACTTCAATCTGATTTGATGGAGTGGCATCTTTAACATACTTGAGGAAAGTTCAGCAGAATTCTTGACAGTTGTTGTTGTTGTTGTTGGGCTTAACGCCATTTTTCAGCACACGATAGGCTATTCATGGCGGCTAGTATTAATGGTGGAGGAAGAAACCGGGAAATCACCGGAAAGAACCACCGACCCACGAGAAGCTACTGGCAAGCTTTCTCACATATCCACATTCGCTGAATCCTAGACTCTAACACACGCAGACAGAGGTGAGATGGCAGTGATCCGTAACGGACAGCCACTCGGGGGCCCCCAATTCTTGACAGTGTAACATGTCTGACGAAATTCAGCACATTTTTATTTTTAATCTTCATATTTCTTAAATGCTTGTCACCTAAGTTTACCTCCAGTGGCCTAGTGGTTAGAGCATTCACCTCAGATGTAGGAGGTCATGGGTTCAAACCCATGCCAAATCATACCAAAAACTCATAAAAATGGTACCAATTGCTGACTCACTAGGTGCTCAGCACTGAATGGTTAGAGTAAGGAATGGTCTGCCTAGTGTCAGGATAATGCAACTGGGTGTGCATTGTGCTACTTGCCTGCAGCATGAAGCCTCAGTGCTAGAGATCACTGTAAACTGGCACACTACAGACATCATAGTGATATGACTGAAATTTTTGTAAAGCTACATTAAAAAGCCAAAAAATCTCTCACACACACACACACACACACACACACACATACAAACACAGACACATACACACACATACACACAAACACACACACACACACACACAAACACACCTTAATTCATATTTATGCAATTTTTCAGCTGAGTTATTAAAAGAAACAAAAAGAAGTTTGAAGATAACATTTGTTCTTGGTTTCAGGAACTTTTAAAAAGTTTTGAAAAATTTAAAGAATTATGTCTTATCACAAAGAGCACTCATTGTCTCACAGTAAATAAGCACAATTGTCTGAAACCACCTAGGGCTGTTGGCTGCATAAACCAGGTAACAGCTGCTTAATAACCATTCCAAGAATCTCTTCTTGGCTTGGGAGATAAAAACAATCAGGCTGTTTAAGATGAGCAATTGTTTATTAAAGATATTTTAAACATATTTTAATGTATCTTATCTCTCTCTGTCTATAATGTGTTTGTGAGAGAGGGATGTGTGTGTGTGTGTGTGTGTGTGTGTGTGTGTGTGAGAGAGAGAGAGAGAGAGAGAGAGAGAGAGAGTGTGTGTGTGCCTGTGATACTAGTACTTCATAAACCTATAATGGAAATTTAAAACTAATTTTAGTAGGTTTACTTCATTTCTCACTTTTTCTCCCCAATATTTTTAGTTGAATTATGAGTCTTCATTATGTTCAGGTAGATAGAATTTGCTGTGACAGAGAAAGACTTGGCTCTGACACAAAAGTTATATTCACAGGGTCAAAGATAATTTAACTTGGGCAGTGGTTGAGCCAGAAGATCAAGTTTATCCAGGTGTTTTATAGGCACTATATTTTTATTTATTCTTTTTTTCCAGTTGTATTATAGGCACGGTATTTTGGTTTATTATTTTTATCTGGAGATTTTGTTATGCTTGACTGTTGTTAATTTTAAACATCCCCATGAAAGTGAATACCAGACTTTATCATAGTGTTGTAAATACCTAAAGTGAATACCAGACTTTATCATAGTGTTGTAAATACCTAAAGTGAATACCTGACTTTATCATCAGTGTTGTAAATACCTAAAGTGAATACCAGACTTTATCATCAGTGTTGTAAATACCTAAAGTGAATACCAGACTTTATCATCAGTATTGTAAATACCTAAAGTGAATACCAGACTTTATCATCAGTGGTGTAAATACCTAAAGTGAATACCTGACTTTATCATCAGTGTTGTAAATACCTAATAGGCTGGATGTGTTTTAAAATGTTTTAATAAAAGGCTCAGCAAAAAGGGGAACATTTGTAACTGGCAATTAACTAAAAAAAATTGCCTACAAATTGCAAACCTTTGGTACACTGTATTATTATTTATATTTAATTTGCATTGTTTGTTAGCTTTTTAAAATTCATTATATGCAATGGAATGTTGTAATTTGTAAACAAATAATTCATTGCTAATATTTTCTCTGTAAGTATGGGTTAAATATTAGGATCATTATCAGTAGAAATAAACATACTTATTAGGGTCTTGCTCATGGTTATTGGAATTTCCCTCCTCTCAGAATCCTAGTCTGCATGATGTTTACCACATTCTACATTTTCATTTCATTAACAAACTCTTCTCTAATGGAAGTTTCCATTAAGTAACAGTATTTTTAATTTTTGGATACAATGCTAATTGTGACCTAGGTCAAGTAGAGGGCTTTATGATTTTGTTTTGTCTAGAAATTACTCATTCATGCACTTAGCATCTTGTAGAAGAATCAATTGTATTGTTGTGTTCAGCATTTCATTTGGGCCGGAATTATTTATTTAAATTATTATTCTCTGGAATTACAAAGTGCACAATACTATTCTTAGGCAGAAACATTAATTTGGAATTATACTGAATCCAGACATGGAAATCTTGGATATGAACTAAAGACAGCTGATAAATAATCATACTTTAGGCCATTGTTACATCAGAAACTCAGTGGATCTTATTTGGAATATGACTGGAATTTAATTAGAAGTTTATTGATTCGGACTGGTGATAAAACTTTTTTTTAGGATTTAATTCACATTACTGTAAGTTCTTTTTAATATTTTTCCACTTTGTATTCTGGGTTTTTGCTTTTCTCTGTTACTTAGTTTAATACCATAGAGTTTTAATAAATTACTTCTACGAATTTACTAGTGATTATTGTAAGTCAAGCTTCTATTTATTTTATGCTTGATATATTTGATACTGTACATAGTTTTACATAGTTTTATAAAAGTCAAAGTTCAGACCACACAGCATGGAGCCTAATCTGTGTAATGTGCAAGCAGACCAGTGTTGATTGTTCTTCTGATTACATATCATAAAACTGCATAGGCCCAGATCTACTGGTATATTATGCAATGGAAGATCTGGGTCTGTGGAGTTTGCTTTTGGATCCAACCATTACACAGGTAAAGGAACAGCCAGTTATCATTTTATTCAGTGGTTCTTAACCTGTTTGGACAGTGATCCATATCAAGTAGGAGCTAAAAATCACTAAGGAGGGAATTTTCAAATTGTTCTGGTTGATCTTAGCAGCCCACTCAAAACTGTATGGTGGCCCAGTTAAATATATTAAGTTTTAATGTTAAAACTAAATTTATCAGGGTTCTGTGACATTTCACATTTTAACATAGTTCTATTAACCAGTCAGAAGTACCATGGCATGTAATGTGTGTGATATGGACTTTTAATGTAGCTTTAAACAATTTTTCAGTTATATCACTATGATGTCTACACTTGCAGTTTATAACGCTGATAGTACTGGGGCATCATGCCACAGACAGGTAGCATGATGCCCCCACCCAATCACATTATCCTGACCCTAGGAGGACCAGTGGTATCACTAATCTCTTAATGCTGAGCACCTAGTGAGTCAGCTGTTTGTACCATTTTTACAAGTCTTTGGTATGCCTCTGCAGAGGTTCAGACCCACAGTCTCCCACATCTGAGATGGATGTTCTAACCACCAGAGCTATAGAGTACCACAGACAAATGGATGAATTGACCCCCCCCAAAAAAGATGCAAAAATGCAGATATGCAAAGCTGAAATTATTTAAAGTTTCACTACCATCTCAAACATTCCTTATCATTCTTTTTATGGGTTGAGTTTTAAGAATTTGGGATTTTTGCTATCATAAAGATGTAATTTTTAATGGCTTAATGGATTATCTCTCTTTGTGGGTTTAATTGTTGGTCACTTCTGTTTACATCTGTCTACAGTTTTAGGCATGATGTAGTTTAATTTTCAGACAGATATTTGGTTTGCCAGGATACTGTTACAAATTTTTTGTATGTATGTAGTATATATGTGTATATATGTACTGTATGTATGTATGCATGTATGTATGCATGTATGTATGTATATATGTATGTATGTATGTATGTATGTATGTATGTATGTATGTATGTATGTATGTATGTATGTATGTATGTATGTATGTATGTATGTATGTATGTATGTATGTATGTATGTATGCATGCATGTATGTATGCATGCATGTATGTATGCATGCATGTATGTGTGCATGTATGTATGTTTGTATGCATGTATGTATGTATGTATGTATGTATGTATGTATGTATGTATGTATGTATGTATGTATGTATGTATGTATGTATGTATGCATGCATGTATGTATGCATGCATGTATGTATGCATGCATGTATGTGTGCATGTATGTATGTATGTATGTATGTATGTATGTATGTATGTATGTATGTATGTATGTATGTATGTATGTATGTATGTATGTATGTTACTTTACTCAGATAAATTAAGGACTGTATGATAACAAAGACAATGTAATGCTGGTGTGAGACCATCAATGACAACAGAAATAATCAAGACTGAACAATTTTGCATGCATGCTTGCCTTGATTATTGCTTAACTTTGCTGGATGCAGGTACAAACTGCAACCCAGACAGCATGTCTCCTGGTATACACATAAATTACTGCATGAATATCAGGGGAAATATTTTGGCCTCCACCTATTGGATAGATCCTATTCTCTCTTTCACTGACACAGATATAACCTGTTGCTTAGCAGGGTTAAACAATAAAATAGCTTCAACTTGCAGTGGATTGTTTTTACACAGCATTCTTTAGGAAATCCTGTAGTTCTTGAATGGATGGCTTGGGGATATATGTAGGAATTGCATAATAAATGTGTTTTTATAATTGAGTGATGGAAGATGATGAATTGAGTTCTTAGATGGATTTGTGTATTTTGCTATAGATTAATGGAATGTTCTGATCAATTGGTGGGATGAAAGTGAGAATGTTTGAGGGTTATAAGCAAATATTTTGAAGAACTTTATTGAAATGGACACATGGTAGATTTGGAGAACTGGAGTTTGGTTGTTATTTTGGGTATAAAATCTGGACATTGATTTTTCATTTTATTCTTCATTTGTTTTGAACATAAAAAGTTTGTATACTTTTATTATACATGTAACTACAGTAGTATAAATTTATTATATAACTTCATTATACATTGAAAATTCAGTGGTATTATTGATATAACTTCATATTATTTGTAATATACAGAGGTATAAATTTAGTATGTATCTTCATTATGCTTATAATATTGTTCATGATTACAGGTATATAATACAGTTTGAATATACATGTGTACAGTACTTGGGAATTTCAGGCTTTTAAAAGGGTACAGTTTAATTTGGAAAGAGTTTGTAAACTTATTTTTATTTTGATAACTCTCTGAAACACTTGTTCATTATTATTACAAGAGCAGTACAATTTTTATTTAACTTAAATATTTTCAATATATTTATTCAGAGTGGCACAAGAGTTTCAAAAAATCTGATAGACACCCCTAATTTGTAACAATTACTGAATTCATAGTGACATAAGAGTGTCAAACAATCTTTCTGACACCCTTAATGTGTAGCAGTTACTGAATTCATAGTAGCACAAGTTTCAAGGAATTTGCTAGACACCCTAATGTGTAACAATTACTGAATTTATAGTGGCACAAGAGTTTTGAAGAATTTGTTGGAAATCCCAATGTGTGACGCTTGCTGAATTTAGTGGCACAAGAGTTTCAAACACTATGCTAGACACCCCAAATGTGTAACAATTACGGAATTGAAAGTGGCACAAGAGTTTCAAACACTATGCTAGACACCCCAAATGTGTAACAATTACTGAATTGAAAGTGGCACAAGAGTTTCAAACACTATGCTAGACACCCCAAATGTGTAACAATTACTGAATTGAAAGTGGCACAAGAGTTTCAAATAATCTGATAACACCCAAATGTGTAACAATTACTGAAATTTATTTGCCACAAGAGTTTTAAAGAATTTGCTAGACATCCCAAGGTGTGACTATTGCTGAATAAAGAGTGGCACAACCCATTGTGTAAAAACTTCTGGATTTAGAGTGGTACACCCCATTGTGTAACAACTTCTGGATTTAGAGTGGCATACCAAATTGTGTAACAACTTCTGGATTTAAAGTGGCACACCCCATTGTGTAACAACTTTTGGATTTAGAGTGGCACAAGAATTTCCAAGTCTGACACCCCATGTGGCACAAGTTTTAAAGAATATGCTGGACATCACAAGTTGTGATGATTACTGAATTCAGAGTGGCACTAGAGTTTCAAATAATATGATGGGCACACCAGTGTCAAAGAGTTAGATTTCAGTGTGACACAAGAGTTAAAAAAGAATCTGCTAGACACCTGAATGATTATACTTGAATCCTCACCAGTAACTTGACAGAAGTTTGGCTGATTGTGGAAGAAAAGTAAAAGAAAGTGAAACATGCTCATTGTGCAATTATTGCCACATTTGGCAGCTTTCTTTCCAGTTCAGTAATTATACTAACTAAAATTGGAGATAGATTATTGCCATGCTTACTGGATGTAATAAGCAGTGCTGATGATCAGGATGAAAGGAAAGTTTGCAAAATTAAGGAGCCAGGATAGCATTGTGAGTACTATTTGAGTATATTATTTTAGAATTGTGAGTACTATTTGAGTATATTATTTTAGAACTGTGAGTACTATTTGAGTATATTATTTTAGAACTGTGATTACTATTTGAGAATTTTTTTTTAGCATCTTCATGGCTTTGTTTGTACATGTATTTACTGAGTACCAGGAATAAAACTATTATCATGTAATTATAAAATTGAACTGATTACTGGCCAAGAGTCTAGGTGATGTTAAATTGGGTTCTTTGTCCATTGTCCATGGTGCATAAAAACCACTTAACTAATTTGTTCATTATTTTACAGAGAGCATTGTCATGAAATATCTTCTAATTTTCAGTGTCGGTTAATATGGTTACCATTATCAAAAGCTGAAAAATCTTTAATCTATTTATTGTCAAAAACCAAATAAAAAATTTGGCCAGATATGTGAAGGCCAAGTTTCCATCAAATATAACTGCCATTGCTAAACTTTAGGAACTTTTAACAGTGTATCCCCCAGGGGTGTAAAACTTAGGGTAAAAAACCCTTTTGGTTTCAGAACTGGGGGTCAAATTTAAAATGTGGGGATTTAAAAAAAATCTGAAAAATTTTCATCTGACCCATACTTTTTCAAATTGAAATAGGTTAATGCAATTTGCTCAACTCTCTCTCTCTCTCTCTCTCTCTCTCTCTCTCTCTCTCTCTCTCTCTATCTATATATATATATATATATATATATATATATATATATATATATATATATATATATATATATATATATATATGTGTGTGTGTGTGTGTGTGTAACAATTACTGAATTACTGATTTCTTTGTTGTGAAAGAATGTTTTGGGTTATAAATGTGTTCTACTGATATCTTGTGGTGAACATGGGCAGATTTTTACAATTCTTAAACCCTCTCACTAAAAGGATTATTCTTTTGAGCAGTCTTTGCAGCCATGTGATAAGAAGTCAGTAATCCCAATAGACATGCCCTATTCCATTCAAGAGAATTATTTTTTCCATTTTTCATCAAAGTTAGATCCACAATTACTGTGTTCTGCTTATTGCATTTTTGTCACTAATGATTCTTAGTGCATGTCGTTTTAATCAGCAGATCACTTTCTAGTGCAATAAGCACTGACGTTAAACATCTGGGCATCTTACTGAACTCAATGGAAATAGTGTCACAGCTCATAGAATTAGGGGAAGCTATTCCATCATAACATTGCCTAATCTAGTCTGGTTCTGTTTCATATGTTCCATATAGCAGAGTGCAATGCAGGGAGCATACAAAACAGGGAACTAGACTGTGCCTATGCTCGAAGTATAGACAATGCCATCGCTCATCCAAATAAATAAATCCTGATTGTATGATGCAAAACCTTAGCGTTAAAAAAATGCATGGCAACAAAATGTGTGCATCAATTTTTTCAGCATGCATCCCTGACACACAGATGTGTGTAAAGAGAAACACTGTTTAAATAATTTTCATCTTATAAACTGCAGAATAGAATTTGACCAAGTTTGACAGACATTGTCCTAGAAGGCTTTAGAATTGTACAAATGATTCCAGTACCAGACATTTAATTACCAACATGGCTGCCATTGCTAAAAATATAAAAATGTTTAATAATTTGTGAAATGCCATTGAACAGAATTTGGCCAATTATGTAGATCAGAGACATCAGATATTCAATATACTTCACTGTAGATAGAAAAAGAAATGATTTTTGTGATGATATGCACATGATGATGACTGACTGGATGCAACTTAATGCCATACATGGCTGCCAGAACTATTTTAAAATCTGAAATGCCACAGAACAGAATTTTGCTAAATATGTTCTAATTGTATCATAAGTCTAGGGATTGGGAGGTTTTGTTGGGGATGGGTGAGTGAAAATTAAGGGTTGGAGCAACAAAAATGGTATATGTAGGGATGTACTCTTGTGCTGTAATGACTGCTATTTGGATATAATACTGTATGCATCAGAAGAAAGGAAGCTGGTCTGATTTGAATCAATACATCTACAAATTTGACAAAAATGTCTTTACTTGAAGTCCTTTTAGCATACCTAGATAAATGACACTTTGCTTTTATTTAAGTCAGAATTAGTAAGAAATAAAACACCATTTGCACAACTTTTAGAATAATAAACTGCCTATTTAACAGAATTTTACAGACAGAAGGGGTTCTGAGATAAAGGCCTAACAGAATTTTACAGACAGAAGGGGTTCTGAGATAAAGGCCTAACAGAATTTTACAGACAGAATGGGTTCTGAGATAAAGGCCTAACAGAATTTTACAGACAGAAGGGGTTCTGAGATAAAGGCCTAACAGAATTTTACAGACAGAAGGGGTTCTGAGATAAAGGCCTAACAGAATTTTACAGACAGAAGGGGTTCTGAGATAAAGGCCTAACAGAATTTTACAGACAGAAGGGGTTCTGAGATAAAGGCCTAACAGAATTTTACAGACAGAAGGGGTTCTGAGATAAAGGCCTAACAGAATTTTACAGACAGAATGGGTTCTGAGATAAAGGCCTAACAGAATTTTACAGACAGAAGGGGTTCTGAGATAAAGGCCTAACAGAATTTTACAGACAGAAGGGGTTCTGAGATAAAGGCCTAACAGAATTTTACAGACAGAAGGGGTTCTGAGATAAAGGCCTAACAGAATTTTACAGACAGAAGGGGTTCTGAGATAAAGGCCTAACAGAATTTTACAGACAGAAGGTGTCCTGAGAAAAAGGCCTAACAGAATTTTACAGACAGAAGGGTTCTGAGAAAAAGGCCTAACAGAATTTTACAGACAGAAGGGGTTCTGAGAAAAAGGCCTAACAGAATTTTACAGACAGAAGGGGTTCTGAGATAAAGGCTTAACAGAATTTTACAGACAGAAGGTGTCCTGAGAAAAAGGCTTAACAAAATATGACAGACAGTAGTCCTGAGAAAAAGGCTTGACAGAATTCGACAGACAGAAGGAGTCATGAGAAAAAGGTTTAACATAATTTGACAGACAGGAGTCTTAAGAAAAAGCCTTACAGGATTTGACAGAGTCCTGAGAAAAAGGCTTAACAAAATTTGACTGACAGAAGGTGTCCTGAGAAAAAGGCTTAACAAAATTTGACAGACAGGAGTCCTGAGAAAAAGGCTTAACAGAATTTGACAAACAGAAGTAGTCCTGAGGAAAAGGCTTAACAGGATTTGACAGACAGGAGTCCTGAGAAAAAGGCTTAACAAAATTTGACAGACAGGAGTCCTGAGAAAAAGGCCTAACAGAATTTGACAGACAGAAAGATTCCTAAGAAAAAGGCCTAACAAAATTTGACAAACAGAAGGAGTCCTAAGAAAAAGGCTCAACAAAATTTGACAGACAGAAGGAGTCCTGAGAAAAAGGCCAAACAGGATTTGACAGACAGGAGTCCTGAGAAAAAGGCTTAACAGAATTTGACTTTCAACAGAAAGCATTCAGACACCTAAGTCATTCTGTATAGTATAAATTTAGTATGTATCTTCATTATGCTTATAATATTGTTCATGATTACAGGTATATAATACAGTTTGAATATACATGTGTACAGTACTTGGGAATTTCAGGCTTTTAAAAGGGTACAGTTTAATTTGGAAAGAGTTTGTAAACACTTATTTTTATTTTGATAACTCTCTGAAACACTTGTTCATTATTATTACAAGAGCAGTACAATTTTTATTTAACTTAAATATTTTCAATATATTTATTCAGAGTGGCACAAGAGTTTCAAACAATCTGATAGACACCCCTAATTTGTAACAATTACTGAATTCATAGTGACATAAGAGTGTCAAACAATCTTTCTGACACCCTTAATGTGTAGCAGTTACTGAATTCATAGTAACACAAGTTTCAAGGAATTTGCTAGACACCCTAATGTATAACAATTACTGAATTTATAGTGGCACAAGAGTTTTGAAGAATTTGTTGGAAATCCCAATGTGTGACGCTTGCTGAATTTAGTGGCACAAGAGTTTCAAACACTATGCTATACACCCCAAATGTGTAACAATTACTGAATTGAAAGTGGCACAAGAGTTTCAAATAATCTGATAACACCCAAATGTGTAACAATTACTGAAATTCATTTGCCACAAGAGTTTTAAAGAATTTGCTAGACATCCCAAGGTGTGACTATTGCTGAATAAAGAGTGGCACAACCCATTGTGTAAAAACTTCTGGATTTAGAGTGGCACACCCCATTGTGTAACAACTTCTGGATTTAGAGTGGCATACCCCATTGTGTAACAACTTCTGGATTTAAAGTGGCAAATCCCATTGTGTAACAACTTTTGGATTTAGAGTGGCACAAGAATTTCCAAGTCTGACACCCCATGTGGCACAAGTTTTAAAGAATATGCTGGACATCACAAATTGTGATGATTACTGAATTCAGAGTGGCACTAGAGTTTCAAATAATATGATGGGCACACCAGTGTCTAACAGTTAAATTTCAGTGTGACACAAGAGTTAAAAAAGAATCTGCTAGACACCTGAAGGATTATACTTGAATCCTCACCAGTAACTTGACAGAAGTTTGGCTGATTGTGGAAGAAAAGTAAAAGAAAGTGAAACATGCTCATTGTGCAATTATTGCCACATTTGGCAGCTTTCTTTCCAGTTCAGTAATTATACTAACTAAAATTGGAGATAGATTATTGTCATGCTTACTGAATGTAATAAGCAGTGCTGATGATCAGGATGAAAGGAAAGTTTGCAAAATTAAGGAGCCAGGATAGCATTGTGAGTACTATTTGAGTATATTATTTTAGAATTGTGAGTACTATTTGAGTATATTATTTTAGAACTGTGAGTACTATTTGAGTATATTATTTTAGAACTGTGAGTACTATTTGAGAATTTTTTTTAGCATCTTCATGGCTTTGTTTGTACATGTATTTACTGAGTACCAGGAATAAAACTCTTTGATTATCATGTAATTATAAAATTGAACTGATTACTGGCTAAGAGTCTAGGTGATGTTAAATTAGGTTCTTTGTCCATTGTCCATGGTGCATAAAAACCACTTAACTAATTTGTTCATTATTTTACAGAGAGCATTGTCATGGAATATCTTCTAATTTTCAGTGTCGGTTAATATGGTTACCATTATCAAAAGCTGAAAAATCTTTAATCTATTTATTGTCAAAAACCAAATAAAAAATTTGGCCAGATATGTGAAGGCCAAGTTTCCATCAAATATAACTGCCATTGCTAAACTTTAGGAACTTTTAACAGTGTATCCCCCAGGGGTGTAAAACTTAGGGTAAAAAACCCTTTTGGTTTCAGAACTGGGGGTCAAATTTAAAATGTGGGGATTTTAAAAAAAATCTGAAAAATTTTCATCTGACCCATACTTTTTCAAATTGAAATAGGTTAATGCAATTTGCTCAACTCTCTCTCTCTCTCTCTCTCTCTCTCTCTCTCTCTCTCTCTCTCGACATATATATATATATATATATATATATATATATATATATATATATATATATATATATATATATATATATATATATATTATATGTGTGTGTGTGTGTACAAATAAACCAACACACACAATTAACACACAAATGCATGCTTTTCAATCTTTCTTTCGTTGCTGCAAAGATAAAAACCAACAAAATCTTAAATGACTCTTTGAATTTGTAATCCAAATAATGGATTTGTCTCTGCAAATTTACTGATTTCTTTGTTGTGAAAGAATGTTTTGGGTGATAAATGTGTTCTACTGATATCTTGTGGTGAACATGGGCAGACTTTTAAAATTCTTAAACCCTCTCACGAAAAGGATTATTCTTTTGAGCAGTCTTTGCAGCCATGTGATAAGAAGTCAGTAATCCCAATAGACATGCCCTATTCCATTCAAGAGAATTATTTTTTCCATTTTTCATCAAAGTTAGATCCACAATTACTGTGTTCTGCTTATTGCATTTTTGTCACTAATGATTCTTAGTGCATGTCGTTTTAATCAGCAGATCACTTTCTAGTGCAATAAGCACTGACGTTAAACATCTGGGCATCTTACTGAACTCAATGGAAATAGTGTCACAGCTCATAGAATTAGGGGAAGCTATTCCATCATAACATTGCCTAATCTAGTCTGGTTCTGTTTCATATGTTCCATATAGCAGAGTGCAATGCAGGGAGCATACAAAACAGGGAACTAGACTGTGCCTATGCTCGAAGTATAGACAATGCCATCGCTCATCCAAATAAATAAATCCTGATTGTATGATGCAAAACCTTAGCGTTAAAAAAATGCATGGCAACAAAATGTGTGCATCAATTTTTTCAGCATGCATCCCTGACACACAGATGTGTGTAAAGAGAAACACTGTTTAAATAATTTTCATCTTATAAACTGCAGAATAGAATTTGACCAAGTTTGACAGACATTGTCCTAGAAGGCTTTAGAATTGTACAAATGATTCCAGTACCAGACATTTAATTACCAACATGGCTGCCATTGCTAAAAATATAAAAATGTTTAATAATTTGTGAAATGCCATTGAACAGAATTTGGCCAATTATGTAGATCAGAGACATCAGATATTCAATATACTTCACTGTAGATAGAAAAAGAAATGATTTTTGTGATGATATGCACATGATGATGACTGACTGGATGCAACTTAATGCCATACATGGCTGCCAGAACTATTTTAAAATCTGAAATGCCACAGAACAGAATTTTGCTAAATATGTTCTAATTGTATCATAAGTCTAGGGATTGGGAGGTTTTGTTGGGGATGGGTGAGTGAAAATTAAGGGATGGAGCAACAAAAATGGTATATGTAGGGATGTACTCTTGTGCTGTAATGACTGCTATTTGGATATAATACTGTATGCATCAGAAGAAAGGAAGCTGGTCTGATTTGAATCAATACATCTACAAATTTGACAAAAATGTCTTTACTTGAAGTCCTTTTAGCATACCTAGATAAATGACACTTTGCTTTTATTTAAGTCAGAATTAGTAAGAAATAAAACACCATTTGCACAACTTTTAGAATAATAAACTGCCTATTTAACAGAATTTTACAGACAGAAGGGGTTCTGAGATAAAGGCCTAACAGAATTTTACAGACAGAAGGGGTTCTGAGATAAAGGCCTAACAGAATTTTACAGACAGAATGGGTTCTGAGATAAAGGCCTAACAGAATTTTACAGACAGAAGGGGTTCTGAGATAAAGGCCTAACAGAATTTTACAGACAGAAGGGGTTCTGAGATAAAGGCCTAACAGAATTTTACAGACAGAAGGGGTTCTGAGATAAAGGCCTAACAGAATTTTACAGACAGAAGGGGTTCTGAGATAAAGGCCTAACAGAATTTTACAGACAGAAGGGGTTCTGAGATAAAGGCCTAACAGAATTTTACAGACAGAATGGGTTCTGAGATAAAGGCCTAACAGAATTTTACAGACAGAAGGGGTTCTGAGATAAAGGCCTAACAGAATTTTACAGACAGAAGGGGTTCTGAGATAAAGGCCTAACAGAATTTTACAGACAGAAGGGGTTCTGAGATAAAGGCCTAACAGAATTTTACAGACAGAAGGGGTTCTGAGATAAAGGCCTAACAGAATTTTACAGACAGAAGGTGTCCTGAGAAAAAGGCCTAACAGAATTTTACAGACAGAAGGGTTCTGAGAAAAAGGCCTAACAGAATTTTACAGACAGAAGGGGTTCTGAGAAAAAGGCCTAACAGAATTTTACAGACAGAAGGGGTTCTGAGATAAAGGCTTAACAGAATTTTACAGACAGAAGGTGTCCTGAGAAAAAGGCTTAACAAAATATGACAGACAGTAGTCCTGAGAAAAAGGCTTGACAGAATTCGACAGACAGAAGGAGTCATGAGAAAAAGGTTTAACATAATTTGACAGACAGGAGTCTTAAGAAAAAGCCTTACAGGATTTGACAGAGTCCTGAGAAAAAGGCTTAACAAAATTTGACTGACAGAAAGGTGTCCTGAGAAAAAGGTTTAACAAAATTTGACAGACAGGAGTCCTGAGAAAAAGGCTTAACAGAATTTGACAAACAGAAGTAGTCCTGAGGAAAAGGCTTAACAGGATTTGACAGACAGGAGTCCTGAGAAAAAGGCTTAACAAAATTTGACAGACAGGAGTCCTGAGAAAAAGGCCTAACAGAATTTGACAGACAGAAAGATTCCTAAGAAAAAGGCCTAACAAAATTTGACAAACAGAAGGAGTCCTAAGAAAAAGGCTCAACAAAATTTGACAGACAGAAGGAGTCCTGAGAAAAAGGCCAAACAGGATTTGACAGACAGGAGTCCTGAGAAAAAGGCTTAACAGAATTTGACTTTCAACAGAAAGCATTCAGACACCTAAGTCATTCTGTATAGTATAAATTTAGTATGTATCTTCATTATGCTTATAATATTGTTCATGATTACAGGTATATAATACAGTTTGAATATACATGTGTACAGTACTTGGGAATTTCAGGCTTTTAAAAGGGTACAGTTTAATTTGGAAAGAGTTTGTAAACACTTATTTTTATTTTGATAACTCTCTGAAACACTTGTTCATTATTATTACAAGAGCAGTACAATTTTTATTTAACTTAAATATTTTCAATATATTTATTCAGAGTGGCACAAGAGTTTCAAACAATCTGATAGACACCCCTAATTTGTAACAATTACTGAATTCATAGTGACATAAGAGTGTCAAACAATCTTTCTGACACCCTTAATGTGTAGCAGTTACTGAATTCATAGTAGCACAAGTTTCAAGGAATTTGCTAGACACCCTAATGTATAACAATTACTGAATTTATAGTGGCACAAGAGTTTTGAAGAATTTGTTGGAAATCCCAATGTGTGACGCTTGCTGAATTTAGTGGCACAAGAGTTTCAAACACTATGCTATACACCCCAAATGTGTAACAATTACTGAATTGAAAGTGGCACAAGAGTTTCAAATAATCTGATAACACCCAAATGTGTAACAATTACTGAAATTCATTTGCCACAAGAGTTTTAAAGAATTTGCTAGACATCCCAAGGTGTGACTATTGCTGAATAAAGAGTGGCACAACCCATTGTGTAAAAACTTCTGGATTTAGAGTGGCACACCCCATTGTGTAACAACTTCTGGATTTAGAGTGGCATACCCCATTGTGTAACAACTTCTGGATTTAAAGTGGCAAATCCCATTGTGTAACAACTTTTGGATTTAGAGTGGCACAAGAATTTCCAAGTCTGACACCCCATGTGGCACAAGTTTTAAAGAATATGCTGGACATCACAAATTGTGATGATTACTGAATTCAGAGTGGCACTAGAGTTTCAAATAATATGATGGGCACACCAGTGTCTAACAGTTAAATTTCAGTGTGACACAAGAGTTAAAAAAGAATCTGCTAGACACCTGAAGGATTATACTTGAATCCTCACCAGTAACTTGACAGAAGTTTGGCTGATTGTGGAAGAAAAGTAAAAGAAAGTGAAACATGCTCATTGTGCAATTATTGCCACATTTGGCAGCTTTCTTTCCAGTTCAGTAATTATACTAACTAAAATTGGAGATAGATTATTGTCATGCTTACTGAATGTAATAAGCAGTGCTGATGATCAGGATGAAAGGAAAGTTTGCAAAATTAAGGAGCCAGGATAGCATTGTGAGTACTATTTGAGTATATTATTTTAGAATTGTGAGTACTATTTGAGTATATTATTTTAGAACTGTGAGTACTATTTGAGTATATTATTTTAGAACTGTGAGTACTATTTGAGAATTTTTTTTAGCATCTTCATGGCTTTGTTTGTACATGTATTTACTGAGTACCAGGAATAAAACTCTTTGATTATCATGTAATTATAAAATTGAACTGATTACTGGCTAAGAGTCTAGGTGATGTTAAATTAGGTTCTTTGTCCATTGTCCATGGTGCATAAAAACCACTTAACTAATTTGTTCATTATTTTACAGAGAGCATTGTCATGGAATATCTTCTAATTTTCAGTGTCGGTTAATATGGTTACCATTATCAAAAGCTGAAAAATCTTTAATCTATTTATTGTCAAAAACCAAATAAAAAATTTGGCCAGATATGTGAAGGCCAAGTTTCCATCAAATATAACTGCCATTGCTAAACTTTAGGAACTTTTAACAGTGTATCCCCCAGGGGTGTAAAACTTAGGGTAAAAAACCCTTTTGGTTTCAGAACTGGGGGTCAAATTTAAAATGTGGGGATTTTAAAAAAAATCTGAAAAATTTTCATCTGACCCATACTTTTTCAAATTGAAATAGGTTAATGCAATTTGCTCAACTCTCTCTCTCTCTCTCTCTCTCTCTCTCTCTCTCTCTCTCTCTCTACATATATATATATATATATATATATATATATATATATATATATATATATATATATATATATATATTATATGTGTGTGTGTGTGTACAAATAAACCAACACACACAATTAACACACAAATGCATGCTTTTCAATCTTTCTTTCGTTGCTGCAAAGATAAAAACCAACAAAATCTTAAATGACTCTTTGAATTTGTAATCCAAATAATGGATTTGTCTCTGCAAATTTACTGATTTCTTTGTTGTGAAAGAATGTTTTGGGTGATAAATGTGTTCTACTGATATCTTGTGGTGAACATGGGCAGACTTTTAAAATTCTTAAACCCTCTCACGAAAAGGATTATTCTTTTGAGCAGTCTTTGCAGCCATGTGATAAGAAGTCAGTAATCCCAATAGACATGCCCTATTCCATTCAAGAGAATTATTTTTTCCATTTTTCATCAAAGTTAGATCCACAATTACTGTGTTCTGCTTATTGCACTTTTGTCACTAATGATTCTTAGTGCATGTCGTTTTAATCAGCAGATCACTTTCTAGTGCATCTTACTGAACTCAATGGAAATAGTGTCACAGCTCATAGAATTAGGGGAAGCTATTCCATCATAACATTGCCTAATCTAGTCTGGTTCTGTTTCATATGTTCCATATAGCAGAGTGCAATGCAGGGAGCATACAAAACGGTAAGAAATAAAACACCATTTGCACAACTTTTAGAATAATAAACTGCCTATTTAACAGAATTTTACAGACAGAAGGGGTTCTGAGATAAAGGCTTAACAGAATTCAACAGACAGAAGGAGTCATGAGAAAAAGGTTTAACATAATTTGACAGACAGGAGTCTTAAGAAAAAGCCTTACAGGATTTGACAGAGTCCTGAGAAAAAGGCTTAACAAAATTTGACTGACAGAAAGGTGTCCTGAGAAAAAGGTTTAACAAAATTTGACAGACAGGAGTCCTGAGAAAAAGGCTTAACAGAATTTGACAAACAGAAGTAGTCCTGAGGAAAAGGCTTAACAGGATTTGACAGACAGGAGTCCTGAGAAAAAGGCTTAACAAAATTTGACAGACAGGAGTCCTGAGAAAAAGGCCTAACAGAATTTGACAAACAGAAGGAGTCCTAAGAAAAAGGCTCAACAAAATTTGACAGACAGAAGGAGTCCTGAGAAAAAGGCCAAACAGGATTTGACAGACAGGAGTCCTGAGAAAAAGGCTTAACAGAATTTGACTTTCAACAGAAAGCATTCAGACACCTAAGTAATTCTGTATAGGACAAATGATGCTCATTTGCTAATCATCTATGGCTGAAGATATCAAAGTCAGAGAAACATGAAACAGCCGTTTTATAATTTGCAGTGAACACTTCAAAGAAAATTTGGGACCATACTAACCTAGCTTTTTGCATTTGTTAGCAAGGTTTTTGGAAATTTCTTAGAAATTGTCAAGGAATGACTTGTTGTAATTTATATGCAGTATTGATACACAAAGGATCAGATACATAAGGAATATTCAGAGTTGGTGACATTATCAGAATTCACCCATTGAGCATATATGCCAGTCATGTCCAAGTTGTTTTAAGTGCTTCCATAACTATTGATTGAATATATTCTTTTTATGTTTAAAACATTGCAACTGCATTGTAATCAATTGTTATTGTGTTTATTTGGGTTGATTTCAACAATATCTGGTCAAAGTTGGAGAGTAAAGCAGGAGATTAATATGTCAAATTTGCTGTTGGAGTTTGCAGCTGTGCTGGAATAAAGTATTTTCAAAGTCTCATGTAAAAAGAAAAACCAATTAGCATAGAATTGGCAAGATGGCAGATTTCAAATCACACAACTTATAGTCACCTTGTTAATTTCTAGTATGGAGTGGGTGTGACCAGTAATTTCATTTTTCATGAGAGAAACGAGTGCCTGTTGTCATGGCAGCTGCTTTGCATGTGAAGAAATACACATTATTATGGATTTGGTTGTTAGTTGTCTCAAACTCAGACTTATTCTAGATAAGATATTTCCTTGCAAGAGGAAAGGGCGCTATTTCTTCTGTTTGAAGATAAGACTGTAATGCCATCTAAATTTTAGTGAAGACATGAATTAAGATGTTTCTTAAGTATTCATGAAGTACAGAATAGTAGGCATTGAGACCAAGATGAGTCCTGCATCTAAACTAATGAAGCAACATGGAATGACCTAAAAGGCTAAAATTAAAATCACTGACAACTACGGGTAACATGTTTGGAAGTTTCATTTTTAATCTTGTCAGGGACAGAAAAGCATGTGAATAGAAGTCTATGTCTCTCTGTAATCAGCATACTAGAAATGCACCCTTGAGGTCATCAGAAAAAAAAATCATTAGCAGACATGGATGAAAAGACCCTCAAATTGATATATATATATATATCAATAATTTGTTGTATTGTAGAATGGGTATTATGAATTGTATTGATATGCAAAACAGGTTTATGATGTGATACATATTGACTGCCTCCTTCAACATACATAATGCAAAATACAATACATATTGACTGTATTCATCAGTCTATACAAAAAAACATATTGACTGCCTCAGTCATGATATCTACACAAAATAATACAAATTGACTGCCTTTTAAAGATACAAAATATGATTAAATATTGACTGCCTCAGTCAAGATACAGAACACATGATACAAATTGACTTCCTTTTTAAAATACAAAATATTATGAATTGACAATCTATCAAGATACAGAACACAAAATAATGCAAATTGACTGCCTTTTTAAGATACAAAATATGATTACATATTGACTGCCTCAGTCAAGATACAGAACACATTATGATACAAATTAACTGCCTTTTAAAGATACAAAATATGATTTCATATTGACTACCTCAGTCAAGATACAGAACACAAAATGATACAAATTGACTCCCTTTTAAAGATACCAAATATGATTACATATTGACTGCCTCAGTCAAGATACAGAACATATGATACAAATTGACTGCCTTTTAAAGATACAAAATATGATTATGTATTGACTGAATCTGTCAAGATACAGAACACAAAATGATACAAATTGACTGCCTTTTAAAAATACCAAATATGATTACATATTGACTGCCTCTTTCAAGATACAGAACACAAAGATTTATCAGTTATGATTTTAAAGTTGATTTAGAATTAGAACATGTTATTAATAGTTTATTTTAGAATTGTCTCCTGCAGAAATATGTACTGTCTGTAGTAAGCGCAGTCATTTTTATACTAAGGATGAAACTTGTGTATAGATCTATGTATCAAAGCTTCAAAAATAAATTTATACATCAATGCCACAGTGAATTATCTCACTCCTACACAGGTGTTTCTTTTCCATCTTAGTGACCCACTTTTCTTGCTTTTTACAGTGTGTTCCATGTATTTATTAGTGTAGAAGTTGGAGTAGGCTGAAATAATATCAGTGCCCTATGCAAATATCCACACCATATGGCAGGTGTATGTCAACAGCCGCAGCTGACTTTTTGGAACAGCCTTGATATGGTTTATAGATTTGCATTGTATGTACTAATGATGAATAATAAAAAAAAAATAAAAGGAATAATATATACATAACACTCAACAATTGAGCCACCATATAAAGGTTGTTGATGTCTGCTGTAGGGTATCAAAATAATTCATACAAATTTCACAATTTTTCATGCCCTTCATGTTTCATTCATGTTTCATTTAGCCCATTTACTGGTCATGTACATTATGTAGATGTGAATTTGCCTGAAACTGTTGGTAAATCTAGACTGGTACACAGCCTGATGCCAGTTAATTCATATTTAGCATAACAAATAATGGTAACCATTCAGCCACAGTGCAATCAGATATCTTAATGAGAGGTGATTTGCAAACATGTTGATGATTTCTTCATGGAAAATTGCCTCAATTATTTATGATGCTGTCCAGTTGATGTTGTCTTAAGTGGCTTCCATCATTTCACAATTGGCCACAGGAACTGAATATAATAATAATAATAATAATAATAATAATAATAATAATAATAATAATAATAATAATAGTAATAAAGATTTTATGTAAAGAGGGTAACACAATTATCTAGCCAACTAATCTTCCTTGAGCCTCTCAAACAAAGGAACATATTTATAATCAGTTGACATACAGACGTAGATGTACTTGCATGCACTTACATAGCAGCATTGAATATACAACAATATATTTAAATTATTTCCTTCTCTTCCCCACATGTATACTCATTCATATGAAGCCAGAGAGTCAATGTACCTGCAGTGTTCAAGAATTTTTGTCAAATAACATGTAGTAATGAAGTCAGCAGTACACACATCTATAATTATTGTGGCTAAAGTAAGTATGTTCTCCTGGTCAAAAGTTTTATCTTACTCTCTGAGGATAAAGACCATGCAACAAAGAAGTGGTAGTTTTAAAATTATCATGATGATTCATGAAGTGATATCATGTATGTATCATTAAATATTTGCCTGAAAAACATTTAATTTCATGTTTAAGCCCATTATTAAGTAAGAGAACACATCAGCAGTGAGAATAAACTAATGAATACTGGCATGTACCAAACTAAAGAAAGAAACTTGTGTAAAAATTCACTTCATTTTAAATATGAGAGAAATATTTTGATTTGTGTACATTAGACCTGATCCTGAATTTCACTGCAGACTTGTGTACATTAGACCTGATCCTGAATTTCACTGCAGACTTGTGTACATTAGACCTGATCCTGAATTTTACTGCAGACTTGTGTACATTAACATGATCCAAAAATTAAAAAAAAAACTGCAGACTTGTGCACATTAGACCTGATACTGAATTTGACTGCTGACTCGTGTACATTAGACCTGATCCTGAATTTGACTGCTGACTTGTGTACATTAGATCTGATCCTGAATTTGACTTGTGTACATTAGACCTGATCCTGAATTTGACTGCTGACTTGTGTACATTAGACCTGATCCTGAATTTGACATGTGTACATTAGATCTGATCCTGAATTTTACTGCAGACTTGTGTACATTAGACCTGATCCTGAATTTCACTGCAGACTTGTGTACATTAGACCTGATCCTGAATTTCACTGTAGACTTGTGTACATTAGACCTGATCCTGAATTTCACTGCTGACTTGTGTACATTAGATCTGATCCTGAATTTGACTTGTGTACGTTAGACCTGATCCTGAATTTGACTTGTGTATATTAGACCTGATCCTGAATTTGACTGCTGACTTGTGTAGATTAGACCTGATCCTGAATTTGACTTGTGTACATTAGACCTGATACTGAATTTCACTGCTGACTTGTGTACATTAGACCTGATCCTGAATTTCACTGCAGATATGTGTACACTAGACCTGATCTTGAATGTGACTGATGACTCATGTACATTAGACCTGATACTGAATTTCACTGCAGACTTGTGTACATTAGACCTGATCCTGAATTTCACTGCTGACTTGTGTACATTAGACCTGATCCTGAATTTGACTTGTGTACATTAGACCTGATACTGAATTTCACTGCTGACTTGTGTACATTAGACCTGATCCTGAATTTCACTGCAGATATGTGTACACTAGACCTGATCTTGAATGTGACTGCTGACTCGTGTACATTAGACCTGATACTGAATTTCACTGCAGACTTGTGTACATTAGACCTGATCCTGAATTTCACTGCTGACTTGTGTACATTAGAACTAATCCTGAATTTGACTGCTGACTTGTGTACTTTAGACCTGATCCTGAATTTGACTTGTGTACATTAGACCTGATCCTGAATTTCACTGCAGACTTGTGTACATTAAACCTGATCCTGAATTTAACTGCTGACTTGTGTACACTAGACCTGATCCTAAATTTAACTGCAGACTTGTGTACATTAGACCTGATCCTGAATTTCACTGCTGACTTAAGTACATTAGACCTGATCCTGAATTTGACTGCTGACTTGTGTTCATTAGACCTGATCCTGAATTTGACATGTGTACATTAGATCTGATCCTGAATTTTACTGCAGACTTGTGTACATTAGACCTGATCCTGAATTTTACTGCAGACTTGTGTAAATTAGACCTGATCATGAATTTCACTGCTGACTTGTATACATTAGACCTGATCCTGAATTTAACTGCAGACTAGTGTTCATTGGACCTGATCCTGAATTTAACTGCTGACTTGTGTACATTAGACCAGATCCTGAATTTGACTGCAGATTTGTGTACATTAGACCTGATCCTGGATTTGACTGCAGACTTGTGCACATTAGACCTGATCCTGAATTTGACTGCAGGCTTGTGTACATTAGACCTGATCCTGAATTTCACTGCTGACCCTTGTACATTAACCTGATCCTGAATTTCACTTCTGACTTGTGCACATTAGACCTGATCCTGAATTTGACTGCAGACTTGTGCACATTAGACCTGATCCTGAATTTGACTGCAGACTTGTGCACATTAGACCTGATACTGAATTTGACTGCTGACTCGTGTACATTAGACCTGATCCTGAATTTGACTGCAGGCTTGTGTACATTAGACATGATCCTGAATTTCACTGCTGACTTGTGTACATTAGACCTGATCCTGAATTTCACTTCTGACTTGTGCACATTAGACCTGATCCTGAATTTGATTGCTGACTTGTGCACATTAGACCTGTTCCTTAATTTGACTGCAGACTTGTGCACATTAGACCTGATACTGAATTTGACTGCAGGCTTAGTATTTCAGTGTACCTTGAACACTGCTGGCCCAGTAGTTATAGCATCTACCTCTATTGTGGGAGGATGATGGTTTGAAACGTGTTGAAGACTTGTAAGAATGTTACTAGCAACTGCCTTGCTAGACGCTCAGCATTAAGAGGATGGTATTAGAACTAGTTAGCCTGGTTTCAGGATACTGTGACTGGGTGGGACATCATGCTACATGATTACCGCATGATGCCCCAGTTCACTGCCACACAGCAGACATTGTAGCAATACGACTGAAAGATTTTTTTAAAACTATGTTAAAAGTCCAGAATCACACACACACATACATACTTCTACCTGTATTTTTGGCCACATCCCTTTCTTGATTGTTAATGTTAATAATTCATGGATTCCGCAAGGTATGGGGCTTGCTTGCTAAGATGAGCAAAAGCCAAGGGGGTCAGAGGTCAGAGGTAATGACCTAGAAATAAAACAAAGATCAGAAGCACCCAGAATGAAACTATTCTGTAAGAAGGCAAAAAAACAAGAGGGCACAGCCCAATGGTTGCCTCTTGACCATGTTGCATGTATGTATTTCCTTTTACAGAATGAAATAGGTTGTGAAATTTGTATATAAAATGTAAATGTGATAAAGAAGCATTTGATAATCATTGTCAGAAATTTTGCCATAGTTATTCATTTTTGCTGAAGATACAAAAAACATTTGAAATAAATTAGGATTGCTGACTTGGTTGACATATGTCCACTTTAGAAAAAACCCCAACATAATATTAATATTGGAATGAAAGCATCACCACTCCGCATGTTATAGAATTGCATTTTATCTGTAAAACTTTAGATTGTATAAGTAATCACCATTTTCAGAGCATGCTGACTCAGTGGTCAGTGGTGACTCAGTGGTCAGCATGTCACTCCTGTGACCAAAACAGTCATGGTTTAAAAACTATATGCCAGACCCATGGATGTAAGGGTGTGGGTTCAAAAACTACCATTAAGTCAGCCAGGATTGGCTGTTATAGTCAGTCCATGGGGAAGGAAATTTACCCTGGTTGCCATGGGGAAGGAAATTTACCCCCGTTGCCACTGCATTAAATAACCTACTATTTTATGCCTTTCTTGTACAAAAGCAAACTATTTTCAAAAAGAAGAATTTCAGTATGATAAAAAATAAATATGATTAGCAATATACTGAATAGTCCATTCTGCTGAAGAATGGGTGGCTTTTATAATGGTATCTAGCAGACATTTTGACAAATGATCTTTTAATTGTACAATGTTTTTTTTTATGTTGTAGCATCAGTACTGTATATCACTGAGCCCTATTGTTTGTGACAGAGTGTATTATTGATCAGGTTTGTTAACTGTGGATGTGAATTTTCCACAGCCAGCATTAATTGAAGATTGAAATCTAGAAGCAGCCATCTTAGGACATCAATAACATCATCATTACACCACTGGGACAGAGTTTAAGTTGTAGTCAGTATTTTAGCACAAAATTGGAAACCATAGTGAAAAGGGGGAGTTTCAAGTATTGAATAATTCAATCTTACAGGATTATTCAGAATGAAAATTGAAAGATTTTTTTAAAATGCCATCTGCTTCTCATGTGAATAGTGAAATGAATTTGCAACATTATGCCATGTTGGAGAAACATGATGGAGGAATTTTAGGCATATGGACGTGTTGGATGTGACACATGTATATTATTATTCCATATGGGCAGGTCTGAAGAACTTGCATCAGAAATAATGTATGATCTTCATATAGGCAAGATGGGACGTATGCGGAAAATTCTCTCTGGGCTCAGTAATACAGATTCACTGGTAGTTAGTTATTTGTGTGTTTATCTTGGATATCATGTTTTTCGTTCCTCTTTCATTAGATTTTAGTTGTAAAACAATTCATTATTATCATAGCACAGCATTGTCAATGTAAGTCTGGCTTTTGGTTAGTTTTAGTCATTGGTCATTGTAGTTCATCAGACATTTTGCCTATAGTTTCAGTCTTTTAGTTCACTTGTGTTTTTTGACAATTTGCAACAAATGCTTTTTTAAACCAAGAATGATATCATTTTTCTCAAGTTAGCAAACTGACATTACTTCTCAGACACATTGTAAAATAAAGGTCTATAGACAACTGGGGGGAATAAAATCTGCAGTTTTCCATGTGACCAAGAGCAGTTTAAATGTTGTCTCACAGTGAAAATAACCATTAAGACAGCTTGTGCTTTAACATTTTCATGTTCAGTTATCAGAATAATCCTTGTAATTAGACATCATAAACCAGGCAAGTTTAGTTATTGTCAATACAAGTCAAAAATGCAATATCTATTTATGGTCATGCTTACAGTATTTTTCCAACAATATGCACATGCTTTCAATGTTTTCATCAGATTCCCAAGAAAATCAACCACTTGGGCCCCTTGAGTCAAGTTTATTTGGCCCCATTTTCACTTACGTGGCCACATCTATTATTTATTTTTTATTTTTAAATCACATTACTTTCATAAATTATTAACATTTATATAAAGTTCTTTTAAACTGATGTATAAATTTTACACACCTATAGTAATTTTTTATACTAAATTTTTTTTCAGTTATTATCTAGTTTTATTCAGTATAAAAAAATTTTTCAGTACAGATGCATTAGAACAGAAATGACAATGACTTTATGATGTATGGTTGCTTAAGTCTTGTGTGTTTTCTGTTAAATTGCTGCATAGTTGTGTGCAGAATGAAATCTTAAAATTGTATATGGTCATTGAAGCAAGCTTTTTCATATGGTCATTGAAGTAAGCTTTTTCATATGGTCATTGAAGTCAGCTATTTGATGATATAAATAGTGTGATTATTCCATTTTCTTGTGAATCAACTTGATCAACTGAACTATTATATCTAATATTGGTGTGAGTTGTTGAGGAAAAATCCCCATAATCATTAACTAATTAATCATTAACTAATTTCAGTTAAATCATTTTCCTCTATCTTTATATTTCTAGTGTTAGAATATATATCACACTGTCCTTTTAAGCTTCTGTGACTTGAGTATTCGGAGGCAGACACTCTTTTATTCTTTATAGTTCACGTGCATAGAGCTTTAAGCATTTAAAGTAATCTTGATCAAAGAAATGCATGTCTGTGTGTGTGGGTTGTGTGTTGTTGTGTGTGTGTGTTGTTGCTTGACATTTTTCAGTTTGGGTGTAACACACGATAGGCTATACATGGCGGCCAGTATTAATGGTGGAGGAAGAAACCGGGCTCAACAACCCCCTCCAGACCTCCAAACAAATACAAAAATACCTAGGTAACGTAATAGAAAACCTATTGCAATCAATAATTGCGTTAAGAATCCGAGCTCAACAAATACAAAATACCTAGGTAACGTAATAGAACACCTGTTGCAATCAATAATTGCGCTAAGAATCCGAGCTCAACAACATCTAGACCTCCAAACAAATACAATAAAAAACACCTGTTGCGAAAAACCTAGGTAACAGGTAAAATGTAATTACGTGATCTTCCAGAATAAGCAAAAGATGATGTCAGACTCAATTTTCCAAATCATTACGATTTAGCAGAGCGTGGCGATTGTGGACTAAATTACGCAATAGAATTCCAGTAAGGTAAGTGTATATTATATTTAAAATTTTATGTTATATCATACTTCTTTTGATAATCTTTCTCATATTTGCTGATCCTCATGGGTAGAATATCTGTTAACATGTTGTCAATAATACGAAATTCACGTATTAAATCGTCCATACTATATTTTACTCCTCGTAGGTAAGATCTTATTTGATCAAGTAGTTTTTTGTAAGTTATAATTGATGTTAAGCAGCCGTGCTTTTTTATCAAAATTTTAGGTTCAACTTTTTTACAAGCTGCTGTAAGAGAAACACCAACACCGGATATGATTAACAAAAACGGGTTTAATGATATACCACTTGAAATTTACAGAACTAGTCATTAACAAGGGTATCATTTACTCGAAGTAAGGTTATAATAGATATGATATTACTCGAAGTTTTTTTGTTTTAATTTTTTGTAACATTTTTTTAACGCACCAAAAGTTTTTTGTGATAATATTTGTAGTATTGTATTAGTGCGTCAACATCCTTTCCTGGAATATCTTTTGAAATATGATTGAAATCAACTATTTTTTTTTCATTATAATATTTGTTCACATAATCTCAGGCTTGATTAAGTAACTAGGTGTTTCAGCCACAAATTCCAGACAATACCAATATGACGCAGCAGTTAATTTTTTGTCATCTGCTATTAGCATAAAAGTTTTTCTTCAACATCTTTGTTTAACACAATAGACACGGTTCCAGAGATCAGTCGAATTATCAGTCGAGTGACGCCATGGAAAAATAAAAAATATATTAAACTTTGACACTGCTCAACACGGACAATCTATACACACCAGTGACCTCTGCAGTATGTTTGAGAGTGTTATTTTGCGGCGACCAAGTAGACATTCCAGAAGCAACAGTATAACACAATATTTTTAATCTGCTTGTGAGGAATTTTTTGTTTTCATACAATACTTTTTTCTCAACAATACTAGGAATTCCACTAATAATATCGTTGAGTTTTGTGTTAATATTATCGAGTGTAATATCAACAGATGGCGGACTTCCAAAAAATTCGTTATTGGTTTTGTTTATGTTTCTGCGAAAATTTAAAAACGTGGTGATGTGATTAGTAAAATCAGTTTTGAACTTTGTGATTTCATTGTTGATATCATCAACATATTTCTTTGTTACAGCATCAAAATCAGATTCTGGTGTTCTAAGATTATTGATGCCATTATTGTTCATGTTGAGAAATGCACGCATTATACCGCCATGCACCGACACGTACTTTGATTCCTGATCATCAACATATTTCTTAGTAGCAGCGTCATTATCCTCAGTTGGGTTTCCAAGGTATGTGATCTTGTTCTGGTTCATATGTTTCCCGTAAATAAATCACCTGCTTTTCTAACATAATCGTTAACTGACCTACCCGAATCTTCTATCTTTACTTGATTATTAAAAGTAAAATTAAGTAGCAATATTATTAGCGTACTAACTCTGTAGTAGGATTTCGTACTAGTACATCTGATAGTTGTACATTACTCGTCTTTAATCGTCCTTGTTTGTCCTGGAAAACTACAACTTCATTTGGATCTACACTTGCAACGTTTAACAAATTGTTGATTTCATTTTTGAGCTTATCAAGAGTCGCATACTTGGATAAGTCACCCTGGTAACCTTCTGTTAATAAATCTACTGCTAATGTTCCAAATTTTGTATAGTAGCTCATTATACATACCGTTCTACACAAAATTGTTGGTTTAATATAACATAAAATTATACGATGGCGAAGATAATAAACTTTGACACCGAGCGATTGGTGAAGCATAAACATAACAATGAACTTCCAGACTGTCATTATCTTATTGTTGGGCGAACTGGATCTGGTAAAACAAATTTGTTATTAAATCTTTTACTCAATAATAACTTTAACTATGATAAGGTGTATATTTACACCACCAACCCCCAACAACCCCCAAACAAGAAATTACGAGTATATAAAGTATTAAACTTCGTGAACTTGGCATTGGTGATATTTTTGAAAAACTTCGTGATGAACTTGGCATTGATGATGATATGATTTTAAAACAGAAACCAACCAGAAGAACTCGTTCCAGTGAATGAACTCGATTCGTCAGAGCAGAAGATAATCGTCTTTGATGATATTCCGCTAAACAATGAGGAAATGAACAAGATTAGATCATATTTTTCACTATCACGTAATAAAAGATGTAATTCTGTTTATCTTGCCCAAGGTTTTTATAATGTTGATAGGTTTATTAGGCGAAATACGGGTTGTTTCATATTATTTCCCGGACTAGATAATGTGGATGTGAGAAATATTGCAAACGAACAATGTGGTGATGTTACAAAAGATAAATTTATCGAATTATATCATCGAGCAACTAAAGATCGATATAGTTTCTTTTTATTTGACAAGCTAGCGCGTGATCCAACCAAGATGTTTCGTTGTTGCCTTGAGACGTTTCTATGATATAATTTTGTAAAGCGTATAAAATAATGGACAAAACAATCGAAGAAAACAGAAAACTAAAAAAGTTTTCGAAAAAAGCGGCTTTTAAGAAAAACTCGAAGAAGCTTTGGACAAGAAAAAGGTCAAGAAGAACAAATTTCAACGACGTTGGACAAGTTCAAGAAAGAAGAAGAAAGAACCAAATTTTTCAAACTGTTACTGAGGCAATGCTTGGCAAGCAGCCAAAAAAAAAAAGCAAAGAAGAAAGAAAAAAAAAAAAAAAAGTTTGGGTTTGTTAAAGAACTTGAAAAAAAAAAAAAAAAAAAAAAAAAAATTTGCTGACTTGAAGAACTGCTTTGATCCTGCTGCACAAGCTGATCCTGCTGCATTTGACAAGCTGAATTTGACAATGCTAAAACCTCTTGAACTTCAACAGCAATAAAAGATTGACGGTTAATCCAGATGAGATAAGAAGTATGATGGAAAAATTGTCAGAACAAACTGAGAATTAACTGAGAAACAAAAAATATTACAAGAAAGTATGATAAAAATAATGTACCTTTGAGATACTAAAAAATTTAAGAGAAGAGCTAGGTCTAAAATAGAGAATATGAGTATGATATGAAGAGTATTGAGTTTATGAAAAAAATAGTTATATAAAAATTAATAATATTCGAGATTATAAAAATAACTAAAAGATTTTAGAAAAAAAGAAAAAAATAAAAAATTGATGAAAAATGAAGAAAAAAAAAAATGAAAAAAAAAGATGATTGAAAAAATTGAAAAGACAAAAAAGAAAAAGAGAGAAAGAAATATTTTTATTATTTGAAAATATTAGAGAAGGAATTATTGCTGAAATTTTTAAAAAACATCAAAACAATATCGAAATAAAAAGGAGGTTATAGTAAAGGTTGGGATTTTAAAAAAGACTAAAAAAAAATATGAAAAAACATGCGAGAGAAAAAAGATTACCGGAAAAGAATGGAGGTGGAGTTAAAGTTTTTACATCAAACGCAGACATAGTCGATCGGCTAATGCTGTTGATATCCTCTAAAGAAGCTGGTAATGAAAGTGTAGAGATTGATAACGAAATTATTGATATACTTGATCATCTAAGATCGAGTGGATTACTAACATCATCCGAGTACTTACACCGCGATCTTATCTACACCGCGATCTTATCTAAAATATTAGTATAATGCAAACAACATTATTGCTTGATTCATCACAAATAACAGGAAACAGCGCGAAATTTTACAGTAAATTACAACCCACCAATAGAACTAGATCCTGCAAAACAGTATGAGATTGGATTAATTTCTTGTACTTGTTGGAACGCCATGATGAAAATATTAAAACTGGGATTAATGATGAAATTTTAATCGTTAATGTTAAACAATCTCCAACATCACAAAAAGAGTTTATTGATATACAATACAAACTACAGATTCCACAAGGAGCTTATAACATTACTGATCTAAACAGAACAATAAAAGAGCTTCTAACAAAAGCTGGTGGGAATGCTGATAATTTCGAATTAGCGGCGAATTATAACACCTTACGAGCTAGGATAACAGTGAAAAGAAATATGAAAGTCTTTTGAAGAAAGAAGTTTTGGAAAGATGTTAGGTTTTACTAGAGTTTTATACTATACCACCGGTGAAGATAAATCTTTGACATTGATGGGGAACTATGGAGAACTACCAGTAAATATATCACAGAAGTAAATACAATATCATCAATTGCTCTATATCGCATCTGGATCTTATACGTCAAAAGGCAACCGCGGGCAAACGATCTACAGTTTCTCACCAGAAGTCCCACCAGGTTCTCTCATGCAAATCAATCCGCGACAGATTATCTACTATCCAATAACACCTGAGAATCAAATTACAAGCATTACAATGACAACTCACAGACAATCTGGACGACAAATAGACGTGAACAACGAGATAGTCACGTATTACTTACACCTACGCACTGCCTAGGCATGTGATTTTGTGTACATAATTTTATAAAATGAGACGAAGAAAAGTTTATCGAAGAAAAATCGTAGGTGGATTTTTTGGAAATATATTTACAACAATTGCAGAGAATATTCCAGGAATCGCGCGTAAAGTAGCGCCCATTGCACTTGACGCGGGTAAAGCGTTCGCTCCAGGGGCGGCGTCTTCGGCAGGCACTGCAGTAGGGCAAAAGATTGCTGATAAGATAAAGGAAGGACCTTCAACAACTACCTACGGTGTCTGAAATAAAACGATAATATCAGATATTGCGCAAAACAGAAGAAACAAAACAAGCTAAATAGCAACAACAAAAAAATTATTGTCGCCGAGTGGTGTAAAAATAGTAACGTAAAAAAACTTGAAAAAGAAAACGATGAGCGCCGATGACCCCTGCTGTTTTTTAAATAAAATGTGTAACGAAAATAAAATAAATGTCAGCTAAAAAAAACTATCTCGACTTTGCAGAGAAGAAATTGATACTGACGATGCTGTAACAGATTAGAGTATGTCGAGTATCTCGATGAGAACTCGAACGAACCGAATAAAACCGGAGTTAGAACTTTTAACACAAGAGACGAGGACGTGTTTCTACTACCCCATAAGGCAATGTTAGAAGTGCGTGGCCAAATATTAGCTGCAGCAGGTGTGATATTGCAGCTAATGCAGAAAAATCTCGTCAATAATGGTTGGAGCTTGTTTAAGAGTGCACGATACCAACTGGCCAATCCGTAGAAGATATTTCGATGCACTTACCCATATAGCGAGTACAATACTAAATCGTTTCGTTTAGCGATCGTTTCGATGACTATTCCAGATCAATATGACTATTCCAGATCAATAGCCATAAATATGATGTGGTTCAATGATACTGGACTAGGTTACAACTGTTTCGAGCGAGTTTAAAACTGTTTAAAAACTGATGGAGCTAATTTAGCTAAATGCTATAATAATGCTAAAAACTTAATAATGCAAAACAGCTGGTATAGCGCAGCATGCTGCTGATGCAAAACGCACAAGAGTTTCACTTATGCGCGCATGTGCTTGGTATAACTCCATGCAGCATGATGTGATGATAAAGTTAAATTATTAAAAATTAAAAATAAATAACGATATAACGAGGGATTTGCCAAACGAAAAGCGTTTGCCGCAGAATCTCGCCAAATAACGATGATGCTTCCGTTAAGTACAATCTTTGGATTTTGCCGTGATTATAACAAAGTGTTTCGAGGAATAAAACATACGCTTATATTAGATCGAGCTGATCAATTGATTGTATAATACACGCGGTGGAGTGGCTGAGGGACAGTTTTCTATTACAAGATTAGCACTGTGGATGCCTCGGGTTGTCCCTTCATTAAAAAATGGAGCTCGAGCTCGAATCTTTACTAGCCACCTTTACAAAAAAGATACACTTCCAACAGAACAGGATTTATCAAACAGCCATTCCCAACGCGACTGATTACACGTGGCGTGTAACGACCACGCCCAGCGAACAACTACCGCGACACTTGTTCGTCGTATTTCAACGACAAGCACGTCGTAACAATCAGGAAATAAACAACTCCGTATTCGATAACCCAGACGTTAGACGAATATTTGTGAGAGTAAATTCCAAACAGTATCCCGAACGTGCAATCGAATGTAATTTTGCCGTAGACGCCACCAGAAACATCTCTCGGCCGTACATGTATCTTATGGAAGCAATGCAAAAATATCAGAACGCGGACAGTGGATCTCAAATATCAATAGAGAGAGTTTCGAACGCTCTATCCCATCTTTTATTTTGACGTATCAAAACATTTGGAGCGTGTTGTGGGATCGACTGCAGATATTGAGGTCACGTGGACACTGGGCGCTGTGCCAGGTGAACAGTATAACGTATACGCGCGCGCTATTGGTTAGTGATCGATTTCTGCCCATCGATTCAATCAAAGGAAGAATGACAGTACAATTAATTTAATCTAACAACTTGGATATAACATTATGAAAACCAAATACACAACTCGAGAAATATACCTAACATCTGGTCAAGTTGAAAAATTATCAGCAGCTGTTGCTAAACGCAGCTCTGTTTTTTGATGATCTCTCCGGAAACTCAAAAAAATAAAATTGCAGTAAATGTCATGCTAACGCAACAACAAATCAATAAAATCTCGACATAGGAAAACCATTTGTGCTGAAATTATCTGTTTCTCAGGTAACTGCAATGTCAAAAGAAGGTGGATTTTTTGGACCAGCGTTATCAATAATAGCTAGCAAAGTTTTACCAGTACTTGGTACACTTGGACTTGCGGCTGCGTCAGGAGCAGTCTCTGGCGCAACGAAGAAAGCAGTCGAAGGTCGTGGTATCAAACAAATCTATCGTTAATTTTATGTAACAGTATAAAATAAAATGCCAACGAAAAAGTCGCCGAAAAAAACAAAAAAATAGAAAAAAAAAAAAATAAAAAAAAGAAAACAACAAAACGCAAACAAACAAAACAAGGAGGAATTATTCCTTTCGCTCCACTTAGCGGGACTAGCGGGAAGTCTGCTGCCAAACTTACTAGGAATCGGACGCGGATTAACTCTACCAGGGACCAGACGTTATTGAGCAATTTTGACATCATTGAAAAATTGAAGGACGTTGTTGGATTTCGAGGAGTATTTTCCAAGGATGAACTCGATGACGTACCAACAGGCGGTTCTTGTGTTGTAAATATTGAAAACTTCAATGATGGCTCTGGCACCCACTGGGTTGCTGTCCACGATAACAATTATTTTGATTCGTTCGGACTTCCTCCAAGCGATCTAAAAAAAAAATATATAAAAAAAAAAATTTGATAAAATAAATTATTCGTCTAATCAACTACAGCCGATTGGAACATCAGCTTGTGGTTATTATTGTATCATGTTTGTCAGACAAATGCACCAGAGTAAAAGCTCTGGAAGTAAAAACTTTTTAAAGTTTATTTTAATTTTTATTTTACAATTTTTGATGCAGCTTCCTTCTCATGCGAATGATAATATTGCAATCAATTTTATCTAAACTCCTTGATATAATAATGTCAACATACTGTCTCAAATGCAAAACTAAAACAGAGAACAAGGATGAGATGAAAAAAAAAAAAAAACGAAAAATAATAGAACGATGTTAAAAAGTATTTGTGCAATCTGTGGTAGAAAGAAAAGTATGTTTTTGAAAAAACAAGTAGGATCTAGCGTTGATAGAGTTATCTTGATCGACGATTAATCTTATGAAACAAAATAAAATAAAATGAAATGCAATTGTGATTGTGACAAAGATCTTTGCATAGAACAAGATAAAATCATTACGTACTGTCAACGTTGTAACAACAGAGAAATAATAGGGTTAGGTATAGATATACATAAACCAAAAAAATTACCAAAACCAAAAGGCAGTTGGACTTTGCCAGGTCATCGTTATACAGGTCCTTACAATCCGCTAGACCAACAACTAGATGAAAAAGACAATCCATTGCCCATTGCCAGGCCAAGAGCCTTATAATCAATGCAATAGCAATGTCAATCTGTTAATGCGATCATGAAAACTCGATATCTGTTATCGTGATCATGAAAACTCGAAAGCATGATTGTGATAAAGTAATGTTAGACGAATTACATGATATGGAGCCAACAAATCTACGAGAACGTTTTGATAGAAGATTTGTTCAAGGAATGATAGGAGCAAAAAATAAACATGGACTCGGACTCGGACTCGGAAAAGAATTATACGATGATCTTGCAGTCGAACTACACAGAAAAAAAAAAAAAAAAGTTTCCGAGACGTAAAGTTGTTGCAAACGCTGTAGATGATATCTGGGCAATAGATTTGGTAGATGTATCCAATCTGGCTCAGTTTAACGTTGGCGCTGATGGCGCTCCAAAGAAGTATTTGTTTAACGTTATAGATGTTTTCAGCAAATACGCTTTTAGTGTGCCAGTTTCAGATAAAACAGGAACGTCAATCACTGATGCGTTAAAACAAATAATAACGAGTACCGAAAGAAAACCAAACAAAATCTGGACTGATCATGGAGCCGAGTTTTTTTTAACAAAAAGTTTGAGCAGTTTCTAGAACAAAATAATATTAAAAAATACGTTACAGGAAACGAAGGCAAAAGCGTTGTTGTCGAGAGATTTAATCGCACGCTAAACGAAAAAAATTACACAAACATATGACAGCTAAAAACACCAACAGGTACATCGATGACCTTTCTCAAATCGTAGGCGAATATAATAACACGAAACATCGAACCATCAAAATGTCACCCAATGACGCTATCAAAAATCCAATATTAGCAAACGAAAACATGTACCGCAGACATAAATTTAAGGTCGGTGATAAAGTTAGAATCTCTTTGACTAAAAAGATATTTGAAAAAGGATTTACTCCAAACTGGAGCGAAGAAGTATTTGTTGTTGATAAAGTACTCTTAACAATACCTGTAACGTACGCGTTAAAAGATCTGGCAGGGTGAACCTATAGTAGGTAGTTTTTACGAACAAGAACTACAAAAAAAAACTGAACAAGATTTTCGTTTTTCGTTATCGAAAAAAGTGATTAGGAAAAAAGGAGATAAAAGTTTAGTTTCAAAGTCAAATGGCGTGGGTATAGTGATAAATTTAACAGTCTGGATTCCAACCCGGTCGATTTTATCGACTATGAAATAATGCTATTTTTATACTTTTTGATAGATTTGCATTTTTCGTTTGATAGATTTTGCATTTTACTGGTTTACATAATGATATTAGATATTGTCTGCGATCGTCAGAGATCGTCATAAGATTAAAAAAAATAACAAAGATGAAATCAAATTTTATATTTTTCTGTCGGTCTGGAATTTTAATGTTTAAAAAAGGTCTGATTAACTGCAAAAATACCTGCTGTTCGGTAACGGTAAAATTAAATTTTATAATTTTTTTAGCAATGTGATACTTGACATTATATTTTCCAGTGGTTGGTCTGCTATAATTATATCTGTTAACGACGGTGACTATTTCATCATCATCAGACTCGTTCGTTTATATAAAAATATCATCTTCGTTATAACCAATGGATTTGTTATCATATATCATTAGAGATTGTGGAGACCTTATCGCTATAGAGATATCGCTGGAGACTTTATTATCTTATATCTATATCGTTATAGTTTGAACGAGTTTTTCATAATATATATATTATAATATTTTTTTTATCTAATTTGTTGTTATAAGATGACTGACAAGGTAAAATAACCAAAAAAAAAGTTAATATAATAAACTACCACGAACTGACTGAAGCGGTAAGAAAATGCTTGTCAGGTTATAGTTCATATTCCGTTGAGTTATTGTAAAGCAAGGTGATTCTCAAAAAATATTACTAACAGAAGCAGAAAAAAATAAAATTAATGAAAGTGCAGTAACGACGCTAAAATTTGATTGCGATGATATTATAGCATTTGCTCATCATTGTTTGACTAAAACCGAATTACAAAATATTATTAATCATCATATCTAAAAATAATACTAGCATCATATTTGTTTGAAAAAGCTGATTTTGTTGCTCCATCAGCTACAAATTTTACTGCTCTGGGATTTATATATATTATAATATTCGCGCCGCTGTAATTGATTTGTAATTTGATTTCATCCGTTTTTGATCTCCTCATCCGTTTTTTCAAGGTTTAACGAAATAACAGGTTTTATTGGGCATCTAAAATTAATACCACCACCTCGTCCTTTTCTCACATTTTCCTGTTGGGTCACTAGCTCCAGATTTTCCAATCGATTGTCTGTTTTTACATTATTGATATATGATTAATAACCAGACCATTGGGTATAGATCCGTTGAACACCTCGTAAACAAACCTATGACCAGTATAACAAACTCGATCTGTCGATGTTCCTCTAACAGTCACACTGATATATCCCATATTGCTCATATTATTAAGAACTTTTTTTTAGTTTTTCTGTTTCTAATAATACCGCGATCGTTAGCCTCGTATAAATCAAAGACCGGATGCGGCTGAAACTCGTCTTGTAAGGATAAATTTTCAATATTATCATCAGTGACTTTACCGTTATAATGATATACTCGTTTCCCCTCTGGAATGTCCTCTGGAATGGAATGTCATCGCAAAAAAAAACGTGTAAATAAAATCTTTTCTAAACATCGTAATTCTTTCAGTATTATCTCCCTTTACACTAATCGTATAACCCGCTGGCGTTGCTTTACCAACAGATATTCCAGTAATGATATTAATAACCGAACCAAGTGCATTTCCAGCGTACAGGTTGTACTTCGGATAAACATGATATACCTCTTGCTCACGTGCGCTTGTCAGATTTACTGTCATTATATTATAGGTGATATTTTTTTATCTCTAATTGTTTTTTTAGTATTATTAGTGTGCGGTAAATTATCAATTAGATATAGATATAATATAATAATGTTGAAATTGCGTGATATAGCCAAGAGAAGTCTGATGGAGAACCTGTTAAAATAGCGACTGCTTTTACAGGTTTTGACAATAGTTATCAGTTTGATAATCAAAACGTTTTAGTAAATTTTTCTGAAACAAATCTCTTTCATCTGCTACAGACGACTGTAAAACGTGAGCTTGAAAAACACACAAGGGTCTAAGATTGTTAGTGCAATATCACGTTATATTTTCAAAACTACTTGTGACGGAAGAATCTACTAACAAGGAAATTGCAGACCCTTACATCAACGCAAAATCTAGACGTGTTTTACTTGGTAGTGATCTTTTATCACTATCTAATGAAATACACCAAGAAATTTGGAAAAAAATAGAAGAATTTACCGAATTAGGTTCGGGTTGGAAGTTTGAAATGATCAAGGAAATTTTGTTTCACACGATGAAATATGACGCATTACGCGGTAGTTCGTATATCGACCTGCCACCAAAAATAAAAAATAAACAGTGCTGTATAAACATAAAAAACGTCGATAGCAAATGTTTCCAATGGGCTGTTCTTTCCGCGCTATTTCCAGCAAAAAAAATGCTGATCGTGTTGAGAAGTATATCAGTCACGTGTCAAGATTAAATTGTGCTGGTATTGACTTTCCAGTGGCAGAAAATCAAATACCAAAGTTTGAAAAGCAAAATAATGTTTCGATTAACGTTTTCGGATTAGATGAAAAAATGTCTATCCGAGGTATATTTCAGAAAAAGGTATATTTCAGACTATCAAAAACTGCTTCACAATCGACTATCAATTTACTGTTTTATATAAAAATCATTACGTTTGGATCAAAAACTTTAACAGACTAGTTGGAAAGTATAATAAAAATAACAACAAAAAGTTCTTTTGTTATCGCTGCTTGCACGGTTGTAGAGACAATGAAACATTACAAAAGCATTTGCAGTACTGTAGTGACGTACAAAGAATAACAATGCCATCTAAAAAAGATAGCGTGTTACAGTTTGTCCATCATAATCAAAAAACTAAAAATTCCTTTCGATCATATACGTCGATTTCGAATGCTTACTTCAACCTGTACTTGGCGTAGAAAATGATCCTAACCAATCGAGTACAAGAAAAATTCAAAATCATGTTCCATGCGGAGTAGCGTACAAGGTAGTTTGTTGCGCTGATTCGAGATTATCTAAACCAATCCAACTCTATCGTGGTAAAAATCCAGCTGTCTGGCTTCTCAAGCAGTTGATTAATGAAGTTGATAATACTTATCGTTTACTTATCGTTTGAAAAAAGTAACTCCAATGTTAAAATTAACACCTCAACAAGAATCACGATCACGAGAAAAGCGAAAATTTGTTATATTTGTGAAAAAGCTTTTGACCCTGACAACACAAAAGTACGTGACCATTGCCATTTGACCGGACAGTATCGTGGAGCGGCTCATGACCAGTGTAATTTAAAATTTCACGCTCCAGATTTTATTCCAGTTATTCTTCACAATTTTCGAGGATATGATAGTCACATATAGTAGAAGCTTTTGGTGATCTGAATAAAATCTCATCTAAAACTCAATAAATCATCAAATGCATTCCAAATAATTTTGAAAAGTATATGTCAGTTACGCTAGGTAAATTGCGTTTTATTGACAGCCTGCAGTTTATGGCAGCATCGTTAGATGAGCTAGTAAAAGGTTGTAGTAAATTTAATAACCTAAGAGACTGTTTTGGAGATAAATTTAATCTATTAGCTAAAAAAGGAGTTTTTCCATACGAATATCTCGACGATTGGAGTAAATTTGATGAAACATCTTTGCCTACCAAAGACAAAAAGACAAATTTTACTCAAAAAAAAAAAAAAAATGAAAATATAACTGATGACGAGTACAAGTATGCACAAGATATTTGGAAAGAGTTTGATTGTGAGACTTTTGGTGATTATCACGATTTGTATTTGAAAACTGACGTGTTATTATTAGCAGATGTTTTTGAAAGTTTTCGAGAAGTGAGTTATAATAATTACGGACTAGATCCTTGCTGGTATTATTCTGCCCCCGGACTGTCATGGGATGCTCTGTTAAAGTTTAGTAAGGTAAGGTTGGAATTACTGACTGATGTTGATATGTTCAATTTTATCGAAAAAGGTATCCGAGGCGGTATTAGCGTGATAACGAAGAAATATGCTGAAGCAAACAACAAATATTTGAAAGAGTATAATCCTGACCTTCCTTCGAAGTATATAGTTTATCTAGATTGCAATAACTTGTACGGGTATTCGATGGCAGAACCAATGCCGTTTGGTGGATTTCATTGGATCACGGCTGATCAATTTTTCTATCAGAGAGAAAAAAAATAAAAAAAAGATACCCGACGTTTCGTTTCGTTATTTCGTTGAAGTTGATCTCGATTATCCAACTTCGCTACACAAATTACATAACGATTACCCTTTCTGTGCGGAATCGATAGTTATAGATTATAGTTTGTTATCAAGAAGAACAACAAGCGTTCAGCATTACCAAGACAACATTCCATGGTAAAGAAACTAGTACCAAATTTGCTTCATAAACGTAATTATGTTTTGCATTACAAAGCTTTTTAAAACAAGCAGTCGATGCTGGTCTCGTGTTGAGAAAAGTTCATCGTGTACTAAAATTTAATCAGTCGCCGTGGATGAGAGGTTATATTAACAAAAACACTACAAGAAGAGCTGCGGCAAAAAATGATTTTGAGAAAAACTTTTTCAAACTGATGAACAATTCTGTTTTTGGACGATGGAGAATATTAGGAAACGCGTAAATATCGAACTAGTCAATGATGTCAATCGCAGAAACAAACTTGTGTCAGACGATGATTTTGTGAGCATGAAAATATTTAATGAGAAATGTTTGTTGCGATAGAAAAAACAAAAAAAACAAATCTAAAACTAAACAAGCCGATCTACGTTGGAGCTTCAGTGTTAGATTTATCAAAGTGGCTGATGTACGATTTTCATTATAATTTTGTTAAAAATCAATGGCCGGCTATTAGATTATTATTTACTGATACTGATTCGCTCGTATATGAAATCGAATGTGAGGACATCTATCAGGACATGCATGATAATAGATATCTGTTTGATCTTTCTGATTACCCACGTGACAGTAAATTTCATGACGACACAAATAAAAAGGTTATTGGTAAGTTCAAAGATGAAATGAACTCGAGCGCTATCAAATACTTTATCGGATTACGTAGTAAAATGTATGCCGTATTGTTAGACAATAATAAAATAACAAAAAAAGCAAAAGGTCTGCCTCGTGATTTTGTTAAAAAGTTTATAAAATTTGATGACTACAAGTATGCGCTTGATGGTGGTGTTAGTTTTATAAGAGCTATGTCAATTCGGACAAATCATCATAAGCTCGAAACAGATGTCCTTATCAAACGCGGTTTGAGCAATTTTGATGATAAACGTTATTGCGAAAATGGGGTAGATACATTTGCACTTGGGTATTGTCATGATGATAGAGATATATTTGACATTATCTTTGCAAACTAAAATTTTATCTAAACTTTAAAAATAATGTTTGAAAATTTGACAGTAACAAATAGCTACAGTAGCAAAATCAAATATCTAATGATGGACGGCAAACCATTGACAGTTGAAATTAATAATGAAACATCAGGCATATGCTTTAGTGGTACCCGTGACAAGTTAAAACTTTCGCTCATCAGATCTGATGACAGCGAGTATTTTTTAATTATCTCGAACAATTGTATCAAAAGTTGCTAGCGGAATTTAACAACTTTCACTGTCCGATTAGTCAGCAAAAAATACACCAAACTTACAATTGATCTTGATCGGTCAAAGGTGTATTTTATCGACAAAAAATACCCTCTTAACAAATAAAAAATAAAATATTTTTTTGAGTCCCGTCGTTATGTGAGCGGTAAAGTAAAGTTTAGCCTCTATCACCATGATAATGAAATATTTTTGATATCTACAGTTGAGACATTAACAGTTGGTAATGAGGTATAATACCACTTACCTTACTGGAATTCTAATGCGTAATTTAGTCCACAATCGCCACGCTCTGCTAAATCGTAATGATTTGGAAAATTGAGTCTGACATATCATTATTTCTATTCTGGAAGATCACGTAATTAAATTTTACCTGTTACCTAGATATTTTGCAACAGGTGTTCTATTGTATTTGTTTGGAGGTCTAGAGGGGGTTGTTGAGCTCGGATTTTTAGCGCAATTATTGATTGCAACAGGTGTTCTATTACGTTACCTAGGTATTTTGTATTTGTTGAGCTTGGATTCTTAACGCAATTATTGATTGCAATAGGTTTTCTATTACGTTACCTAGGTATTTTGTATTTGTTTGGAGGTCTGGAAGGGGTTGTTGAGCTCGGATTCTTACTTTCTCCTACTACTATTTGCCATTGACTACAATCATCATTATATGAAAGATAACAGTAATTACTGTTTATTTTAATGTGATTAAAATTTGCCATTGACTACAATCATCATTATATGAAAGATAACAGTAATTACTGTTTATTTTAATGTGATTAGAATTTGCCATTGACTACAATCATCATTATATGAAAGATAACAGTAATTACTGTTTATTTTAATGTGATTAGAATTTGCCATTGACTACAATCATCATTATATGAAAGATAACAGTAATTACTGTTTATTTTAATGTGATTAGAATTAGCCCTCAACTACAATTATATGAAAGATAATAGTAATTACTGTTTATTTTAATGTGATTAGAATTTGCCATTGACTACAATCATCATTATATGAAAGATAACAGTAATTACTGTTTATTTTAATGTGATTAGAATTTGCCATTGACTACAATCATCATTATATGAAAGATAACAGTAATTACTGTTTATTTTAATGTGATTAGAATTAGCCATGGACTACAACACTAAAATGTAAACTGACCTGCAACACACAATTCTTCTCCAGTAAACATAACATAATGATCAGTATGAGTGTTGAGTTATTTAATTTTGGTTTCTCATTTATCAGCAAATCCACACAAAATTAAAGTAAGCCAAACAAGGATGCAGAGTACCATGAACACTGTTGGCACAATTAAGGAACACTAGATAACACATGAGTTGAATATGATCAGGATACCGTGTCCAACCGGTTTTAGGTTCCCTGATTTAGTCCATAGATCCAGCACCCAATACTATCTTACATCAAACTTAAAGATTGACTTCAGTTGAAGTTATGTAGAGCCCTGTAACATTGAGAATAAAAACTGAAGGCTATTGAACAGTTTGTTCAAATCAGTAAAGATAGAAAATGGTTCTGTTTAAAAATAACTTGTTCATTTGCTAAAGCCCATGAAAATAACTACATTTTTACATTGAATTTGATGTTCTTTACAACAGCTTAGAAATTCAGACCTGTTCATATGTACATCAGGCCAGGTTTCCTCAGAGGATCCTGGGCATGCCACCCATCAACTGTTTTTTCAGGCTGTGAGCTATTAGAAACACATACTCATGATATCTCTTGTGGTAATATTTACAGCACATTTTGTGTTGTAAATTTTCTGTGGAAGGTTGTTCCACAGAATATTATCAGAGTACTGGAAGCTTTTTTTAAACATTCAAATAGTGACAGTTGTGAATGAAATTAAACAATCTAAACACTTTATTCAATGTTATTATATTTTCATTTGTTTCATTATGGAAACATGCTTCATACTTTTAGGTTTCCATATGACACTGATCTAACTTTTAAATCCTGTTAGAAAGTACAAAAAATATAAAAACCTAAGGTACACATTTAAAAAACAAGGCATTCGAAAGTACAGATATAAAAACCCAAAGTATCAGAAAGTACACATAAAAACCTGAGGTATTGGAAAGTACACAGATATAAAAAAAACTATCTCCAATCATTATCAAATGTTTGGAAAAATTTGGTTTAAAGGTTAACAAAATCTGATAATTATAATCATGGGTATGAATTTTACTTTAACTTTATTATATAATGACAGAATTCTAAACTAACACTATTCGTATAATTTACAGAGTTTGACTAAAAAATGTATAAAGAAGTTTCATGTGTATGTTCTACAAGACAATTTAGTTGGCTCTTCCTAAGCACAGTCCATGTTATACTATGGCGCATATGGTTAGTATAAACTATGCTGTTGGTTCACATTCCAGATGTTCTGTCATTTTTGAAATATCAATAATTAATCAGGAGAACATGTGTTGAAAACTGAACCATATAAACAAAGGCAAGATGAACTAGTCTCCATCAGATTCCATGGTGATGCTTTGTAAGCATCATCTTGTAGTGAAAGTTTGATTTTGAGGCGTTAACAAAATACCTTATCAAATTTAAAACAATGCAGTTAGTTCCAAATCAAGGAGTAAAAGATACTGTTTATTAAATTCTGATATGGAGCTTTGATTACTCCAGGTCATAAATGTTCTTTTCTCCTTGAAGAAATCCATTGTAGAAACTTCTCATTTGCTCTTCAGTGCCAGTCTTCTGATTAAAATCCAGTAGATAATTACTCATTTTTGTAGACAGCTCAGTGACTCTTATTTTCATGTACATGCAGATGTATGCAAATGTTGTTTGGCTGCACATTGTCAACCATTCATTCATGTGCATGCAGACATGCACAGTATTTATATTATTGTAATTGGCCAACAGTCACCAATGATTTAATAGCATATGCAAAGTATTGAACTTTTTTATACACTGCTAGTAGTCAGTGACTGTTCAGATAATGCTTCTTTTGCCGCAGGTCTATCCATCTGTCCTTCTGGTATTACATCCATCCATTATGCATTAGCACAACTACCTGGTAGTTCCAGAGTTTTTGATGGATTACCACTTCTTTTTATTGGTTTTATTCCACAGTTAACAGTTTCTGATGTATAGCCATGGAACATTATTATAGTTATAACATGAAGGTGCATATGCCAACAGATCACTTTGGTTTTCTCTGTGATATTTTCCTTTATATGATATTTCGTTGCATGATACAAACTCATTACACTGTAGTTCCTGCAGATTGCTATGAAACTTGGTAAATATTATGGTCATGACCAGAAGGTGTGCATACAACTTTTCTGTAGCTATTAGTGTTAGAGTTCTTGCTATTCATTGATGTATTTGCTACTGTAGTTGTTGCTGTTCATTGATGTTACTAGTACTGTAGTTGTTTCTGTTCAATAATGTAACTAGTATTGTAGTTGTTGCTGTTCATTAATGTAACTAGTACTGTAGTTGTTGCTGTTCATTAATGTAACTAGTACTGTAGTTATTGCTGTTCATTGATGTAACTAGTACTGTAGTTGTTGCTGTTCATTGATGTAACTAGTACTGTAGTAGTTGTTGCTATTCATTGATGTATATTTGGTACTGTAGTTGTTGCTGTTCATTGATGTAACTAGTACTGTAGTTGTTGCTGTTCATTAATGCAACTAGTACTGTAGTTGTTTCTGTTCAATAATGTAACTAGTACTGTAGTTGTTGCTGTTCATTAATGTAACTAGTACTGTTGTTGCTGTTCATTGATATAACTAGTACTGTAGTTGTTGCTGTTCATTAATGTAACTAGTACTGTAGTTGTTGATAGATTGCCATGAAACTTAAGTAATCTGGTCATCATCTGAAGGTGCACATATTGGCAAATCAGTGCTCCAGCAGTATTTCCAATATGTCTGCCTTAAGGTGGTGATACTGTGTTGTGTTGTGGTCTGTCTGTCCATCGGTTCCCATCTAGTAGGAATGGGGAAAGGAAGAACTATCAGTTTGGGGTATAAACAGTCACAGGTCAATATCACTGCAACTGACAAAAATGGTTTCCACACAGAATAACTTGATTTCTTAATATTTTAAGATTGAAGAAAAATGAGATCCATACAATAATGTTAGTCCTATATTACAGACAGGCCATGCAAATTTATGGATGGATTACAGTGTAGTAAGACTGAACCCATTTGAGTTGGGAGTCAAAGGCAACATCAGGGTCACTGATAAAGAAGACTAAAAAGTGGTTGTTGCACAATATTTCACTTGTGTTCTCAGGGGACAATTAACCTAAAAACTTGTTAATGCTCATATCAACACATGGTTTTCACTGAAAGAATATGTGTGATATCCAGTTGGTCCCAATTGAAAATGGTACCAAATTTATATCCAATATATTCACCATTTTTGTTATTTTTTATTTAAATTTTGTTACTGCTGAAGAAACTCAAGGATGGTTTCAGTTATCGACAGTAACTTAAAGAAAGAAGTGGTATGAACTTTAATTCCAAGACTTTTTTGAGCCAGCAAAGCATCATTCCTTTCAAGGGAGTCTTGTTTTTCATAATTATATTTTAAAACAGATAGGACAAATCATGATGTCCTGTAATGGCCTATTTAGTAGACGACCTATATGTATTTAGCCCAAACCCCTTCTTGATGAAGTGCTTAAAAAGCAGAAAGTTTAGTTAAACTCGTCAAGTAAATCTCTTCACATTCTCCTACTTCCACCACCCACCCCATCCCTCTTTTCCTTTAGCATAGTACATTGATTTTGCCTCAGTCATTGCTTGAAAAGACTTTCCTGTCAGGTTTCCATGAGCAAGACACTGATTGTCAAATAAAATTCACCATATAGACTTTTGGCACAACACCATGAAACAGGCTTTTTCCAACTAAACCCAAATGTTATTTCCATAATGCATAGCAGTAAATGCAATTCTGTGTAAAAGTCAACTACAGATAGGTCCCTCATTGTGATATTTGTGTTGTATGTAGCATCCAGTTCCAAATATTGATCTGAAAAGTACATTCATAGACAAGTCCAGTATGTGGAGAGGTGTTGATTAAAGCATTGGTTTAACCACAGCTACATGGTTCAAAACTGGGGTTTTATCTGATCTTACCTTTCAATGCAGAAGTGAGCTGATTGTGTCTTGATTTGCATTTTATATCAGGAGATTTGTGCATTTGGGTATTCTTTGTCTCGTAGAGGATTGGGATGAATTTATGGAGGAAACATGGCTAGAAAATCATTCAATAGATTCAGGCAGATGGGAAATTTTCAGTGAGGGCTCTCATGTATAGTATGCATGTAAATTCAGAAAAATGCATCTGACAAAGGAATCACAATAGCTGTGTAATGGATTGTTTATTATATTGATTTGGTGTTGACCTAAAGTCTGTGCAGGTAGATTAGAGTCTTTGGTGAGGCACTACTTTAATGTTTACATAATGTTTAGTCAGTGAATCACCAATAGACCTTAGAGCAAGGAAACATTTTTTGGCTGTGGTTTCACTTTAGTATTTTAAAGCAATGCATGAAGTTCATATCATGCTGAGGTAATTGAAGTGAAATATCTTATCCAAGGTCACACCCTTGTAGCTGACCTGGGATGATCAGATGGTAGGATTATAATCCACACCCTTTTTATCATCAATCTGGCATGCTAACCACTGATTCATGGCAGCTCTGAATTCATAATATACCAAAACTCTTCTAAGATGTTGCTATAAGCTGGTAGATCTAATTTGTAAAGACTTTTTGGGGAGATGGGGTTAGGAAGCAGGTATATTAGAGATCTATATTGCCATGAACATGGTGTTGTAATGCATATTTTGATAAAGAAGTTTTGATGATTATTCATATCACTTTTTGTAATATTTGCCAAGTTCATATGATAACCTGTCATGTGCATATATCAACAACAACAGGTTTCTATCTTAGCACTGACATCCATTGTGTCCACAAACTTACAAATCTTGTTACAACTCTTCCTGAAGAGACAAAATTTATTGATGTGAGGCTTTACCAGAAAACTTGTTAAGATGTCTAGTTGGTCTTTAAAAAAAAATGGTACTGATCTGATATATATGACCACCACACAGTAACCATCTTGAAAATATTTTTATAGTTACTCCTTCTATTTGTATAGTTATATGAAGATGAGGTTTTCTCTAGAAGACTTACTATGATGTCTAAGTGATCCTAATAAAAAATGTTACTGGCTTTATGTCAAATATGGCTGCAATGGCAGCCATCTTGAAAATCTTTTTATGGTTTTTCTGGAGGGAATGGTCTTTTCAGTGTGGGGTTTTCACTAAAATACTTAAGATGTCTAGATGGTCCTAAATAAACGCTATTTTGACATTTAATATAGCCACCATAATAGCTAACCTAGAAGTCTTATAACTGAACAAAAAGTCATCTTGACATGGGAGTTTTCACCAGAAGACTTATTATGATGTCTAGTTGGTCGTAAATGAAAAAAGTGCAGATCTGACATCTAATATGGTTGCCACAACAGGCATCTTAAACTTGTTATGACTGATCCTGAATGGAAGGTCATATGAAACTATTGCAATGTTTGATCATGTCCCAATGTATGGCTGTATCAACATGGGGTTTGCACCAATAGACTCCATGTAATACCTACTTAATTGGTCATACATGAAAATGGTGCCAATCATACATTCAACTTGTCACTTCTCTGCCTGGAATGATTATCATTGTGACATGGAGCTGTCACCAATAAAGATTATAAGGATGTGTAATTTGTTGTAAATGGTGATAATCTGACTTCCAACATATCCACCATGGCAAGAAAATGGTGCCACTCTGACATTCAACATGTCCATCACTTATGATACCAATATGACAACCATCATGCACAGCAGCTTTATCTTAAGTGAATATGGTGCAAATGTGACATTCAACATGCCCACCACAGCAGCTAATTAGAGATCTTGTTATCGATGAAGAAATCAGAGATGGTTTCAACACAGCAGTTTCAATGACGAAGTTTTCTTATCTTAATTTCCAGAAAATTCTGTTTGTCTGGTTGAGTGTCAGTCTCTTCAAGGGTCTCTTGTTTCTGATTTTGTGTTTTACAGCATTACACAAACAAGTTCTATAATGATAAAGCAATTGGATCCTTAAGTGCTTTGCTCTGTTGTTAACACCTCAGCTAATTTAGAGTATCACACACACACACACACACACACACACACACACACACACACACACACACACACACACACACATATATATATATATATATATATATATATATATATATATATATATATATATATATATATATGCACACACACATACATACACACACTTCCTGTAAAAAAGTTGTCTTGTCTTTGTGATTGGTCAGACTATGATATTTTGTGATTTTGTGATATTGGAGACATTAACATCAGTACTCTGATAATGTGTAACTTTTTTTTTCTTCTTGTCTTTGTAAATGGTGCAATTTGGGTATTTTGTGATGGAGGAAGCATTAGCATAATCATGCATTAAAGGTTTTTGAGCACTAGTTTCAGTATTCAGCTGATATTTCCATATGTTATTATAGGTATTAACCCTGATTGGCAAAGGTCTAAAGCACTCAACAAACAGATCACTGCCATCTCACCTCTGTCTGTATGCTTGTCACCTGTCTGCATGTTTGAGTCTTGGGCTCAGCTAGTGTGGGTACATGAGAAAGCTTGCCAGTAGCTACTGTGGATCAGTAGTTCTTTACAGGATTTTCCTAGGTTCTTCCTTCATGATTTATACTGTTACCATATATAGCCAATCTTGTGCTAAAAAATGATGTTAAACCCTATAACATCAACAGTTATTGCAATATTCTAAGGTTTCTTTGCTAATTACTAGGATGCCATCATATAAAAGATACAGCTGAACACTCATTATGACAAGATGCATTTAGGTGTTAAAATTAATAAATGAAGACCAAATGCTTGAATGGTAGCCATAACTGCCACACTTATTTTGTTGCAGATAATGAATCACTGACTGATGACTGGTGACTACCATTCTGATTTTACACATTTACCTTGCTACCAAAAAAAGCTTAGAAGCTACTTATATAATCCTGATTCAGACTGGGCACTTTTCCACTTGATAATCTAAGCTAATATCCTGAGCCAGTTATTGTGAAATCCATCTACCTTTGTTTTTCATAGCTCATGTCCATTATAGACATGTAACATCATGTCCCACCCATCACATTATCCTGACACCAGACTGACCATTCTTAATACTTACTTCATACATGCCAAGTCTCCAGAATTGTTAGGAGTCTTTTGATTTTCGACCCCATCTTTTTATCAGCTGATTCGCTGACAAGATCTCCTGGAAATATTTTTTAAAAAACTGCCTAGCATAGGTATTTCCCAATAAAACAACATTTAATACACTGTTCACAACATCCATAATAGATCACTCAAGCTATTAGTCTGGTTTCCTGACCTCTCTTCACTCCATTACTCTTCATAACAAAGAATAATGGAGTGGAGAGAGGTCAGGGAACCAGACTATCATGTTATTACTATTGGACTGTTCTCTGCCTTTTCTGTCAATTTGAGAAATAAACTTTTGATACATTTCGTCCTCATTGAGAATTATATTCTGACCTACTTTTGCTCACATGGAGCAATATGGCAGTGGAAGGAGACACATCACAAACGGAATATCATCTCCAGAGTTCATGAACAGCAACCATTTAACAAAATTAATAAAGTTAAGTAACTATTATTCATTATTGTTATTACTTAGTTGTGGTACCATCTGCACTTTCACACTTAAACTTATGAGAAAAATAGTTGTTGCGATGATCTCCCAGATTTGGACCCAATCTCCTGGATTTTGAACACAAATCTCCCGGATTTGTTTCCAGACAACTTGGCATGTATGTTACTTCTTAATGCTGAGCTCCAAGCAAGGCAGCTGTTATTACCATTTTTAAAAGTATTTGATATGACTTGACAGGATTCAAACCTGCAACTTCCTTCATCCAAGGCAGATGTTCTATATACTAGGCCAGACTATATAGATGGCTTGCATCTGAGCCCAAAAAGTACACCTTTTTTTGGCATTATGTCAAAGGTCAGGGTCACTTGAATTCACATGTCACCTTTGGGAAATTGCAAACTTTTGCAGTGGCATAGTATACAACTTAAATGGGGAGCATGTTTAGTACCTGAACTTAAATGGGAAGTTTGTTTAGTACCTGAACTTAAATGGGGGGCATGTTTAATACCTGAATTTAAATGGGGAGCATGTTTAGTAACTGAACTTAAATGGGGAGCATGTTTAGTACCTGAACTTAAATGGGGAGCATGTTTAATACCTGAACTTAAATAGGAAGCATGTTTAGTACCTGAACTTAAATGGGAAGCATGTTTAGTACCGGAGCTTAAATGGGAAGCATGTTTAGTACCTGAGCTTAAATGGGAAGCATGTTTAATACCTAAACTTAAATGGGAAGCATGTTTAGTACCTGAGCTTAAATGGGAAGCATGTTTAATACCTGAACTTAAATGGGAAGCATGTTTAGTACCTGAACTTATTAAATGGGGAGCATGTTTAGTACCGGAGCTTAAATGGGAAGCATGTTTAATACCTGAACTTAAATGGGAAGCATGTTTAGTACCTGAGCTTAAATGGGAAGCATGTTTAATACCTGAACTTAAATGGGAAGCATGTTTAGTACCTGAGCTTAAATGGAAAGCATGTTTAGTACCTGAACTTAAATGGGAAGCATGTTTAGTACCTGAACAGCTAATCAGTAAAAGATAGATATACATGTTAGCAGTATAAAAACACTATCATTTTTGGTTGCATAATATACTGTTTATAGTGGTTATTTTTGACATTTCAACATGTGCTGTGTTGCTTAGGCTGAAAATATAATTTTAATTATGCATTTCTTTGCAGATCTATTGTCTTTTGCAAGTTAAAAAGTTGTTTTGTAAGTCAAAAGGTTATTTTGCAAGTCAGATGGTCAATTTAGAAGTCAAAAGGTTAATATAAGGAAAATATATTTGTGGTTCTTTTTGGGATGTCTATATAAGTTACCAATAGACTTTTAGATATTTCTTCATGCAGTCAGAATAACTTAGTTTAATTTTCCCTCTCTGGTCCATATTGAAAATGAAGAGACTTGATGCAAGATGTTGATTCCGAATGCACAAATTCAGCAAGCTTGATATAAGAACCAGTTTGAGACCAGCAGGATTATTACTTTGGACGTTACCATGGTGACATGCTTTGTCTCTGGTGCTGTCAGTGATAAAAAAAAACTTTTGGAGAGTACCTCATCAGCGGTAAGTTAGGTGATTTTCAGGTTATCCTTGAGCCAATGCTATATCAATTATGCCATTATAAATTGATATACCAGTCCAAGAATCTTTGCCTTGCATGAGATAGCTGTCAAAGACATAGGTTGAATTTGGTAGCAATGACAATGATTACTTAAGTATTAAGATTTTGTGTTCGAATTTGGAGATCAAGTTCTTGAAAGTCATTTGTACATGATATTGTAGTTAGAAGGTAATATGTATACTGCAATACCTTGGTTATAGTTCCGATAATTTCATACTCTGTGGGTGGGTGGAGGGTTTGAGTCCAGATGGAGATGAAGTTTTCTTTATTATAATTATGGAATTCAGTAATCCAGAAGAAGCACTCCTCTTATGACTTGTAGTTATGCATGGCAACATGTGACAAGCACATGGGTCTTGGGTATTTTTGTAGCATAAATAAGCATGTGAATGTGTACAAAAAAGAGAAAGTCAGAGGTTAAATGTTTGTGGTTTTCTGACAGTTACTCTGTGACTGTTTCATAAAGCTTTTTGGATCTGTATCAGTTATGATTAAACCTTTTTTTAGTATCTTTTGCATCTTCATTCTTTTAGTTCACTTGGCAAGAGGTCATGTGAGCTTAAGGCATGGTCCTGCATCTGACATGGAACATTCATCAGTCCACTTAAGCTTGTAAAAATGGCTGAGCCGGTTTGGGATAAAGTTTGGTTGGAGTGTTTTTATTCAAGCACTCCGAAACTTTTGCAGCATCCTTGTGACTTCCATCATAGAACCAAATGGAAGGCTTTTTTCTGGAACAGTTGATCCATTTTTTATCAGACTTTTGTAAAAATGCTTTTTATGGAAAAGCTTTGTGAAAATTTTTTGCCAGTGGTAGTGCTCCTGGCAGTGGTGTGACTTCAATGGCAACACCATTTGGGAAGCCAATTTTCGGCTTTTCTAGAACAGCTGAATTAGTTTTGATTAAACATGGGAGGAATGATTGTTGGGAAATGTATGAAAATGGATGGTAGAACTTTCAATGTTGTGGCTTTCATTTCAGCCATGTAGAAGAATACCAACCTTTAGCTTCAACAGAACAATTAAGCCAGTTTTTATCAAACTTGGTAGGATTGTTTGTTGAGATAAACATAAATATTTTGTCTTGATTGATTTCCTTGGTTGCTTAGCAATGGTATGGCTGTCTTTGAAACTTGGTGGGAAAACCTATTCTTGACTTTTTTTCTGGAATAATAGAGCCAATTTTGATAAAGCTTTTAAAAATCTTTTAGTGGACATGAGACTTATTTAAATTGTTTTCTGGGTGGCATCACTAGCAGTGATTATTTTTCTTTTTAATTGTATGGGAAACCTACTTGTTATGTCTTTACATATACTGTATCAGAATTATTTTGAGATTGGCTGCCCTAGCAATTGTGTGACTTTTGTAGCATTCAGGTGGAAAACCCATTTCAATTTCTTTAAAAATATTTGAGCAAATCTGGATCTGATTTGGTATGAATGTTTAATAGGACATGATGTATTAAAACTGGCCATGAGATATGGCTTCCCTGGCAAAGGTGCAACATCCATAACTTTCTACTATACTGAAATTCTGTTTTTAACTTCTCCATAATGGCTGAGCCATTTTTGATCAAATTTGGTAGAAATGTGTCATAGATCATGATATGAATATTTTGCAGGTTCGTTCCATTATCAAATTGTGTGCTTTATCATGGAAACCATGTGGGAAAATGATTTTCAGCTTCATCTCTGGAATAGCTGAGTCAGTTCCATTTTAAACTTAGTGGAATTATTTGTATGACATGTTCTGCTTGATTTGTTTCCAGGATGGATACCATAGCAACTGGCTGGAAATCCTATTCTCAGCTTCTCCCAAATGAATGAGGCAATTTGATCAAATTTGATAGATTGGGTTCATAGGACATTTTGAACCAGAATTATATTTGGGATGGATTCCCTAAAAACATTGTGCTTTTCATAGCAGCTAGGTGAATATATATAATTGGTTCCTTCACAATGGCTGAATTTATGTAGGTTTTGCAGTCCTTAGCAGTAGTGTGGTTTCTATAGCAACAAGGTAAAAATTTGATCTTCTGCTTCTCCAGCATTGCTGAACCAATTTTTATTAAACATGGTTGGAATGTTAGGATATGATGTGCCAGCATTGCATTTTAGCCAGATTAAGCAAAAAACCACTTGACAAATTTACTAAGAATGTTGTTATGCAGATGTAGATGATCTGATTATATTTTCATATCATTTTAATGGGGTTTATGATTTCTGCCGTTTTCAGAACTTTTTTAAAACTGACTTTGTAATCTCAGCTGTATACATATTTCATAAACACCAAATTAGGGTTTTTTCTTATATTAAAAAAATACACTTCTCCTTACCTAACACTTATTCTGACAACCAGCTGAATGGATTTTTGATGTCATGTATTTATATTTTGCCAAATTTAATAGATATCAATCCTTTTTTTGTTTAATTTTTTAGTCTTGAGTTGAAATCTGTTTGCTTTGAATAAAAGTACCCTCCCACCTTAGCATGAAAAGTGTTTTTACCCCACAAGATATAAAGTGAAAAGCCTGCTGTCATCCAAGCAGGTATATATGGTATGATATTTAAGCAGTGATTCAGATAGTTGTCTGCTGTCATTCAAGCAGGTATATTTGGTATGATATATAAGCAGTGATTCAGATAGTTGTCTGCTGTCATCAAAGCAGGTATATATGGTATGATATATAAGCAGTGAGTCAGATAGTTGTCTGCTGTCATCCAAGCAGGTATATATGGTATGATATATAAGCAGTGATTCAGATAGTTGTCTGCTGTCATTCAAGCAGGTATATTTGGTATGATATATAAGCAGTGATTCAGATAGTTGTTTGCTGTCATCCATGCAGGTATATATGGTATGATATATAAGCAGTGATTCAGATAGTTGTCTGCTGTCATTCAAGCAGGTATATATGGTATGATATATAAGCAGTGATTCAGATAGTTGTCTGCTGTCATTCAAGCAGGTATATTTGGTATGATATATAAGCAGTGATTCAGATAGTTGTCTGCTGTCATCTAATCAGGTATATTTGGTATTCTGCAAAGAAGCAGTGTGACAGCTTGTCATTTAAAACAAGATGCTCTAATTTCATAATTGATTATAATAAATTTATAGGAATACTACAGCAAAATTATTAACTTAACACAAAGACCCAGATACACAGCAAAAATTATTAACTTAACACAATGACCTAGATACACAGCAAAAATTATTAACTTAACACAATGACCCAGATACACGCCAGGTTTTTATCTGGTCTTTCAGCTCTGTTTGCTGCCTAATGTAAAAATCATTACAATTTTTGATGTAGTATAAACACATGAAATAATAACCTTCTCATCTTTTGCTATGTAACATGTTTTCCACCATGGGGGTAATAATTTTCTCTGGGATTGTCTCACAAAGTGTAGTATTCCCAGACAAGGACATTGTAGAAAACCATTTTGTAGTGTAATTGCAGAATGACTGATATGAAGTGTATATTGATGGGAAAGTGAATATTTATGGCAGAAATTAATAAATCCATGACACCAGTGCATGAAACAATAATATATGTGTAAATTTCTTGAATAAAGAGATACAGGCCACTTTATTTGGGACCCTTATTTTTTATCCTAATTTTTGATCTTGTAAGGGCCATTTTGGGTCCCACATTTTTTTATGTGCAGTATGGTAAAACACTTGTAATAATTAGATAATCAATGGAAGCTTATCACTTGCTTGCCTCAAGGTAGATTAGTTCTTAGCTAATTGAGTTACCCTCTTTAAATAAAATAATAATAATAATAATAATAATAATAATAATAATAATAATAATAACAACAATAACTGTCTTGTTTAACAATGCCAGTTAGCAAGTGGTTGAATGTGGAGATAGATTCTAAGATTGATTTTTTTTTAATAAGTTTCATTTATGCTCACAGCAACTGACTGAGCATTATTTTACATGAACTTTCTCATTTTGAAGAGCGGTGAAGAGGATTCATTTAATTTAGGAAGGATTTGTACAATTTTTTTTTTTTTTACCTGGAGAAAAATAAAATGGCAATGTGTTTGTTTTTAGCTCATCATCATAGACCCGTAGAGCTGATAGGATGGTCCATCATATGATATCTGTCCATCCATGAGCAAGTTTGTTGTCACTACTCCTCCTTAACTATTTGGAGCATTGCTATGACACTTTATGTAAACATTTATCCTATGGTCAAGTTAGTCTTAGATGAAAATGAAAATGCTTCATGATAAATTTTTATCTTTATTCCTCCTGAATAGATGGTCATATCAATATAGGTGTTTTCATTAAGCAACTTCTTCTGATGTCTACTTGATTCTAAATGAAAATGATGCTGTACAGATATGTTGCTACAGTGGCCATCTTGAATATTTTTCTTATCGTTACTGCTTCAGAATGAATTGTCATATAAGTATGAAAGACTTCTTATGATGTTTAAATGGTTGTGATGTTATGAGTAGAATCATTCAAAAGTAACAAAAGAAAAGAGTGAAGCCAACAAGCTCTGTAAATTTTAACAAAATAATTTATTTCCCTGAAAAAAAAAGGTAAAAATGTGAAAAAGGACTTACAGTTTATGAATAAAATCCAAAAATTATTCCTGGAATCTAAAAATAGAAGTTCTATAAGTAAAAAGTTCTAAATAAATCCAAGTTTGAATCCCCGTAAAGTTCCAATATGGAGGACAATGATGTCAGATGAATGCAGTATTGTACTTATGTGGCAACAGTTTCTAATTGAATTTTGTGAATCAAGAATGATATTCCAGCTTTAAAATTCCAAATAATTTCAACTGAATGTCTTTGTCTAACACTTTGATGAAAAAGCACTTATTTTCCAGGAAAAACAAATTATTTTAAATAACAATTTCAACTCAAATGGCAACAAAAGAAAATATCTCTGAGCTCCTAAGGTATTATTTTACTACTGAAAAACATCTGTTTTAACCCATGATTTTAGATCACATGATGGCTCATGTGATGGGGCTACGTGATCACTACTTTGAACAGCACAGTAAAAAAAATGCCATTTAGCACATACATGAGAATAGCCTTATCTAGATTCTCACACTGAAAATGAATAATAAGAAAGACTGTTTACAACATAGCTATCACTTGGGCCAAACATGACCTTGATAATGACCAATCATCTTCATTCAGTATTTACAATTCTGAACCAAGGTCAGCTAAAATTAAAAATAAAGCAACACTTTTGTGTTCTAATCAGTTAAAAATAGAAGACTGAAAAAAAAATAAAATCCTGTGAAAATTATCATTACAATTAAATGTAATGAAACAAAAATAAAATAAAGAAATTTAAAACTAACACATAAATATTTTACTTACATATACATAACAGTAATGCAACTGGTGCCAATCTGACTTGCAATATATGGCCATCGGGAAAATCCTCTTATTACTGCTTCTCCTGGATGGTTATGAATATTACACTTTAACAAGAAGACTTCTCATGATCTGAAGTTGATCCTAAATTGAAATGATGCGAATCTGATATCTAATATCAACAATGGCAGCCATCTTATTATTATTCTTACTCTTCCAGAAACAGAAAGTCAGAAGAATTCTTATGATGACTTGTTGGTGCTAAATTAAAATGGTACCAATATGACATCCAATTTCTTATACAGTTTATTTGACAACTGTTCTGTCACTGTAGAATATTGGAGATGGTTTCAATGCAATGCAGTGAAAAGGAAGAAGTGCTATCTTAAATTCTTGTCTTTGAGGGACTCTTGTTTTCATGAAGTTTGCAGTTCAGATGTAGTTAGTTAAATTGTCATGCACACTCATTTAAAATAAAGATACTCTACTAATTGTGGATCCACAAAAATAAATAACTAAAGCTAATTTTATTTATTGGGGGAACCTTGAAATGTAGTAGTAGTTAAGGAAATTTGGTTTCTCTTATATAGCTGTAAGAAGAATACCAGTCCAGATTCATTTGGGATATTTCTGTCTCTTTCAGGGCTCCCAGGATTCCAACTATAGTCAGCCCTCCTCTGACCAGCTGTCCCTGGACGAAGAAGGGGATGCTTTGCGGAGGGAAACAGCCAAACAGGCTCTTACTCAGCTTGAAAAAGCCAGGGTACATTGAATTCTTATAATTGGACCACAACAAATTAATTTGCTACTCTTTGGGAACCCAGTTTGTTAAATATGTAAGATGAGAATATAAGCACTTTGGAGCTCTGTCATGACTAGGAGAGCTTTTCAGGAGAGCTATTGGGATTTCTCTTATCCTTCACCCATCAGTCCATTAGCACGATGTTTTTTTTCTTCTGTTAACCTTCCTAAACTACATTGAGGATTGCCATAAAATTCCATAGTCTAGTTGGTGCTAAATGAAAATGGTACTGCTTGCACTTCCATTATGGCTGCCAGAGATGCCATCTTGAAAATCTTGATGTCGCTATTCCTGAATGAATCATATCAGCATTGGGTTTTAACTGTAAGATTTTGTATGATATCTGCTGGATACTGAATCAAAATGATACCAGTCTAATATCCATCATGGCCACCATGGCAGCAGTCATAAAAATCTTGTTGTCATTACTAATCCTGAATGGAACTTTATAAGAATTTAATGATGTCTCATCATCATCATCATCATCTTCATCATCTGTAATATGGTAGTCCATTGGGGCACCATATGAGACTGGACAACCATCCTCCTCCATTCCTCTTGATTTTCTGTCATTCTCAGTGATGCGCTCAGTGTCGAGTCTGTCCACTCTTGATTGTTGTCTTCCCACCTCTTTCTCTGCCTGCCTCTCTTTCTTCCTTGTACAGTGCCTTGCAGAATTGTCTTGGCAAGTTCTGATGATTGTAAGACATGCCCATACAACTGCAGTTCACATTTTTTCACAGTGGTCACAAGGTCTTTGTGAAGCCCAATGGCTTGTCTTATCCTTTGCCATATTACTTTATGGGTGACACTGTCTTTGTATGAGACACAGAGGCTGTTTTGGAAGCATCTCATCTCTGTGGCCTGTATCCTTTTCTCTAAGTCAGCTGTTATGGTTCATGATTAACAGGCATAGAAAAATATAGAGATCATCAGATAGAGCATTAGTCTGACCTTTTGTACTGAGTGTGATATTCTTGTCGCTCCAGATGGGCTTCAGTTTTGTCAGCGCTGCTATTGTCTATGCATCCGTTATGGTAACCACCTGGGCTGATTTGAAAATCTTGTTAATCAGGAATAAGAGAGATTGTTTGAACACTGAAATTGAAAAAAATTGTCTTATCTAGAATGACTTGAAAATCAGTTGTGTCATAAGAGAATCCCTTCATTGGACTTTTGTTATGGACATTCTTCTACTTGTACTTATTTATCCTGACCACAAAGGGGAGGTAACAAAGGTCCTCCTGAAAGCTGAACACTGCTCTTGGATAATTTTTGGACTACATGAAAATTTGGTCTTTGGTGTGTTCTGCTCCCTAGTATTTTAAAATAAAAATGGAGGTTGATAAATTGACTAAATTAGCCTTGACCTTTGGAGTAAAACGAACATTTACTTAAGCATTGCTTAATTGTCAAGGATGAATATCTGTTTTTCTTATGGGATATTTATCTAGGCCTTAGAAACAGTTATAATTACAAGGCCTTGGAAAAGACGAAGTATGTTTAAACCCCAGTTTTAGGGGGCAACTTAACGTATGTACACTTGGCATGGATCCAGTGCCGGATTTAGACAAAATAAGGCCCTAAGCTATGGGAAGCTATAGAGGCCATATTGGGTATAAAATAAATTTATGGGGCCCCTTCAGACTGAGTTCAGACTTTGAGGCCCTAAGCTGTAGCTTGTTTAGCTTATGGTTAAATCTGGTACTGCATGGACCCAGCATAACCTTTTCTGTAACAATGATGATAAAACACACTTCACTAATATATTACCAGACTGTTTGTTTCTTTTCTATTTTGACCTTACAGGATAACTGCATCGAGTTGAGAGGTTTTTGAAAATCAGATTACTATAAAATCAGAAGTATTTTTGTGACAAGTTTAATTTTGTATTTTTGTTTAGTAATAAATATTTTTGGTATGTTCCAGACATTAAAGTAGTTCTTCATTTTGATATACATGTGTTTATCTAATCAGGATAGGAAAATCTAAAGATTTTTGCTGATGCATAGAACAATCACTGTTGCATATTGATGCCTATATAATATATTTATTAAAATATGGCATGACATGAGTATTTTCAGTCCAGATTAAGAAAGCACAAGTGAAAGAAAATAGACTTGGGTCTAATTCAAGTCACTGTTATCGCTTGTTATTTGAACTGGAAAATCATTATTGGTTGTTACATGAACCTTATACTTTCATTTTTGTCTGTTATAATAGGACTGAAAAAGTTGCATGTAGTTGAAAATAAACCATGCTCAAACTAAAGAGGTCTGGAAATGTAGTGAAGCATTGTATTTTTTAATTTATTTATTAAAAGATATAGCATTAAACTTTAAATTCTATGCTGTTGCAGCAGTGTCAAAAGTACTCTATTTAGACCCATTGTCTTTTCCCATCTGAAACTTTATGGGCCAATATTGAGTGCATGTAAGCACTCAGTCCCATGTCTGCTCACAACATGTCTTATCAGCCAATATTGAGTGCATGTAAGTACTCAGCCCCATGTCTGCTCACAACATGTCTTATGGGCCAATATGAGTGCATGTAAGTACTCAGCCCATGTCTGCTCACAACATGTCTTAATGGCCAATATTGAGTGCATGTAAGTACTCAGCCCCATGTCTGCTCACAACATGTCTTGTGGGCCAATTTTGAGTGCATGTAAGTATCTGCTCACAACATGTCTTATTGGCCAATTTTGAGTGCATGTAAGTACTCAGCTGCATGTCTGCTCACTCACAACATGTCTTATGGGCCAATATTTAGTGCATGTAACTACTCACAACACACATCTCATGGGTCAATTTTGAGTTTAGGTTAGCACAATGAATTCAGTTCCTTTCATTGGTATCAACATTTGTGTGTTTGCAAAAAAGGACATTTTTCTTAAAAATGTATATCATTTGTGACAGTGATGGATTTTGTTTCTCTATCGTCTTGTTTATTTGTGGTTTTCATTAACTATGTTATCATTTACAAAAATAAGTATTCAAAACAGCAAATTCATTATCCTGCCCTTTTTTGATGCCAGCCATAGGACAGAACATATGATTAGATGCCCATCTGTTTGTTTGTGCTGTTTTGGATTTTGCACAATAACTTTAGTTATCCGCCATCTACAGGTACAAAATTTTTTGGATGGCTTGCACTTCTTATAAAAGTAAGAAAACTATTGATTTCATGATAACAAAGCACAAAATCAATGTCATTTTGACTGAGAGAAGGAAAATGGTTTCTGCACAATAACTTGAGTTCTTCAAAATATGTAGTTTCCAAACATTTTGGATGGCTTGCACCTGGAGTAAAGAAGAATATGATCAGTTTTGGGGTCTAAAGCTGAAAGGTCAAGGTTGAAAACTAGTTGGAAATTAAAATTATGTAATCTTGCCAATCTTTGCATGCTTGCTACATTAAATTAGATAACTTCTCCTATAGCACTTAAAATAGAGACTGGACATCTTCAGGATTCATTTGAGATTGTCTGCAGTGTTGGATCTCAAGCACCGGATGGAACTTGCATTTCTTAGCAGAGGAATGGGTGCTGTATGTTGGCTCAGGTACTTTCATAATCCATAGCATAGTGATGTATATGTCAGGTGTCTGTATTACTTCTTTGATGCATAGCATAGGAAAGGAATGTTAGCCCTGGTGTTTATTATTACTTCTTTGATGCATAGCATAGGAAAGGAATGTTAGTCCTGGTGTTTATTATTACTTCTTTGATGCATAGCATAGGAAAGGAATGTTAGCCCTGGTGTTTATATTACTTCTTTGATGCATAGCATAGGAAAAGGAATGTTAGCTATGGTGTCTATATTACTTCCTTGATGCATAGCATAGGAAAAGGAATGTTAGTCCTGGTGTCTGTATTACTTCCTTGATGTATACATAGTGATGGGTATCTTGGCATTGGTGTCAGAATTACTACCTTGATGCATAGCATAGGAAAGGAATGTTAGCCCTGGTGTTTATATTACTTCCTTGATGCATAGGATATTATAAGGAATGTTAGCCCTGGTGTCTATATTACTTCCTTGATGCATAGCATAGGAAAAGGAATGTTAGCCCTGGTGTCTATATTACTTCCTTGATGCATAGCATAGGGAAAGGAATGTTAGCCCTGGTTAGGGCTGTCAAAAATCACGAAAAAACCATCTCTCAGGTACACGTCGCAAATTTTAACAGGTACCCGTTAGCATATGAATGACATGTACAATTGTTGACCAACTAATTGTTATCTCCGTTTCTTTAATATATTTTTATGGCAATAGAGGCTAACCGTGTACTACTCATCTGATTCGTCCACACCGACGTAGCTGCGAATTGTCTGACCACACGCTGTTAATTAATAAATTTATTTAGAATGACCTTTGTACACAGAAGTGATCAGCTGCGTTAAAAGCTTTAGAACACTCACATTTTTTAAAGTATAAGTCCTTGTTAGAACAGACCACGTTTATTCATCTGCTTTTGACCTACAGATTTGAATTACCCATGCATGCGTGCCCCAGTTATACCATGTGACCACGCAGTCCCATAAGTGTTATTATTTTGGAATTATAATTCTTAAAATAGTTATGGTAAAACCGTAGTAGTATCAAAAATAGAAATATCGGTATATGTATGATGGCTAACTTTAGAAATTCGCAGAGCTAGTTGACTAGAAAAACAATGAGCAAATATTACTTTGAGGCATTACGAAGATTTCAAAGTGTCTAGGTGATGATTGTTCATAATATAAATTGTGGGATTTCTTTGACATGTTTGTTCGGAAATTAAAGATATCCATCTAGATTTCATTAAAAGAGCACGCAATGTACCAATCATTTAGCACCCACATTCAATAGTTATCGTCTACAAAGAGGTTTATTACCTGTAGAACAAATCTTTTAACATTGGTATAAAATGCCTCAGGGATAACGGTTTGTCCGGTTGCACAACGCCAATGAATTTTATTAATCCAAAAAGACTGTCTGACGTATTGATTTTTTATATTAAGCAGAGATCTGGTTTCTAATTATAGCCATAGCTGTCACACCTGTTTGAAGTGGTTGGTGACTGTGGCGATTTTATTTTTTTTACGGGTACCCGCGTTTACGTTTCAATACCCGGGTTTTTCTATATGGACGGCTACCCGGGTAACCAGGTACCCGATGACAGCCCTAGCCCTAGTGTCTATACTGATTCCTTTATGCATAGCATAGGAAAAGGAATGTTAGCTTTAGTGTCTATATTACTTCCCTGATGCATAGCATAGAAAAAGGAATATTAGCCCTGGTGTCTGTATTACTTCCTTGATGCATAGCATAGGAAAAGGAATGTTAGCTTTAGTGTCTATATTACTTCCTTGATGCATAGCATAGAAAAAGGAATATTAGCTCTGGTGTCTATATCACTTCCTTGATGCATAGCATAGGAAAAGGAATGTTAGCCCTGGTGTCTGTATTACTTCCTTGATGCATAGCATAGGAAAAGGAATGTTAGCCCTGGTGTCTGTATTACTTCCTTGATGCATAGCATAGGAAAAGGAATGTTTGCCCTGGTGTCTATATTACTTCCTTGATGCATAGCATAGGAAAAGAAATGTTAGCCCTGGTGTCTATATTACTTCCTTGATGCATAGCATAGGAAAAGAAATGTTAGCCCTGGTGTCTGTATTACTTCCTTGATGCATACATAGTGATGGGTATCTTGGCATTGGTGTCAGCATTACTACCTTGATGCATAGCATAGGAAATGAATATTAGCCCAGGTTTTTAAATTACTTCCTTGATGCATAGCATAGGAAAAGAAATGTTAGCCCTGGTGTCTATTTTACTTCCTTGATGCATAGCATAGGAAAAGGAATGTTAGCCCTGGTGTCTATATTACTTCCTTGATGCATAGCATAGGAAAAGGAATGTTAGCCCTGGTGTCTATATTACTTCCTTGATGCATAGCATAGGAAAAGGAATGTTAGCCCTGGTATCTATATTACTTCCTTGATGCATAACATAGGAAAAGGAATGTTTGCCCTGGTGTCTATATTACTTCCTTGATGCATAGCATAGGAAAAGGAATGTTAGCCCTGGTATCTATATTACTTCCTTGATGCATAGCATAGGAAAAGGAATGTTTGCCCTGGTGTCTATATTACTTCCTTGATGCATAGCATAGGAAAAGGAATGTTAGCCCTGGTATCTATATTACTTCCTTGTTATATAGCATAGGTAAAGGAATGTTAGCTCTGGTGTCTATATTACTTCTATGATGCATAGCATAGGGAAAGGGATGTTAGCCATGGTGTCTATATTACTTCCTTGATGCATAGGATATTATAAGGAATGTTAGCCCTGGTGTCTATTTCACTTCCTTGTTGCTTAGCATAGGAAAAAGAATGTTAGCCCTATTGTCTGTATTACTTCCTTGATGCATAGCATAGGAAAAAGAATGTTAGCCCTGGTGTCTTTATTATACACTTGATGCATAGCATAGGGATAGGTATGTTAGCCCTGGTGTCTGTATTAAATCCTTGATGCATAGCATAAGAAAAGGAATGTTAGCCCTGGTGTCTACATTACTTCCCTGATGCAAAGAAACACTTATATGATCAGATTGACCTTTGCTACTCTCAGTGAATTGTACTGGTTTTGTTAGATTCATGGCAAATCAACTTTTTGCAGTTTTTATGCACTTGCTCATTTTTAAGAGGTGTGAGGATTTGTTAAAGGTAGGAGGAGGTTTGTACAGTCTGGAAGGTGTTAAGAGCACAGTCTAGTTTTCCATGCAAAGTAAATGTATATACTTACAATATATAACCACAAGATGAGTCCAACTGCAAACTGCATAATCCCAGATCTGCCATTGCATGATGCATGGGCATGTATGGGTCAGCGCAGTTTGTTTGGAGTAATTCAGTAGAATAAACAGCTTAGACCCTGATGTGCATGCACATTATGATTCATCAGATCAGGATCTTTATTGTTTTTGATTTTAATTTTAAGCAAGTATAAACTTATAGGGTTGGGATCTCACAAATTCCTGAGATTAAACCCATGGGCAAAATCTCTATCTCCACTTTATGTCTTAAACAAAAGGTCAAAGGTCAAGTTAACTGAGACTGAAAGAAGCAAAATGGTTTCAGCTTGATAACTTTAAATACCACAGATTACGTCCTAACTTTGTTCATGGTTGTACTTGGAATAAGGTAGAAAATCACAGATCAAGATAACAGCTGAAAAAAATGAAAAATGGTTTCAGCACAAAAATGTCACCTTTTCACCATGTACCCTAGGCAATTTTGTGTATGTGTTGGTTTGACTTGAATTTTCAATGTAGCTTTAATTATTTTTTAGTCATGTCTGTAGTGTGGCAGTTTATAGTGATCTCTAGCACTGGGGCATCATGCCACAGACGTGTAGTATGATGTCCCATCCAGTCACATTATCCTGACACCAGGCTGACCAGTCCTAACACTAAACTCTTAATGCTGAGCACCAAGCGAGGAAGCTGTTAGTACCAATTTTTTAAGTCTTTGATATGACTTGGCCAGAGCAATTTTGTGAATAGCTAACACACTTGGGTATAAATGAATTCTGTTGAATTTAGGGTCAAAAGTTTAATTACTGGCTGAATGAAGAAATTGTTTTGGCATAAATAACTAATTATAGACTAAATAGTTTTCACTTAAGGTATGGAGGATGCCTGTTTGGTTTGGAGATAAAAATTGCAAAGATCAAAGTGACTGTCACCCACCCCCCAAAAAAATGGGGGTTTTGCACAACAACTTCCATTGTGGACTAAGTTCCTTTCACCTGACTTTGTAGCAGGCTTGCTCATATGGTCATTTTAGAAATCTATAGATTGCTAGGGTCCAAAGGTCAAGGTCAGTCTTAATGGAAATAATGGTTTATGCCTATCAAGGTTAGTTCAAGACCACATACCTAAACAAAGGTTAATAATGTGTGATATGAACCACTAGTTCCTACATAAAGAAATATGAAAAATGGGGCAGGTGTATAATGTTCTGTTCACAGGACTATTATTAAAATAATATATAAATGAATTCTGTACATGAGATCCATTGCAGCTTTGTTGGTGGAGCTTTTGTCTGTTAATCTTAGCGGTCAGGAGTTTTCTTTCAGCCCATATTAGTATGGCTCAGCTATCACAGTGTGTCCTTTAGAAAGGTACCATTTCCCATTTCTTCAGCTTGGTATCACAGCTGTAGAAATTCCATCATATTCCATGAAAATTGCTGGAAAATTATAGCGTGGAAAACACTGGAGTATTTTGACTAATATTCCAGCCTCTGTCCAGGTTAGGCTGGAAAACCCTAGACAAATTCTAGCATGGAAAATGCTGGAAAATTTTAGCATGGAAAAGGCTGAAGTATTTGGACTAATATTCTCGGCTATGTCCAGTGTAGGCTGGAAAACCCTGGACAAATTCAAGCATGGAAAATGCTGGAATATTTGGTCTAATATTCCAGCCTCAGTCTAGGGTAGGCTGGAAAACTGGACAATTCTAGCATGGAAAATGCTGGAAACTTCTAGCATGGAAAATGCTGGAGTATTTGGACTATATTCCAGGCCATTACCAGGGTAGGCTGGAAAGCCCAGGACAATTCTAGCATGGCAAACTAAAATTTAGCTGAATCCCTGAAATTAATTCATGAAAACAAGAGATTTGAACAGCAATGCAAGGTTGTGGCAAGCCTGTTTTGTAATTCTATACAAGGTTACATACCTCCATTTTTTTAGCTCTTGATGTGCGAAAAGTATTTAATGTCAAATATTAAAATGAAAATGTTGATATATGGTGAACATCAATTAGAATGAGATCTTACTGTCACAAAAGAAAAGAACGAAGTCATCAAATCATTTAATAATATTTAATCAGATAAAAAAAGATCATACAATTGGGATCTGTGTGTGCAAACTCCTTATACTTTTGTTATGTATTGCTTTGGAAATGTTACACTAATTTACTTCCATGTAGAAATCCATTTGGGGGAGGATGGTGTCAAATAGACTCCCTCTCATCTGTCACAATGATAAACTATTAGGTGAAAACAAGAATGTAATTAGAATTACTTTGAATCGCTTCTGCTAAATAAAATCCTTAGAATAAAATTAATGCATCATTCTCTGCTTCTGGTGTGATCCAGGTATCATCCACTGAAATGGATTACAGGAACACGCACTATATAATCAGGAAAAATAACGAGTATTTGAATCATTATCAAAAGCATTTTTTTTAGTTCATTATTCCAAAATCTCTTATCAAGTCCAGGAAATATCAGTAAGTGTTATTCAAGATTATCCTTTAATGAGCCCTAAATTTTAGATTTACTATTCATTTTGAAAGGTCAAAGACACATGTCAAATGAATGACACTTGTTGTTTTGAACAACAATAATCGATTAAACTGATTTACCTTAAGACATTTTGAAATAAAATAATGACCATCTTCATTGAGGATGAAAAGAACTAAATGTAATAAGGCCTGAACAATTGTTGATTTGATATGCGAGAGGGAAAATGCCCTCAGAATAATGGAAATGAGATACCCAAGTGTGTTTAACTTTATAATATTGTAACCCTATTGTCGATAATGAATAGCACGGCATCGATTTGGCAAGTGTAGCAATAATTAATAATGATCTGCAGCATTGCCATCTCAATCATTGGGTGAAGCAACATTACAAAGTCATGTTTTGACATTTAAATTGTAAACGTGAAACAGAACGCTACCCCCAAATTAAAGCTACGAAAACTGGCAAAATATGACACAATCTTTAATTTACTTACCTATATTATAACTCCATGATTTCAGATTAACTCTGATTATAGGATTGGTTACTGCACATATATTGGTTCAGCAGGCAATAGCAATAAAATTTACCAAATTAATGATGTAAATTATGATGATTCAACCTTGAAAATTGCACCTATTTTAATGTGATACTGCAATGGTTGTATTGTGTTCTTTTGACTCAAATATGTTACAAGTACATTTACAGTTCATAAACCAGTCTGCTAACCATAAACAGGGGATGTAACCTTTTTTAATGACTCTATACCGAATTAAGTATATGTCGCAGAAAGCCACACTTCACCTTGCATGCTTTTTTTAATATTTCTCTTTAAAGAAGCAAACTTCACAAAGCTCAGTTATTTATATCATGCTGGCAGATTGGGATGCATCTCTCTCTCTCTCTCTCTCTCTCTCTCTCTCTCTCTCTCTCTCTCTCTCTCTCTCTCTCTCTCTCTCTAAGAAAAACAAAAAATTATATATTTGTAAATTTTATTTAGTAATTAAATAACTTAACTATTTTTTTTCTTCTGTCAGCAGGTTTTGATTCAAACAAATATATGACAGTTCTTTCAGAAACTTAATGCCAGAAGTTAATATTGCAAGATTTACTGAGACTATATTTGATGGTGCCTAAATTATTAGTAAATAGATTTACAAGTTCTTGCCATCAAATATCTTGCTGTATTAAGTTAGTCTGTAAGTAACTTTGCAATCAGCACTTACTGTTTAACAGGATTTTACTAAATGGAATCTATACCCATTCTTCAATTACCTGACAAAATAACTACATAGCTAATTGAGTGTTCAATCACTTAAAGAATTTCCTTTATGTAAAAAGCTCAATTCTTTCTTTAACATTTAATATTTGTAAAAATTGAAAATGATAAAAAAGACATTTGATGAAAAAGTAATATTTCATATTTTGCATTGCTCAAGAAATATTTCAGTTTATTTTGATATATATGTAATAATGTTCATAGTTAATTTAAACATAGAGAAATGTTGGAATAATATATTTTATTTATGTACCAGCAAAGTACAAGTAATTCAAGTTCTTAGCATTTTGCAACAATGAAAATGTATATTATTTAACTTGAGTGCATTATCATATGCTATAAATAAAAACTAGATTACCAGTAACATTTTTTAATTTGATGTAGTTTATAATGCTGAGTATATAATCTAATCACATCATACATTCAACATTACAAGACTACTGATCTCATGCAGAAGTACTCTTTCACAACTAATTATTGCAAGCTTGTGCAAGCTACATTAAGTACTTCAGATTTTGCAAGCTTGCAGACCTTGAAAAATTCATTTTGCACCCTTACTAGCTTGCACAAGCTCACCTAGCTTGTAGTATGCATCCATTTTGGTTTGGGATATTTTATGGTCAGGATTTAACTATATTTTTTTTTCAGGATATTTTTTCATCCATGTAAAATTTGTATTACACCAACATTTTTGTATTGTGATGTTTTTTGGATCATGAACATTTAATTACATATGTTTGTACATTCAACAAATGATGTATTGTGTATTTGTTTGTTTAAATTTTGTCCTTTTTCACAGTATATATGTATCATAGGTTTGAAATAACTGTATAGTTTCAAGTTGAAAAATCTGTGTTATATAGCTAAGTTTAGTTATGATTTCTCATTCTTTAGGTACTTGGATCTTGAGAGTTGAAGGATAGGACAAACTCTGATCAGTTGACAAGAAAGAATTAAAAATAATTTTTAAGTACCAATCTTGAAAATTGACTAAGTTCTTTTCCATGGTTTTCCATGCTGAAATTTATTTAAAAAATTCTAAGTCCAAGCTTACAGCATTTTCCAGGGTTTTCCATGCTGAAAACAAATCAAAGTACAAAATGTCCAGCATTTTCCATGCACAATGTCCAGGGTTTCCATGCACAATGTCCAGGATTTCCTTGCTAAATTCTGCAGAATGTTTAAATTTTCCATAGTTTTCCAGGGTTTTCCATGATTTTCCATGGTATTCCATCCTTTTCCAATGGAAAAAGTACAGCCATGTTATCCAGTTATATGCTTAAAAACCAACCAACAGCAGCAGCAACAAAGTACTATCTTTTAAATGAAATAATACTTAGCCTTTACATATAGATTGTTGTTGAGAACACTTACACATAGCACTGAGAGTATGAATGCAAGTCCAGCAGTACATGAAGATGTTGATCAGTCTTTATTATCTGCTGGAATGCACAAATACAGTGGAATGTACAAATACAGTGGAATGTACAAATATAGTGGAATGTACAAATACAATGGAATGTACAAATACAATGGAATGTACAAATAGAATGGAATGTACAAACCAGATAATTGTTTTTGATAAAAGAAGCCTTCATATTTGGGTGGAACATGGTGCAAGTCAATACACTCAAATAGTCAGTGTATTGTTATGTTTTCAAATCAAAATCTATGAAATTGGCATATGTATTACAGAAACATATATGTTGCTGAGTGTATGCAGTTTACGCTATGGCACATGTATTGCAAAAACAGGTAAAGTAGTGTTAATATTGTCAAAAGTCTGGGTCAATGCAGTTCACACTTTTGGCACATGTATTACAGAAGCTGACAAGGTAGTGTTAATTTTTTTCTTCTCCAGACAAAGCCAGTGGCCTTTTCAGTAAGGACAAATGTATCATATGACGGAACATATGAAGATGACTGCCCTGTAGCAGGACAAGCGGTGTCTTTCGGTGTTAAGGATTTTCTGCACATCAAGGAGGTACTGCATGATTTACCATGTTTCTTATTAGCACCGTAAATTTTATATTGTCCTTATAAGAATAATAATGATAACAATTAAAATGGTTATAACTTTGTCGGATTATGAGACTAACTCAATTACTTTGCATTTTTTCCTAAATAAAAGGGCCCTACTGGATCAGATTTGTTGGATCCTTCTCACTTGCAGAGAGTCCTACATATTGTTTCATTATTGACTATGAACTCCTTAAATACTTATAGGTTACTGCATTTGTATGGGAAAATATGAACGAGTTTTTCGGATGGCTATACTGCACGACCTTGGGAGTGCAGTATACCCATCTGAAAAAACGAGTTCATATTTTTCCATTCAAATGCAGTAACCTTTTTATTATATGCTCATTCTTGTTTCAATACCAAAGATTTAATAATAAAATTCACAACCAATTATATTTAATAACAAAATTTATTTTTTTATTATTCAAATAATAAAGTTCACAATCGTAGATTGCTTTAGTGCATAGATAATAACATTCATGCGCATATAGCTCCTCCCACCGACTGTTAAACTTCATAGCGTACCACATGCTCACGTGTATCAAGCACGTGGAGTGCAATATGAAGGTGTTAAGTACATTTTTGGCCATTTTTATTAACAGCTAAAGAAGACAGTTTATGTGTATAACTTACGTTTAATTGTGATGACCCTATATAGTGTCTATATCTAGCTAAATTTGAAATATTTGTATCAAAAATGTAAAAGCGAAATGTGCCAATTTAAAGCAGTTTGTATGTGTCAGTCAATGAAACATTTGCTGGTATGTGGCCGTCCTTGAAATATCTGCTTTAGTTCATTCATAAAAAATTTTTTTACGTTAGAAAATAATTCCTTTGCACATGGGGTCCAGTGTGAAGGTGTTCAATATCGTGGAATATTGCATGATTCTGACAATGTAAAGTTAATGGTGAAAAAAGATGAGCATATAATAATTAATATTATGAGCACATACATAAATTTCTCTAATGCAGTAACTTCATACCTATATTTCTCATAGATAATGTATTGCTAAATCTTTACCCAGCTTGTCCATAAGACCCAACGAGCTTATTGTCAGGCCTAGCATCTGTCATGTGTCATTCATCATGTGTCCTTTGATAAATGCTATTTTGTTACTGCTTCACCCAAAGACTTCTTATGATGTATAGTTAGTCCTAAATAGAAATGGTGCTGATATTGATGTCTAATATGACTGCCACAATGGCCAGCTTGAAGTTATTATTATTGCTTCTGAACGAATGCTGATATCAGCACGAGGGTTTTGTTGAAAGATTTCTTAAATTATTTTGTTGTCCTAAAATTAAAGTGGTGCTGATCTGATGTCAATTATCTCATTTTGAAAATGTTGCTTTTGCTACTCTTAAATGGAAGGTCATTTTGACATGGGGTTTTTGTTAGAAGAGTTCTTACCTTGTCAGAAATGACGAATCCTCTATATGGCCACCATGATGGCTGTCTTCAAAATACTGTTGTCTCTACACTCCTCAAATGGATGGCTGTCTTCAAAATGCTGTTGTCTCTACACTCATCAAATGGTTGGCTGTCTTCAAAATACTGTTGTCTTTACAATATGTATGGCTGTCTTCAAAATACTGTTGCCTTTACACTGGCTGCTATATCCACATTAGGTTGTTCCTAAATGAAAATGGTGCTATTAGTAAATCCAATATGGCTGCTACAACTGTCCTTCCTACAGAGCCGTCCGTAGGGAGGAGGTTGTCATTGCAAGAATTTGTATCGGCCATACTTATTTAACCCCCTCCTTCATACTGCAAGGAGAAGACCCACCAGAGTGCATAGCTTGCAATGAACCATTCCAAGTTAAGCACTTTATGCTGGAGTGTTTCGACCTCCAACCTACACATAATCAATACTACAATGTGCAAGACATGAGGGAGCTCTTTGATACAGTTAGCATTTCTTAACCTATAGACTTCCTTAAGGAAGTAAACATATATCATAAATTATAGCTTGTATGTTATCATCTTAAACATTTTTATGTTCTATATATGTACAGTCACTAGATTTTAATTACCTTTTATATGTTTTCGTGGTCATACATTTTTTGCAATCCCCGTTGATCGGGAAACTTTATTTTTTATCACCGTTACAATTTTTATCGTTTTACCTTTAGCTATTTGGTTTCATATCGCTGGCCGATACAAAACTTTTTTGACATTTGTACATAATGAAAGATACAACCTTTTGTATGGTGCTAAATGGCCTCATTGTGCTGGTGCGCCCTAAAAATTCAACCAACCAACCTAAAAAAATCTTATGTCACTACTCCACCTGAATCATTATAACATTGGTTTTCACCAAAAGACTTTTCTGTCCAAAATGAAAATGGCAATATTTCCACCACAGCAGGTAGTTCGAAAGTCTTGTTTTTGCTGAAGAATATCAGAGATAGTTTCAACACTCACCAGTTATAAAGAAGAAATGGTCTCATCTTGAATTCCTGAAAATTCATTTCACCCAGTAGAGCATCAGTACCTTTTAGGGGCTTCTTGTTTACACTTCTTCTAAATACTTGCATTTGAATCAGATCATTACCAAGTTAAGTGTTCACTGAGATTCACTTTCTTGGTGCTCTGGGGGCGCTCACCAGTTATTATGTACTTTTGAGAGAGTGACATGTAAGGTGAAGTTGTTTGCATTTAAAACATGCACAGTGGAGAGAATGTTGTCATACATCGATGCTACTTTGATGTAATGTAGCTGACATTTCTTTGGATATTGTTTCAAAATTTTAAATGATCTGAGCACACTGCTAACTAAAATGACTGCTCCCTTGTGCTCCAAAACTCAGCCTGAATGTGTATAAAGTACACTATACTTGGCAGCTATTAAAATAGAGAAAATGAATTTTTTCAGACTAGACAATACCAGGTTCAGAAAGTGCAATGAATGAAAGTGCAATAAATGAATTATCAGATATATAAAATGTAAAAACGTTATTGCTCTTTTTTTTACAATTTTTACAATTTACCTCTGAAGCTCGGGAAGTGAAAATGAGCAAGTGAAGCTAGCACTTTTTTGAAAGGTGCACATCTGGAGTAAGGCCAAGCTATATACTCATATAACCCATATTACACCCATCAATCATACACCAAAATAAAGGGAAATCAAGGTTCTTTGAAGGAGGAAACCTAAGGAAATTCTTTTTCTTTAAAATTCTAACCCAATGCAAAATATGAAACTATCAAAGAATGAGGTAATCTTGATCAGTGGGAAGCTTGCCACAGGCATAAAGAAGCTTCTTGATGACTCAGTAAAGTTGCCTGATGATTGAGACATATAGCACAACCTTGCAGATGAAATTGAAATTTATTTCTCCAGTACCTTCTATGATGTAATGTTAATATTGACCTACAAATGTTATAAAAAAAAACAAAAACGATCAGGTGGAAATAACTGTTTGGTATTAACTGGAATAAATAATCACATGGGTAGTATTATTTGCAGAAAACGATGCTACTTGATTAAAAACCATCATCACTGTCAAGGATGAATCAAATGTTTTACTTGTATGTGAAACCATTGAAAATATGGTAATTATTCTTCATCATGAGTTTCCTTGTCTTATTATTGATCCTTCTAAAATTAATTCAATGCTGACTGATTTATAGATTTTCGCTTTGAGCATTAAAAGTCTCAACATGCTCCCAGGAGATCATGTTCATAATAATAATTTGTTGTATTTATTAATATTTGACATTTCTGCCAATATATCTTTCAGTTATGTAGATACAAATTCTATAAAGAAAACATACTTTGATACCTTATGTACTCATGTCATGGCTGTTTTGTACAACAAACTGTTTTTGAGTTATTTATTGTGTTACAGAAATTCAGCAATGACTGGTGGATAGGGCGTCTGGTGAAGGAAGGTTGTGAAATAGGCTTTATACCCAGCCCTGCCAAACTAGAATGTAGTCGACTGTTGCAGAGCGGTATCCGTACCAAAAGTAATCCCATGTATGTTATTTACCATTTTAATTTGTCTAAAATAAAATGCAATGTATTTAGCTTGAACACGGTTGGCTTAAAGACCCTGGATTGCTTGAAATCGTTTTTAGCATCTGACAGAAAATTTATGATTATATTAAACTTCATTCATGTAATCTTGATCTTGTGAATTGATTGGCTACATCCTTCATTCATGTTATCTCTACATCCTTCATTCATGTGATCTCTACATCCTCCATTTATGTGATCTCTGCATCATTCATGTGATCTCTACATCCTTCATTCATGTGATCTCTTGAATTGATTGGCTACATCCTTCATTCATGTGAGCTCTTGAATTTGTTACATCCTTCATTCATGCAATCTCTTGAATTAATTTGCTACATCCTTCATGCTTGTGATTATTTTTAATAGATTTGCCTCATCTTTCATACATGCGATCTCTTGAATCTCTATGTCCTTCATATGATCCCTTGAATTGATTTGCTGCATCCTGCATTTTCATGCAGTCTCTTGAATTGATTTGTTATATCCTTAATTCATGTGATCTCTTGAATTGATTTCCTACGTCTTTCATATGTGCAGTCCCTTGAACTGATTTGCTACATCCTTCATTCATGCAGTCTCTTGAATTGATTTGTTACATCCTTAATTCATGCAGTCTCTTGAATTGATTTGCTACATCCTTCATTCATGCAGTCTCGATTTGATTTGCTACATCCTTTATTCATGCAGTCTCTTGAATTGATTTGTTACATCCTTAATTCATGCAGTCTCTTGAATTGATTTGCTACATCCTTCATTCATGCAGTTTCTTGAATTGATTCGCTACATCCTTCATTCATGCAGTCTCTTGAATTGATTTGCTACATCCTACATTCATGCAGTCTATTGAATTGAATTGCTACATCCTTCATTCATACAGTCTCTTGAATTGATTTGTTACATCCTTAATTCATGCAGTCTCTTGAATTGATTTGCTACATCCTTCATTATTGCAATCTCTTGAATTGATTTGCTACATCCTTCATTATTGCAATCTCTTGAATTGATTTGTTACATCCTTAATTCATGCAGTCTCTTGAATTGATTTGCTACATCCTTCATTATTGCAATCTCTTGAATTGATTTGCTACATCCTTCATTCTTCAAATGATGTGCACTTACTGGGTATAAACAGACAAATTAAATATGCAGCTGACATGGCCTTTGGGACATAGATTTGGAGTTTTGGGACAAAATGGGCAAGTGTGTATACAAGTTTCTCAAGTTCTCCCTTGTTATGTCTATGCAATATTCTGTTGTGTGGTTATATAGTGTTACCCATGTTTGTTTGTCATGTCAAGAACTTTTTTTCAACCTGTCCAGAAATTTGCTATCTTTAATTTATTGCTGAAGGATTTTGTGGCTTGCAAGCCAGATTTTGAGGAAACTTTTCATTAAAATTGAACTGGGTCAGATTTAATAACTTATCCTGACAGAATTTGACTGGGTCATAACCCCATTTTCAGGGCCTGATATTTGTCTTACTGGTACAGGACCAGTAAAACCAAAAATTTTCCAGGTCTGCATTAGCCAAGGATCGGTCCAACAGTCAAGTCAGACATGCAGATATTTACTACATTGTGTTAACATAAATGAAAGACTGGTAAAAAAAAATACCGTTTTGCAGACTCGAAATTCAGACAACTATTTTTAAATTATTCCATTTTTAATTATATTGTTTTACTAACCATAACATTTTAATTTTTTCAAATCACACGTTCATGCCTTTTATTGGTGGATTCTCTTTGAAGCTAATTGCTATAGTTAACTAAGACATCTAGCCTAAAAGTTCTGAACATCAGATAAAAATATCAAATACCCATATCTAATGGAACATATTTACTCAACTTCAGTTAAATTTTGATTTGACCCTAAAAGTTTGTGTCAAGTGCAATGTTTTTCAGAAGAAAGCAGCCAGTGTACAATGGTCTTATAACAGAAATCAACTTGTTTTGGTCTCTCGCATGTGGTGAAAAACTGTTTTTTTTTGCTCATCTTTGTAAATAATCAGGCAGACAAGGTGGTGATTGAGAGGGGTATATTTTATTTATTAGCAGTAATGTTTCTGGTGCAAGTAATATGCTCTCAGCTTGTTTCACATGTTATTAATTGGTCATTTGAAAATTGGGCTTTGAGTAAGGCATTTGAATGATTGGATTACTTTGGGTATGCCTTACATGCTGATCAAAACACACAATTGCTTTACAACTTACTCAACTGTAATGTGTATTTAATTTGTACTGTGTGCATTTATCCAGGTTATAAACAGAATGTTTGCATAACCAACTTTTGTTCATGAGTGTAAATTGTAAACAGAATGTTTACATAGCATTTGAGTTCAAGCCCTGTTTTGTTTACAAATAGACTACATATTTTGTTGGATTACTTCATATCTGATTGCAGTGTAGGTCAGGTGAGGATGTGTATAAATAGGATTTGATAAATAATTCATTCCTGTTTTAGGTCAGTCTTTGGGAATCCATTTTGTTTTTCAGTTTACAGTATATAATTTGAGAAGAATTATTTAAAATATTCATTTGAAATGCTAAAGTTCTGATTGACTTTTGGATTTATAGACACTACTTTGGTTTATTGTATCATAGTTTTCGTCCTTTTTGTACCTGTAATTTTTTAATCCCTTCATTGCAGTACATTTTGTAGCAGATGAATTCTATATGGTTGATTATTGCCTTCTGCAGGTAAATCAATACTTTAAGTGGGTGCTCTACAGATAAGGCATATAGCTACCACTATCATTTGTCATCTGATACATGGATAAATATATCATTTACCTTCTGATACATGGATAAATATATCATTTACCTTCTGATACATGGATAGATATATCAGTTGCCATCAAATGCAATGATAAATATGTAAGTTGCCTTTTGATGCATTGATAATTGTATCAATTCTCTTCTGATGCATTGATAAATATCACTTGCCTTTTGATAAATTGATTAATATAGCAGTTACTTTCTGATGATTCAAATATATCAGTTGCCTTCTGATGCATTGATAAATATTACTTGCCTTTTGATAAATTGATTAATATAGCAGTTACCTTCTGATGATTCAAATATATCAGTTGCCTTCTGATGCATTGATAAATATCACTTGCCTTTTGATAAATTGATTAATATAGCAGTTACCTTCTGATGATTCAAATATATCAGTTGCCTTCTAATGCATTGATAAATATCACTTGCCTTTTGATAAATTGATTAATATAGCAGTTACCTTCTGATGATTCAAATATATCAGTTGCCTTCTGATACATTGATAACTATATCAGTTGCCTTCTGATACATTGATAACTATATCAGTTGCCTTCTGATACATTGATAACTATATCAGTTGCCTTCTGATACATTGATAACTATATCAGTTGCCTCCCATTCCACTAAAAAAGATAATTAAAAAGAGGACAGTTAATTTAATGCAGCATATTTCTTGAAATTGGAACAAAATGTTAAATTACAATATGGCTTATTAATTTGCCATCATATACTTTTTTAATTTAGGAAAGGTTCTTCCCAAAACATCCCTATGGAGACCTTATTACGCTCCACATCTAGAGGTTCTACACCACCCACACCAGGTAATTTTCTAGAAGAGGTACAATTTGAAGACAATCCCATACCCACACCCTTTCTTTTTTAACATCCAGGATGAGCATTTGATATGTCACTGTGTCCAGTTGTTGTCCATCCAATGGGTTTTTGGAATATGAACTTGTATCATCAAGATTTCATTAAAGATCAAAAGTATTAAAGAGTATTACAGCTCTGGATGTGATATTGTCATTAGGCTTTTGATAAAGCCATGCAAAATCATGCTCTTGGATTAGACAATGAGCAAGATCCATGTCCCTTACATCTGATTGGCTGAGCTTGCTCACTACTGTGTAAGCCATATTTTGTTTGAGTCAGATCAAACTTGGAATACAAGCTTGTGTCATCAAGTTGTTATGCAAGTTCCATAATAAGCAAGATCTATTTATGTTATTGAGGTGATCTTGCATCTGATTGGTTGTTGTTGTTGTTGTTGTTGGGCTTAACGCCATTTTTCAGCACATGATAGGCTATTCATGGCGGCCAGTATTAATGGTGGAGGAAGAAACCGGGAAATCACCGGAAAGAACCACCGACCCACGAGAAGCTACTGGCAAGCTTTCTCACATATCCACAATCGCCGAATCCTAGACTCGAACCCACGCAGACAGAGGTGAGATGGCAGTGATCCGTAACGGACAGCGCTTTAGACCACTCGGCCACTCGGGGCCCCTCATCTGATTGGATGAGATTGTTACCACTGTAAGCATATGCATCTGATTGGCTGAGGTTGTTACTATTGTAGGCTCATGTATTTAAGTAAAAGAGGTTTATACCACTGTAGGATCATGCATCTGATTGGCTGAGGTTGTTACCTCTGTAGTAACCTTATTTCTGATCAGATTTTGATCAGACTTGGTAAATAGGCTCATTTTATCCAGATGTCCAGTGTGATGAAATTTACTTATCATTTGATTTTGCATCTGATTAGATATGCTTTTTACCATTTTTTCACTCAATTTTGATCAAGCATGGTATATTGGCATATATTATTAAGATGACAGAAGAGTACAATGAAAGGTAAAATTGTGAGAAAGCTAGCCAGTAGCTTCTCATGGGTCGGTGCTTTTTTCCCGGTTTTTTCCTCCAGCATTATTACTGGCCACCATGTATCGTGCGCTGAAAAATGCTGTTAAGCCCCAGAACAAAAACAACAAAGGTAAAATTGATGCATATTATTTTTGGTCATGCATAAGATTTTTGATCATAAGATAGCAATGAAAAATGGAAGACAAAAAAGAGGACAAGTTTATTTAATTAAATTAATGAATTCTTGGAAAGTCTCACAATAAAAATGCTAGAAATTATTGATAAATGGAAGAAGAAACTGAATTCTCCTTTTAATATTAATATAATCACACCATAAAGCCATTTTCAACATATTAATTAGTTGGTTCATCTTGCCTATTGATATTTTTCTGAAGACAGTAACCTCTTCAATAAAGCTCAGTTCATCTTGCCTATTGATATTTTTCTGAAGACAGTAACCTCTTCAATAAAGCTCAGTTTCTCTTCAAACAGGCATGTAATTCAATGCATAAAATTCCTTTGAAGATATACAGCAGAAGCAGAATGCTTTTAATATAATTTACAGTGAACTTGTTTCTTTCCTTCATCATTGACTTTGCATCAATGAAAAAAGTCTCAGCATTTGCATTGTGACCAGAAACTGCAGAAAAATAGTGATGTAAATGAAATTAACACATGGCAGTATCGTGATAGAAATACAGAGTTGTCAAATCATAATGTACAAAATTGGAGGCCACTTGGACAAAGTTAAGTCATTATTATGATTGTAAGTTTTAACTGCTAAATTCAGAAAATGTTGTTGGCCAAAATGATTTCCAACCTCAATATTTTGCTGCCAGTAAGGATAAAAAAGTCATATTTTGCAACATCGGCAAAAACCCAGCGCCATCCCTGGAAACCTATGAGTTAAAATATGAATATGACTAGAAGCATATATAAAACACAACATGAAAACTTGCATCATTAATGATAATCTCTTTGATGTTGCTCTTAGTTATATATTCAACTCCAGGAAATACTCCTTTAGAAATTATAACCATAAGAAAGGCAGGGAGGCCAAGTGGCTGAGTGGTCTAAAGCGCTCACCGTTATGGATCACAGCCACCTCACCTCTGTCTGCGTGGGTTTGAGTCTCAGGTTTGGCCAATTTGGGTATGTGAGAAAGCTTGCCAGTAGCTTCTTCTGGGTTGAGGGTTCTTTCTGATGTTTTCATGGGCTCTTCCTCCACCATTTATTCTAGCCAACATGTATACCCTATCTTGTGCTGAAAAATAGCATTAAACCCTATAACAACAATAACAACAATAATAATGATAAGAAAGAAACAGTTGTAATGTCAACATGCTACCAACTTGAATTTGATGGTAATAATATTAATATATAATCTAAATATCATAGTCAAGAATTAGTTATGTAATATGTTGTTTATAAAGTAAAGACATTAGTCAGGTATGATCTAAACTCAGTAACTGACCAAAGTGCTTTATATGAAGCATATATTGAATGTATTTGCCCTCTTCATGTTACAGATGTATGTTTTTTTTTTTTTAGAGAAATAAATTGATTTGGCAGATTACAAAATATTTGCATAACATTTACATTTATGTATGCTGGACATTTGGATTTTTTCCCATTCAAATTAGAATGTTGGGGAAGGGGGCCTTTTTGACCATACTTGTCATGGAAAGCTTTTTTATTGTTTATATTCAAGAAGTTTGTGTATAGGTTCTCTCATCAGGTTAAGCAGAAAGTTTGTTTCATCAATGTGAACAATCTTCAAGTTTTGTGTTAATGTTTTTCATTTGCCATTTTCAACTGAAAGTTTAAGGTGATATTACCGTGGGTTGAAAGTTTTTATGTTAGTATGCTTGGAGTTCTGTATTGCCCATTAGCATCATCATGAAGTTTTGTGTGAATGTTTAGGATAGACAGATAAAGTTGATATACAGACAGACAGACAGACATATACATTCAGGTGAGACTGAGTTCTGTAGAACACATCTTTGTGTGAATGAATTTCATGCCATATTTTTTTATTGTTGTTGTTCTTAAAAAAGTAACACATTGATCCATCCTGCATTTTACACACAACTATGGATGTTCTGTGGTCAATAATGCTAACAGCCGCTTACCATGTATACTTATAAGCGGACTCCAGAGAACATAGACCCTGATTTTTCACATAGTGCACCGGCAGATTGATGTCTGTATTGCTTGTTCTGATTACCTGCAACAAACTACCAGTAATTTTATGACAGCAATTCAGGGTTTGTGGAGTTTGCAGTTGGATTAAACTTATAAGTGAGCATATGGTAAGTCATTTAGGTAACTTTTCAGGCACTGTGGAGCATTTTACTCGCCATGAACATATCTCTTGCTTATCATTGGAGGAATTTTCCATTTTTTAACACCATCTAGCATGTTAAACAAAATTTGTTAGGTGGGTGCCATGGACATATGGGATTAACAATGTAATAGAGATGTTGACTTGCATCAAATATGGCTGCCTTTACTGAAAATAGAAGGTACACAGACTTTAGAAAATTGTAGCAAAAATGTTTAACAGAATTTTACTAAATTTTACGGAACATATACAAGCTTGAAGATTTTTCATATGTATTTATATGATGCTGATTCAGCATCAAATACTGCAGTCAAAACTAAAATTTAAAAAAATGAAATATTCAGGAAAGTTCATTTTTGAATAGTTTTTAACATAACATTTGCAGTGAAAAGCATCAAAATAAATTTCTGCCAAAAGCCTCCTAGTGAGTCAAATTTCTAGGCCAATAGCTCTTACATTTGGCCAATAGGCAGATGCCAGCCAGGGTGAGCAATCTTAAGCTCATTTGGGCCATTTTTTGTTTTTAATTCTTTTCAGTGATTGAACAGGAAAATGGCATGGACAGTGTTGAGGATAGCGACAGTTTAGGGAATTCTGGATCCAAAACAAGCAAAACTAACACCACTAATACCACATCCTTAGCTAAAGAGAAAAGAAAGCCATTCTTTAAAAAGGTATTTGAATAATTCTCCTCCTCTTGTCTTCTTATATGCATAAAGCAAAAGTGCAAATTTTCCAGAAAATTGCCTCAAAATAAGCTAAATTGATACACATAAAATACACCTAGATTTCAAAATACACAATAATTGCAATTTCCACTGCAAATCTATTCAGCAAAAGAATGTGACAGTTTTATAACAAAATTAATCTGAAAACATAATCAGGCTTTTGGTACTTGTTGTGATTAAATTGTACTTAAAATATTTTTCAGTATCAGAGACGTTGTAATTTGAATTCATAATTATGAATTTTTAACAAAATGAGTTATTCAAATTATTAATATTTTTTCCAGTCAGAAAATATACCTCCTTATGAAGTTGTGCCTTCCATGCGCCCAGTCGTTTTAATAGGACCTTCACTTAAAGGATATGAAGTAACAGATATGATGCAAAAAGCACTTTTTGATTTTCTCAAGCACAAGTTTGAGGGAAGGTTAGTATCTTTGAGGAACATGCTGTCCAGTAAGTAGGTCACAAATTCTTGTAGCCTCATTGTAGTATTACATGGCATCATTCAATTAGGTTGTGAAAACTTGTAGCCTTATCATAGTATTGTATGGCATCATGAAATTAGGTTGTGAAAACTTGTAGCCTTATCATAGTATTTTATGAGATCATGAAATTAGGTTGTGAAAACTTGTAGCCTTATCATAGTATTGCATGGCATCATGAAATTACGATTTGAAAACTTGTATCTTTATATTAGTATTGCATGGCATCATGAAATTTAGGTTGTGAAAACTTGTAGCTTTATCATAGTATTGTATGGCATCATGAAATTTGGTTGTGAAAACTTGTAGCCTTATCATAGTATTGTATGGCATCATGAAATTAGGTTGTGAAAACTTGTAGCCTTATCATAGTATTGTATGGCATAATGAAATTAGGTTGTGAAAACTTGTAGCCTTATCATAGTATTGTATGGCATCATGAAATTAGGTTGTGAAAACTTGTAGCCTTATATTAGTATTGCCTATCATCATGAAATTTAGGTTGTGAAAACTTGTAGCCTTATAGTATTGTATGGCATCATGAAATTTGGTTGTGAAAACTTGTAGCCTTATCATAGTATTGTATGACATCATGAAATTAGGTTGTGAAAACTTGTAGCTTTATATTAGTATTGCATGGCGTCATGAAATTAGGTTTTGAAAACTTGTATCTTTATATTAGTATTGCATGGCATCATGAAATTTAGGTTGTGAAAAATTGTAGCCTCTTCATGTTTATCGTGCAAGTTTTGCTTAAGTTTTTTTTATTTAGGTCAGTGCTTCAGGCACTGTTAGCTCCTGAATCAAACAGCTTGGTAGATGTGTCTTAGTAAGTACAGTCCTACCCACTTATATCAACATCACTTACATGGACAAGCCCCCTCTGTCATTGAAAGTGCAAAGTCCCAAGTCTATAGTATGTTGCTACTACTTAATTTAAACTTAAGCCAAAGTTGAGATAAAGAAATAAATGTACATGTTGACAGAAGCCTTAGGTCCAAACTTGAACAAATTCTTTGTTTTCTAATTTGTTATATCAGCTAGCTGCCAGTTATGCCCCATACTTTGTTCTGCAATTAATTAATGCTGGCACCAGGCGTTAACCCATTCTCTCAGAGTGTATGGCTTTTTAGCCCTTTGATATGCATGTAGCAAAGTTACCCAGTGCAGTCCACTACGAATAGGCCTGTTCAGTAGTGAAGTGTATGTTACATTTAACAGCAATTTTAACCATTTTACTTTTTTGGTACACATATGTTATGTATGGAAAGATCTAAGAGTAAAATATGGTCATTATAGCTGCATAATTATTTTTCACAAAATAATTTTGTATGTGCTTTAAAATCTTGAGAGAACTTGTTCACTATCAAGACAAAGAAGCTGCTTGATCAACCATAGCAGCAATTTCTCAGACTTGAAATTTACAAGTTTTTTGCATCTACACCACTAAATCCGCTGAATTTGATAATTTATAAAAAAAACTAATGGCTATCTACATCAGTATCAGAGCCTTTACCTAAGTTATTGAAGCTTAAGCAAGTACTGAACGTTATCAGAGACTGCCATTTTGTTGAATGAAGAATACAAAAGAGTTGCAATTTACTTATGTTAATAGAAGATTTCGACCATAGCATAAACAGTGACCCTGTGATCTGACGTAATGTTAATTCTCACCAATGAATGTAGTATCTAATAGGGGGTTTTCCCTGAAGGTGGCACTATGAAAACCTGCTCAAAAGGGATGCTATTTACAGAGTTGCCAAAAGGCGTTTGGATGGGAATCAGGTAAAGTGCCAAAAGGCGCATGTATGCAACTGTGGTAGAGCGCCATAATGTGCTTGTATGAGGTAAAGGTTTAATGTTGCCTATACATTGACAAATGGATATTTGCTTGGTCCTCAAAAGATTTTCGAACTGATTTCAATAACTCCTGCACCTTTCTTCAAAGCAAGCAGGATACAATCATCACTATAAACAATGCACCTTTCATGGGAGAAAGTCGCCACCCAACTTAAATGAAAGTCGCTTGTTGCATTTTTCCAAAGTGATCAGTGATTGAAACACATTTTTTGTGCCTTGAAAGTTTGCATTTCCACAGGGGAAAAAAGTAGATTTATTTAAACATATGATGGCTTTTAACAGCAACATAAAACACAAATTAAAGCAGTAATCTCTTAAAACAAAATATCTTGTCATTAATAAAGTTGAAGGTGGGGCATATCACAAAGATGTTTTTGAAACATTTTCACATGTTGACAGATTTTTATTTCTCAATAGTCTCATTCTCATGGCAGCAAAATGATTATGTTTGTTGTCCCGGGGCAGACCAAAATCTAGGCCAATTAAAATACCTGTAGCATACAACAACTATTTTTACTGTCGACAGTGAATATCATAATGAATCGCTTAGTGACACGTTTGTTGACAATGGGATATAGTTCAGTTGAGAGCTATCCATAATTTCTGATATGTTTTTATATATGTGTTTTCTAACATGATGTACAAATAGATAAATTTTCTAACATGTAACTTAAATTCTTGAATTTTTTCATTAAGAGTATTTAATGCATTATGGAATGTATTTCACAATTATTGTAAGACAAATATTAGTTGTCAATGTAAAAGTGTATTTCATACTTTTTGCATTTCATTTAATAAAAATTTCTTTTTTTTCACCACTTACAGATGAATTTCACTTGTAATCAGAATCTGATTATTTAAATCCCATTATTTAAATCCCATTATTTAAATCCCTTCTGCCCCTCCACCACCAAGCACTTATCTAGACATCTGCTTATATTGATAATACTAACTTGAGCCCAAGGATGTTGAGATCAAGATTTTATGTTTCAATGACTTTGGTAAAGTTTTATGTTACTTTTTCAGATTAATGCAAATTTGTATGTAGATCTGTCATTGTAAGTACAATCTTTGACTTCAGTTGCAGGTTTATATATAGGTCCATTTCTTGTTATTTTGTTGTTCTACAGAGGTATTCATCTTTGCATATGGATTTGTCTTAAGTATAATAAACACTACCAAACTTATGGAAGTGTGACCTATATTTTATGCTTTAGTGTATGGAAGTGCGACCTATATTTTATGCTTTAGTGTATGGAAGTGTGACCTATATTTTATGCTTTATTGACTCTTCTTAAGTTATTGTTGTCAGTTCCTGAGACATTATTAGTTGCCAAGTAATAAAGCTTTATTTATGGATGCCTTGTGGATACAACACACTTGAAAATAGGTCACTCTGATCTGTATTACATGACACAGCTGCATAAGTTTACAGTTATGTTAGTTTTTTATTAACATTGACTTGTCATATAAAAGAAGTGCAGCAGAGATTTCGTGTTCTGTGAATGTTTTGCAGTTTCTTTTTAAAAATGGGGGGGGCATGTGTCTAACTGTCCATGATTAAATCTCTACTTATATGTGGTACAAAGAGTCTTAAAATATTATATTACCTTTTAACTGGCCCAAAATATGACCTCATCATAGACATTGAAGTATGTTTGAACTTGCAAATAGAATATTTGTAGTTTTATTTGCTATACTAGTCACTGACCATATCAGCTTATTGTGATGATCTGTTGTTTGCGATCCATCTGTCCATTTGCACAAATTTGTTATTGTTATTACTAAACTACTTGGAGGATTGCCTTGCCACTCATTCATCCCATGATCTAATTCAGTTCTGTCCAACATTTTTGACGCCATGAGTCACTGAAAATTTTTTTTGAAGCCGAGGGTTGCAGCATGAATTGAATGTAGGGCATTGACCATTTTAAATAAATGCACAAAAATGCACAAAAATTGCTTGAGCTCTGGCAGTCCATTTAAAATCAGCCTGCCTACAGGTTGCATGTTGGACATCACTGATCTAGTTGTTCTTGAATCAAAATGGTGTTGCTTGGACATCCAGTATGGCCTCCACATTAGCCATCTTCAAAATCTTGTTATCACTACTGCAGAATGGATGGTCATATCAACATAGGGTTTTCACTAAAAGACTTTCTTGTGATGTTTAGTAGATCCTTGGGAACACTAGTGCTGATCTTAATATTCTAGTTATCACAACTCTCCTTGAACAGAAAGTTATACTGACTTGAATTTTTCACCCGAAGATTTCTTCTGATGTCTAAATGAAAAAGGTCTGATCTGATGTCCATTATGGCTGCCAAAGTGGCCATCTTGGAAATCTTGTTATTGTTACTCTTCCTGAATGGAAAGTAATAGCTTGAAAACATTGATGTCTCAACTATTCCACTAATGGATGGCTGTATCAACATGGGGTTTTCACCAATAGACATCTTATGATACCTTGATTTTCCTGAATAAAAATGGTACCAGTTGGCAGACATGATGACTGTCTTAAAATTCTTGTCATTACTTCCCCAAAGGATGATCATTATAACATGGGGAATTCACCAAGTTCTAAATGAAAATTATGCCAGTAGTACACCCAAAAAGGCTACCAAGACAACCGTCTTAAAAATCTATTGGTCACCACTTCCTTGAATTGATGATCATTATGTCTTGTGATGATGACGTATCTACACAGTATATATCTAGGCCTAGGTCTCGTTACTTGCCTGACATGTGGATTTTATAGTGGGTTATACAGTATCTTTCATAAAATGCCAAATATCTAATTCATTTTTAAGAAGTACATATTGAAAGAAATTGAAACGAATGTGTGAATAAAATGGGGATATGTAATAAATATATAACTACAGAAGTGCTTCATTCCATATGGGGGGGGAGATCTTGTTACTTTTACGGTGTAGGAACATACGTATCAGCCCAACAGATTCAACTTATTCCTACACCACATTAGTCGTGTTCTTTCCGCCCATATAGAATAAAATACGACATTATCACCAAAATACTTCTACTTTGTCCTAAATAAAAATGGTTCTTGAAACCGACATTCAATATGTGTACCAGAGCAGCTGATTTTAAAATCCTGTTATTGCTGAAGAAAATCAGTTGATTTCAACATTTTACAGCTCAAAGGAAGAAATGGTTGTGTGATGAATTCATGAAATTTGCAGCCTCTTCCAGTGACTGTTAAGATTTGCCATAATATGGACTTGTCAGCTTTAGCTTCTTTCTGATATTCATAGCAATGTTTTTAGTACTGTAATTTTTACAATTGGCTTGTTTTGTTTCATGCAGGATTATAATAACACGGGTAACATCAGATATTTCTTTGGCCAAGCGGTCTCTTCTCAACAACCCAACCAAACGAGCATTAATGGAGAGGGCTAACAGTCGTTCCACAGGCCTGGGTGAGATATTTGCCTTTTGTCATCCCTATATTAGCAGATTGTCAGACACAGATATCACTTTTGACAGTGATATCAGTCTTTGAGACCTCATCATTTGACAGCAATGGCAACATTATTGTAAAGTTTTTCAGTATTATAACAATTAAATTAGAATAGAGAAGTTGGAATTTACAGGATTTTGTAATTGTATTTGGTGTACAGCATAAATCAGACTGAGTGGCCTAATTCTGCATATTGAGTTCAGACCAACCTCTTGACTGACCTAACTTGGTATAATAAGTTCAGACCAACCTCTTGACTGACCTCACTCTGCATATTAAGTTCAGACCAACCTCTTGGCTGACCTCACTCTGCATAATAAGTTCAAACCAACCTCTTGACTGACCTCACTCTGCATATTATGTTCAGACCAACCTCTTGACTGACCTCACTCTGCATATCAAGTTCAGACCAACCTCATAACTGACCTCACTCTGCATATTGAGTTAAAACCAACCTCTAGACTGACCTCACTCTGCATATTAAGTTCAGACAAACTTTTTAACTAATCTCACTTTGCATATTGAGTTCAAACCAACCTCTTGACTGACCTCACTCTGCATATTGAGCTCAGACCAACCTCTTGACTGACCTAACTTGGCATAATAAGTTCAGACCAACCTCTTAACTGACCTCACTCTGCATATTGAGTTCAAACCAACCTCTTGACTGACCTAACTTGGCATAAGTTCACACAAACCTTTTGACTGACCTAACTTGGCATCATAAGTTCAGACCAACCTCTTAACTGACCTCACTCTGCATATTAAGTTCAGACAAACCTCTTGACTGACCTCACTCTTCATATCAAGTTCAGACCAACCTCTTAACTAATCTCACTCTGCATATTGAGTTCAAACCAACCTCTTGACTGACCTCACTCTGTATATTGAGTTCAGACCAACCTCTTGGTTGACTTACCTTGGCATAATTGCAAACCAACCCCTTAACTGACCTCACTCTGCATATTGAGTTCAAACCAACCTCTTGACTGACCTCACTCTGCATATTTAGTTAAGACCAGCCTCTTGACTGACCTAACTTGGCATAAGTTAACACAAACCTTTTGACTGACCTAACTTGGCATAAGTTCAGACCAACCTCTTAACTGACCTCACTCTGCATATTGAGTTCAGACCAACCTCTTGACTGACCTCACTCTGCATATTAAGTTCAGACAAACTTTTTAACTAATCTCACTTTGCATATTGAGTTCAAACCAACCTCTTGACTGACCTCACTCTGCATATTGAGCTCAGACCAACCTCTTGACTGACCTAACTTGGCATAATAAGTTCAGACCAACCTCTTAACTGACCTCACTCTGCTTTTTGAGTTCAAACCAACCTCTTGACTGACCTAACTTGGCATAAGTTCACACAAACCTTTTGACTGACCTAACTTAGCATAATAAGTTCAAACCAACCTCTTAACTGACCTCACTCTGCATATTGAGTTCAAACCAACCTCTTGACTGACCTCACTCTGCATATTAAATTCAGACCAACCTCTTGACTGACCTCACTCTGTATATTGAGAAAAATATTGTGAAGTAAACATATATGTAGATGAGTGTTTTGATTCTTCAGAAGCCGTTGACATTCTTTCATGTAACCATTTACCTTTTGCACTTGCTTATTCCTTTGCAGATTTGGTCTTTAATATGGCATTTTATGGTCTGTAATATGGCATTTTGTGGTCTGTAGTATGGCATTTTATGGTCTATAATATGGCATTTTGTGGTCTGTAATATGGCATTTTGTCTTCTATAATATGGCATTTTGTCTTCTATAATATGGCATTTTGTGGTCTGTAATATGGCATTTTTGTAGTCTGTAAAATGGCATTTTGTTAGCTAGTTCCTTTATGGATTTGAAGTTTGTGGCCTGTAATTTGGCAGTTTGTGGTCTTAATATGGCATTTTATGGTCTGTAATATGGCATTTTATGGTCTATAATATTGCATTTTGTGGTCTGTAATATGGCATTTTGTCTTCTATATGGCATTTTATGGCCTGTAATTTGGCAGTTTGTGGTCTTAATATGGCATTTTATGGTCTGTAATATGGCATTTTGTGGTCTGTAATATGGCATTTTGTGGTCTGTAATATATGGCATTTTGTGGTCTGTAATATGGCATTTTATGGTCTGTAATTTGCATTTTGTGGCCTGTAATATGGCATTTTATGGTCTGTAATATGGCATTTTTGTGGTCTGTAATATGGCATTTTATGGTCAGTAATTTGCATTTTGTGGTCTGCAATATGGCATTTTATGGTCTGTAATATGGCATTTTATGGTCTGCAATATGGCATTTTATGGTCTGTTTGTGGTCTATAATATGGCATTTTGTGGTCTGTAATATGGCATTTTGTGGTCTGCAATATGGCATTTTATGGTCTGTAATTTGCATTTTATGGTCTGTAATATGGCATTTTGTGGTCTGTAATTTGCATTTTGTGGTCTGTAATATGGTATTTTGTGGTCTGTAATTTGCATTTTGTAGTCTGTAATATGGCATTTTGTGGTCTGTAAAATGGCATTTTGTAGTCTAATATGGCATTGTTTGGTCTGTAATTTGCATTTTGTGGTCTGTAATATGGCATTTTGTAGTCTGTAATATGGCATTTTTGTTACCTAGTTTCTTTATGGGTTTAATGTTTGTTGCCTGTAAATTGGCAGTTTGTGGTCTTAATATGGCATTTTATGGTCTGTAATTTGCATTTTGTCATCTATAATATGGCTTTTTGTGGTCTGTAATGACATCTTGTGGTCTGTAATATGGCATTTTATGTCTAATTTGCATTTTGTTGTCTGTAATATGGCATTTTATGGTCTGTAATTTTTATTTTGTGGTCTGTAATATGGCATTTTGTAGTCTGTAATTTGCATTATGTAGTCTGTAATATGGCATTTTGTAGTCTGTAATATGGCATTTTTGTTACCTAGTTCCTTTATGGGTTTGATGTTTGTTGCCTGTAAATTAGCAGTTTGTGGTCTTAATATGGCATTTTATTGTCTGTAATTTACATTTTGTAGTCTGTATTTGCATTTTGTCATCTATAATATGGCTTTTTGTGGTCTGTAATATGACATTTTGTGTCTGTAATATGGCATTTTATGGTCTAATTTGCATTTTGTGGTCTGTAATATGGCATTTTGTAGTCTGTAATATGGCATTTTTGTTACCTAGTTCCTTTATGGGTTTAATGTTTGTTGCCTGTAAATTGGCAGTTTGTGGTCTTAATATGGCATTTTATGGTCTGTAATTTGCATTTTGTAGTCTGTAATTTGCATTTTGTCATCTATAATATGGCTTTTTGTGGTCTGTAATAAGACATTTTGTGGTCTGTAATATGGCATTTTATGGTCTGTAATTTGCATTTTGTGGTCTGTAATATGGCATTTTATGGTCTGTAATTTGCATTTTGTGGTCTGTAATATGGCATTTTGTGGTCTGTAATATGGCATTTTTGTTGTAGTCTGTAATTTGGATTTTGTCGTCTATAATATGGCTTTTTGTGGTCTGTAATATGGCATTTTATGGTCTGTAATATGGCATTTTATGGTCTGCAATTTGCATTTTGTGGTGTATAATATGGCATTTTTGTTAGCTAGTTTATGGGTTTGAAGTTTGTGGCCTGTAATTTGGCAGTTTGTGGTCTTAATATGGCATTTTATGATCTGTAATTTGCATTTTATAGTCTTTTAATATGACATTTTGTAATCTGTATTATGGCATTTTTGTTTGCTAGTTCCTTTATGGGTTTGAAGTTTGTGGCCTGTAATTTGGCATTTTATGGTCTGTAATTTGCATTTTGTTGTCTAAAATATGTCATTTTGTAGTCTGTAATATGGCATTTTGTAGTCTGTAATATGGCATTTTTGTTAACTAGTGGATAAGATTTAAAGGGTATTTTCAGTTGATCTAACCAAAACATATAGGGTTTTGATAAATTGGATTATTCCAAAATATTAACTGTAATGGACTTGTCATCCAAAGCTTTGTCCACATGTTTTCAAGCATAAGATATAAATAATTTTAGTGTCATTCAACACAGGGTAAAGTTGTTAAGTGATAAAATAAGGTAAAAGACAGGGTCAAGATATGTGACCAAAGAAAATGATAAAACACAGGGCTCCTATTTTGTGAGTTCAGAATTAATGGCTTTTGAATTCTTGCTGTATGGATATATACTATTACATCTATATTTTCAGAACAAATCAAGCCATTTATACCTTAATTGTGGTAAAATTTTGAAAACTAATTGAACATTTTTTGGCAATAAATGGCGGGGGTAAACTCAGATCAGGCTGTATATAGGCCAGCCCTGTATTTGATAACCTAGGGTAATCTCAGATATTGCTGTAGGTCAGCCCTGTATTTGATGAAACCATTTTTTTTTTGCAGCAGAAGTCCAGGCTGAGATTGAAAGGATTTTTGAGCTGGCTCGATCCCTTCAACTGGTGGTCCTGGACTGTGACACTATCAATCACCCCTCTCAGTTGGCCAAGACATCATTAGCCCCTATTGTAGTTTATGTCAAGATAGCTTCCCCTAAGGTAAGTAAACGGATGTATACTATGTAATGGGTGGAGGGTTACTTTTTTTTTTTTTTTTTTGCTGCTGCTAAATTTTACCAATTTTTTCTTCTGTCTTACCCTCATGTTATGAGTTGTGATATAACTTTTTATGTCTGTAAGCCATCTCTCTGTTTGTCCATATATAACATTTTCATTTACAGAGCATACTTTTTTAACCAGTAAAACTTATACACTCATAGGACTATTGATCCAAATGGTATTTTCACTATTAACAATTCTTCATACTAAATAGATTTTACTTGTGAAATGGACAGTTTTTCCATCAACTGTCTATCTGGTAGCACAAGTTCATTATCGCTAAACTATCAGGAGGATCGCCATGAAACTTGGCACATATATTCATCCCAAGGTCAAGTTTGTCCAATGTGAAAATGGTGCATCTTGAACTTACAATATGGCTGCCACAGAAGCTGCTTTGAATTATGTTTATTGCTGGTCTTCCAGAATCAAGAATGGATGATCATATTAACATGAGGGTTTTGCTAAAATGCTTTTTATGTTTTAGATGGCTTTAAATGAAAATGGTGCTGATCTGACCTCCATTATATAGACAGTGGTTTTCTTCTTGAAATTTTTGTTTCCTGAATGGATGGTCATATTGACATTGGAATTTTCACCAAGAGACTTGATGCATGCTTCTAAATGAACATGGTTGTGATTTGATCTGTCATGCAGTATGGCCAACTTGGCAACCTTCTCAGAAATCTTGTTATTGCTCCTGCATTTAAGCAAAATGTCATATCATGGGGTTTTCACTTGAAGACTTCTTATGGTGTTTTGTTGTTTCTACATGAAAATGATGCCAATGTCACCATGTCACCAATTTTGAAAATCTGTTAATTGCTACTGAATTGAACTTTAAATAGACACATTTTGATTTAGGACCAACTTGATATCATAAGTCTTTTGGTGAAAACCCATTTTGATATTATGTATCATTATTAGGTGATGTGTCACATACCAAAGCCATGGTGCCTGCTTCAAAGTCAAATCCACAGCAGGGAAAAACTTTTTTTTATCTTAATCTGGAGTATAATTTCCTCCAATGAAGATATTTTAATGAAACCTGAGCCCATTATATATAATGTATAGACATTGTGTTGTATTTTATAGCCAAGCCTGTCTGCTTCAGTGTCAAGGTCATGGAAAGGGAAAATGTATATCTTTGACCTGTATCCTTGTCTGGTGTAAATCTTTTATACCACTGAAGAAATTTTAAATGAACTTTCCCAAACTCTATTTCATGAGTGAACTTTGTCAGTATCGTGGCAATTGAAAAATAAATTCTGTTTCTTTGTCTGGTAATGTAACTGTTGAACCACTGAAGATATTTTAATAGAAACTTGTACATATATATTGTGACTAGCTGTTGTGTCGTATACTGTAGCTACACCCTCTGCCTATAGGTCAAAGTCATGGAAAATGCAACTTTAACATGCATCATTGTCCAGGATTTTCAAACTACTGTAGATATTTTAATGAAGCTTGATCCAGTTATATACAGACACATTGTCACATATGGTAGCCATACCATCTGCCTCAAGGTCAAGGTAACAGTAGTGGAACATAACAAATTACCTCTGTCCACGCAAGGGTTTAACTTTTATAACAGATGATTTAATACTGAAACATTTAGTTTTATATTTCTTGACTGTCTCGTATTTTCTTAGTAATGACTCTTGTCTCATGGTCAAGGTCACAAAAATGGGTAATGAAAGTCATTGTGCTATATCGGCAAACACAAGTATTATCTATAAACATCAAAATGATGTAAATGTTACAGGATAGATATTTCTCCTGTGATAGCAGCATTATCATCAACATTATGATTGTGGGTTAAAATTGTAGAAAGTCATGTTATCTTCTTCATTTTCTGTATTTAATTGATTTAAAACTTTGGTAAAATATTGCTACAATAAAGCCTGTTTTAATATGACTACTTTTTTTGGAAAGAACACTGGTAATAATAGATCATATTTATCATGTACAGATCAACTGTTTGTATGCAATCTCCAGCTAATGACATCCAAGCAGAGACAACCTGTCTAGAGGGTTCAATTTTTTTTGCAGAAAGGTGTTTTTATTGTATGCATACCTAGTGTTTGTACCTTGAACATTGGCAGAAGGGTGGTTTATTGTATGCATACCTAATGTTTGTACCCTGAACATTGGCAGAAGGGTAGTTTATTGTATGCTTACATAATGTTTGTACCCAATAAAGATTATTGGCAAAAGAGTGGTTTATTTTAAGCATACCTAATGTTTGTACCCTGACTATTGGTAGAAGGGTGGTTTATAGTATGCATACCTAATGTTTGTACCCTGATACAGATTGTTGGCAGAAGGGTGGTTTATTGTATGCATACCTAATGTTTGTACCCTGATACAGATTGTTGGCAGAAGGGTGGTTTATTGTATGCATACCTAATGTTTGTACCCTGACTATTGGCAGAAGGGTGGTTTATTGTATGCATACCTAATGTTTGTACCCTGACTATTGGCAGAAGGGTGGTTTATTGTATGCATACCTAATGTTTGTACCCTGATACAGATTGTTGGCAGAAGGGTGGTTTATTGTATGCATACCTAATGTTTGTACCCTGACTATTGGCAGAAGGGTGGTTTATTGTATGCATATCTAATGTTTGTACCCTGATACAGATTGTTGGCAGAAGGGTGGTTTATTGTATGCATACATAATGTTTGTAGCCTGATACAGAGATTTCAACCATTCTGAATTTGGAGGAATCCATCCTAATTGTAGCCTAAAATTATACCATTAAGTTTATGTGTCCAATACAGTTCTGTATAGGTGATGTGCAAATTCAACACCACTGCAAATTAAACATGTAAATCTAGATCACGGAAATGCTTGCACTGTCAAATTGTAATTTTTTGAAGTTCACAAATAAAATCACATCAGCCTAGGATTTATATTGACCTAAGAAAGTTTGAGAATGGTCTTGAAATAAAATTTGACCAATAGGGATTATACTGTGATAATTTTTTTTAAAATTAAAAATGGGATATGCAAGGCGTAAAAGTTGCACAACTAGCATGCCTTTATGGCCTTTATTGAAATTCAAATATGACAGGAAAGAATGTTGTAGGAAGCATGTAAATTAAATCAATAATGTCAAATTGCCAACAAATTGTTACATAAAAATTTCAAATCTTCCTATTTTTATATTGAAATCACTATTTTTTAATGCTCACATTCTAATATTATAATGGTAGGAGTTGTTATCTATTGATATACTAGAATTTTCTTTTCATCTGGACCCTGATGTAATAGAGTTTTCTTTTCATCTGGACCCTGATGTACTAGAGTTCTCTTTTTCATCTGGACCCTGATGTACTAGAGTTCTCTTTTTCATCTGAACTCTGATGTGCCAGTTTTCTTTCTCTTTCTGTAGACTGATATGCTTGAGTTTTCCTTCTCATCAGTACACTGATATGATAGAGCTCTCCTTCTCACCTGTACATTGATATCAATTTTTGTTCTCTTCTGTACATATAAGGTAGATTTATACTAGGGCTTTCTTTCTCATCTTCACACTGGTATGCAGAGTTTTCCTTCTCATCTGAACAATAGTATTCTAAAGTTTTCTTTCTCATCTGTACCTTAATATAATCTAGTTTTCATTCTCAAATCTACCTTATTATGTTTGAGTTTTCTTTTTAATATGTACAGTGATATGCTAGATTTCCTTCTCATCTGTACACTGATATGTACAGTGATATGCTAGATTTCCTAGTCATCTGTATAATGAGGGCATAATAATGCCATTTGACCCTTGTGAATCACTTAGAACCTCTTCATGAATCGCTTCATCTCTTTATGAATCACTAAAAGTCATCTCAATGAATTGCTTCAAGTCATCTCTTTATGAATCACTGAAGGTCATCTCAATGAATCGCTTCAAGTCATCTCTTTATGAATCACTGAAGGTCATCTCAATGAATTGCTTCAAGTCATCTCTTTATGAATCACTTAATGATTCTCAATGATTTGATTCATCTCTTTATGAATCACTCAGTCATATCTTCATGAGTTTCTTTCATAAATGCATAATTTTAAAACGTCTTTTGTATTGTTAACAGGTAATGCAGCGTTTAATCAAATCTCGAGGCAAATCACAGAGTCGTAACATGAATGTACAGATGGTTGCAGCAGACAAGCTGGCGCAGTGTAGCCCGGTGAGTTAAAACAAGACTTACAAGTGAGCTAAATATGATCAGACTTACACCTTTTGCACTGGCATTCCAGGAAGTATTGCAAATGTGTAATTTACATTCATGGCACTCGGTGATGAAAACACATTTCAAAACATTTATCATATAGTCTCCAAGATATTTTTCAAAGTATATGCTCATATTTGGTTATGTAACTTTGGAGTATCTATTATTAAATGTTTTTCTTTCTCACCTGATTTCCTTTCTCACCTGAGCTTATGATTATGCATTTGTTGTGTATTGTACATCCATGCATCAACTGTTGCTTGTTGTCAGTCTGGAGGCCATATTTATGTTCCAAATATAATCTTATATCATAAAGACCTCAAAAGATTTCAGTAATAAGTGAGATCTGAATATATTAATGAGGTGATCTTGCACTGATTGAATGAGCTTGTTGGCAGTCTTTCCGATTCAGTTTTGACCAGACATGGAATATGAGCTTTATATCTTGAAGATCTTGGATGAGTGTGGTAAGTAGCCAGATCTACACTAGTGTCTTTGCTGAAGATTTGATCTATACATTTTATATTGGTGGTCATGAAGCAAGTTCTCTTGCTGACCAAGCTAATCAAAATGATTAAGACAGCTCTGTCAGCCAGTCAGAATCAATAAGTCAGTTCTGTCAGCCAATCAAATTCTGTAAAATAGTTATATCAGCCAATGAAATTGATAATCCAATGCTCTCCATTATGATCTTTTATCCTTATTTCCTGGGATCTTTTATGCACCAAGGATGACAGATAAGAGTTATTGGCACAAGGGTGCAGACAGGATTGAAGACTGGATTAACTAATCAGATAATCAGATTTCTAATGTTTCTTTTTTTAAATGGCATTAAAGTTTTACATAAAAACAAATTATGTTTAAGAAATATAGCTAATACTAAGACATTTGTTTTTACTTTGTAGGAGTTTTTTGATGTGATTCTGGATGAAAATCAGTTGGAAGATGCTTGTGAACATCTGTGTGAATTCATGGAGGCATATTGGAGAGCAACCCATCCACCTTGTATCATCCCACAACCCCCACACTCACCCCATGACCTGTATGTATAAAACATGTCATATCACTTAAATGTCAGGACAATTTATTTTGGCAAAACCACTTCCATGACTGTAGATGGAGAATAACCTTAATATGGGAGATAATTTCTTGGTATTATTAAAAGTGAGAAAGTTGGACTTCTGTTTGTGACTATGTACTGAGCATGAAGATAAATCATGTTTCATACAACCTTGAAATGTCCTTCCTTAAATTTATGGGGTTGCCTTGGTTTGAGCCTTGAAAAGTTCTTGAATTTATAAAAACTCTGTGAATGTTGCCACCAAAAACTCCTTAGTTTTTCTGAGGGAATGCATTATGTTAAAAATGGTTAAAATATATCAGCACTTTGAAGTAGAATGTTTTTGTTTATTTATATTTTCCATAAATAAAGAACAAATAAATGGGATAAAATTGGGTAGATCAAAAATCACACATTACACTGGTTGTTTTATTTAGTAACATTTGGGGAAGGTTCTACTTCATCTTGACATAATACTCCGTGAAATCATGTGGAATCCAAGAAATTTCATTGAAAGTAAATTCTCCAGAAATGAATGAACCAAGTAAATCCATGTGATTGATTGTACTCAGTTTAACTTGGCATAGTGAACTATTTATACATATGAAACATTTTGGTTCATGACATAGACTATTTTAAGTTCAAGTTGCAGTTTTGCTGTCGCATTCAGAATAATGCAAGTGCTTACCTCCATGACATGGTCACATGCTTATAATTGTCTGATAACATTGTTCCTATTATAGAGGACACATGCAAGATGTACTCGCTAGTCTCGAAAAATGGTCCTGAACAATAATTTAGGGTGGCATAAATCCATTTTTTTGTTCCATTTTTTTCCCAGTGTTGCAAGTTACAAATTTTTTTCACAAGTTTATACAAAATAACTCGAACAAAATGAACAATACATGTTTTATTTACCCAGATTTTGAAATGCTTCTTCAGATTTCACTTGCAAATCCTTGATTTTATTCCTCCCTTAATACCTTAGGTTGTTCAATTCAGTGACCTTTTATGTTAAGGCCACCTTTCAACAAAGACCAATTATGGCAAGTCCCAAAGATGAAATACTCTAGATGTTGGATTGGTTTGTCTATCCACGAGTTCCCATCTGGAAAAAAAGTGTAACAGTTGTTCACAGGAGAAGACCTTACAGTAGCTGACCATAAGCAAATTCCATGGACATTTAATAGTAAATTCCATGGACTTTTAATAGAAAATGGTTTTGATTGAAAGGCTGCAGAATGATAACAATTTGTCTCAGTAATATCAGCCAAAAAAATTATGCATTAAAGCAAGGTAAAAAAACATGGTTACTGACTGAAAAAAAGAAACAATTTTTCAAAAAATAAATTTCTACATCACATGCCTTATCACATGTATTATCAATGGCTTGACTCTGGAGTAAATAACAAGACTGTTACATTTGGGATAGAAAATTTAAATAATAAAGTTATTGTGAGTGACAGAAGAAAAATGATTTTTGCATAATAACATTAGTTCTACACAGACATGGAGCAAACATGGATGGCTTGCGGTAAAGAAGATGCCTATCCATTTTGGGGTCCAAATGTCAAGGTCACAGCCTATAAGAAGAAAAATTGTTTTTGTACATAGAGAACTATTAAACAGAGGGCAGGCATATAATGTGCATTTCATGGAATTTAACAAAATCAGTCACTGTATTCTCATTAAACTTGAATACACTATTACTCTCTACCTGAATTTTGTACCCAGATATGCTGGAATTCCTGTCTTTACTACTTGCCTGAAGTTTTTACATACATATGCCTGGGATTCCTGTCTTGACTACTTGCCTGAAGCTTTTACCCAGATATGCTGGATTCCTGTCTTGACTACTTGCCTGAAGTTTTTACATAGATATGCTGGGATTCCTGTCTTGACTACTTGCCTGAAGCTTTTACCCAGATATGCTGGATTCCTGTTTTGACTACTTACTTGAAGTTTTTACATAGATATGCTGGGATTCCTGTTTTGACTACTTACCTGAAGCTTTTACCCAGATATGCTGGATTCCTGTCTTGACTACTTGCCTGAAGTTTTTACATAGATATGCTGGGATTCCTGTCTTGACTACTTGCCTGAAGCTTTTACTCAGATATGTTGGAATTCCTGTCTTGACTACTTACCTGAAGTTTTTACATAGATATGCTGGGATTCCTGTTTTGACTACTTACCTGAAGTTTTTACCCAGATATGCTGGATTCCTGTCTTGACTACTTGCCTGAAGTTTTTACATAGATATGCTGGGATTCCTGTCTTGACTACTTGCCTGAAGCTTTTACTCAGATATGTCTTGACTACTTGCCTGAATCTTTTACCCAGATATGCTGAAAGTCCTGTCTTGACTACTTTATCATAAAAAGGCACTGTTATAGCACTGCTATTAGATGAAACATAGATGGTTCCAGTATTAAGAACAAGAATTCTGTTCCAGACAACTCTCATTATAGATAGAAACTTTCTTATGGTTTGGTATTGTTAGCACCTTATTTTCCAGTAAAAGTACTAGTATTTCAACCTAATTTTCCAGTAAAGTACTAGTATTTCTTCCTTATTTTCCAGTAAAAGGACTAGTATTTCAACCTTATTTTCCAGTAAAAGGACTAGTATTTCATCCTTATTTTCCAGTAAAAATATTAGTATTTCAGCCTTATTTTCCAGTAAAAGTACTAGTATTTCTTCCTTATTTTCCAGTAAAAGGACTAGTATTTCAACCTTATTTTCCAGTAAAAGGACTAGTATTTCATCCTTATTTTCCAGTAAAAATACTAGTTTTTCAACCTTATTTTCCAGTAAAAGTACTAGTATTTCTTCCTTATTTTCCAGTAAAAGGACTAGTATTTCAACCTTATTTTCCAGTAAAAGGACTAGTATTTCAACCTTATTTTCCAGTAAAAGGACTAGTATTTCAACCTAATTTTCCAGTAAAGTACTAGTATTTCAACCTAATTTTTCAGTTAAAGGAATAGTATTTCATCCTTATTTTCCAGTAAAAATATTAGTATTTCAACCTTTTTTTCCAGTAAAAGTACTAGTATTTCAACCTGATTTTCCAGTAAAAGGACTAGTATTTCTTCCTTATTTTCCAGTAAAAGGACTAGTATTTCAACCTTATTTTCCAGTAAAAGTACTAGTTTTTCAGTGTTATTTTCCAGTAAAAGTACTAGTATTTCAACCTTATTTTCCAGTAAAAGTACTAGTATTTCAACCTAATTTTCCAGTAAAAGGACTAGTATTTCATCCTTATTTTCCAGTAAAAGGACTAGTATTTCAACCTTATTTTCCAGTAAAAGTACTAGTTTTTCAATGTTATTTTCCAGTAAAAGTACTAGTATTTCAACCTAATTTTCCAGTAACAGGACTAGTGTTTCAACCTTCATACCTTATTTCTTGAACTTTAAGAAATCAATTTTATAAGTGCAATAATTTCATTACATTTGAAAATGAATATTGAAGATGTGTGTTTATCTAGGCTTACATTTTGACTGTATAGGTTGATATTTTCTGTTATTCTTTAAACATTGTCAGTATTTGTTAAACTGGACATATTTTACAGTTAAATGTTTTGTTTTATTTTGCAAAATTATTCTCTGGTTTTCTAATTGCAACTATGTTAAGTTGATAATGGATATTTTAGCTCAATTTCAGGGAAAAATAATTGTCTATTTATTTTTTCATGTAATTTAATTGCTAAATTCTTGAAAAAGCATCAGTATATTGTAAAACTTGGACATTTTTCATGATGTGCAACTTTTTACTCTTTATGGCCCAGCGGTGGTAAAAACATTTCACCCAATTTCTTTTTTTCAACTTTCTTAATTTGATGAGTTATTATATGTATTATTTTTACTTGGTTTTAGAGAAAATAAATTAATTATCACCATCTTTGTAGTGATAAATATCTTTTGAAACTAAATGTTTTAGATTTGTATATTCTGTTGTTGATTGACAGCTTTCAATATAGCTGTGTAGGTTTGCTTTGAAAGATTTAAAAATAATTTGTTCTGGATATAGTGTCACTAAATGGCTTCCATTGCAAATATTAATGCTTGGAGATGATAATACTAGTATGATAGATTTTGACACAAGATGTAACACAGGTTACCAAAAAAAATTGATTTTCAAGTGTTTTGATGTAATATTGATTTCTAACCATTCATTATTATTATACAATTCATTTTCAAATGTCAGTTTGCTTTTATATTGGTACAGCTGAGTACCACTTTCATTTCTCAATTTGTTTATTATTGGTAAAATTCAGTACCAATAACATATTGATCAGTTATAGAAATCTGTGGAGAGATAGTTCACTTTTAAGATCACAAAGTGGTACAGCCATGTGACTTTGTGGTTTGGTCTATTTGTCCTCTTACAAATGTTATGTATAATGTCTTCTCAGTTTCCAACAGAAAACATCTTGTCTTTAAAGTTTTTAATATTTGTTCATATTATATTCATCCACCATCAAATATGGCTGCAATTATTAAAAATATAATTTTTTAAAAAATGATTTCATCTCAAAAATTGCTTAACAAAATTTTATAGAAAGTACCCTTGCCTAGATTGTTTGATCTTTATAGAAAATGGTGCCAATTCACTATTCAATATGGCTGCCATTTTTGAAATTCAGAAAACATAAAACTTCTGAAATTACACTGAACAGAAATGAACTATTTATGACAGAAAGCTTCTGAGGATGAAGTGACCTTTAAGTTGATATCAATGATGGTGATCCACATCAGATATTTTTGATTTTAAAAATTATATACAAACTTAATAAAACTTCTAAAATTCTGCTTTACAGAATGTGATCAAATTTAACAGAAGGCATTTTGGCTTGAATACCTTTCAATATATTACAGAAATAATGTAGATCCAGTCAGATGTGGTGGCCATTATTAAAAATAGAAAATAATTACACAACTTATCTCAAAACCTTGTTTGCAGGATTTGACTAACTTTGACAGAAAACTTCCAGACATGGAGGTCATTCAGTATGACGATGATGTACCATCAAATATAGATGAAGTTATAAACACTGGAAAAAGTGAAACAAGTGTTTCAATAACATGCAAGCGACAGCATTAAAATAAATTTGAACAAAATCATCCTATACTGATCCACAATTTTTGGCCAACTGCTTTTGCATTTGACTAATAGATGTTCGTCAGGTAAGCAATCTCAGGTCTCTGGGCCTCTTGTTTGTTCATTTTTTCATGATGATTGATCATTTGCAACATATTCTTTACCTTGATTATTTACATTTGCTTCCATTTCCACACAATTTAACGCAATCAAAATGTTGCTATTGTATTAGCATAGAATTAGTTTAAAAGTTACATCAAACATTTTACAACTTTTTTCTTTAGAATTACTTGGTTATGTCACAAATTAATTTTTGTGTTAAGCACACCTTCCCTCCCCAGTTGATTTTTAATGTAAGACTGTCAGGACTTCTGATAAATGAAGATCCTCGGTACACATTCTGCTATTATGAATACCTATGGAAATGAAAGAGCAATTTTATTTGAATAGGGGTCAAATTTTAATTTTCTTTGGTTAATCCACTTTACAGGACTCCATATCTTTTGCAGAAATATTTGACCAATCAAAAGTTTGCATGTATGGATATCTAATAAACATTTCCAAGTCTGTTTTAATATTTCTTACTGGAAATGTGTGAATCTTTATGATGGAATATGGAGGGGCAGAACAAGGCATTATTAGAAGTCTCCACTCGCCTCTCCTGGTATTTCAGATAACTAGTTTTCTATTGGGTTTTTTGTCATTGTAAGAAAGGAAAATGCATGCATGAATGTCTGAATAAAACATTTTCTTATCTGCATATAATGAGATTAATTCAAGCAATTTAGAAACATTATGAGGCTGAAACTGTCAGGTACAGAAACAATATAAATGAACAGAGAAAATTGTTTTTATAATAATCTGTATTATCTGTACCCTAATTAAGCCTTAGTAAAAGGATATTCTGTTTTTTTGGTGTATTTTCACTTAATGTTGTTGCCTGCATAACAATAATATAAACGTAATCCATTATCTTTTGCACCACAAAATGATACATTATTGATGCTTATACATGCTCCATTATATATTACAGGGTTTGTAAATGCTCATTGCATTACAGGGCTAGTAAATGCCCCATGATGCATTACAGGGCTAGTATATTCTGCATGACACATTACTGGACTAGTAAATTCTCCATGATGCATTAGAGAGCTAGCAAATGTTAGTGATATATTATAGGGTTATAAAATGCTCCATGATGCATTATAGGGCTAGTAAATGCTTATTTATGCATTAAAGGGCTTGTAAATGTTCCATTATTCATTACAAGGCTAGTAAATGCCCAGTGATACATTACAGGGCTAGGACACACTCCATCATACATTACAGGGCTAATATATCCTACATGATACATTACAGGGCTAGTATATGTCCCATGATACATTTCAGGGCTTGTATATGCTTCATGATACATTAAAAGGCTAGTATATGCTCCATGATGCATTACAGGTCTAGTAAATGCTCCATGACACATTACTGGAATAGTAAATGATCCATGATGCATTACAGGACTATTATGTGCTCATGCATTACAGAGCCAATAAATGCTCCATATTGCATTACAGAGCCAGTAAATGTTCCACGATTTATTGCAAGGCCAATAAATGCTCCATGATGCATTACAAGGCCAATAAATACTCCATGGTGCATTACAGGGCCAATAAATACTCCATGGTGCATTACAAGGCCAATAAATATTCCATGGTGCATTACAGGACTAGTAAATACTCTTAGATGCATTGCAGATAGTAGGGCCAATATGAGGTCTGTGAAACATTAAGGGTCAGTCAATGACCTTTGATACATGGGAGTGCCAATATAACAACCATGACACTTTCAAGGGTCCTTTATTGTATAGTATGGCCAGCAAATGCTTTGCATTGCTCAAGTGATTTGTACAATGATAGGGTTGTGACTGAATTTGAGATCCAAACTTTTCTACAGCTGCTCAATACCTTAAGGATGTATTTTCTGTATTATTAAAATGTTTTTCCAAGTGTTTGTTAACATTGTTAAATTTTTAATTCTGTAAGAAGTGCAGTTGTCATTATGCAGATGTATCATTATGCAAAAGAAAAACATCAACATACTTATTTGACTTTATACAATCTTAGAGTTGATCTGGAATGTTTGCATTTGGCTCTCTGTTTTATTATTATTATTATTATTATTATTATTATTATTATTATTATTATTATTATTATTATTATTATTATTTTATCTAAAGACAATAACTCAATTAGCTAGGAACTAATCTACCTTGAGGTCCTCAAATATATACTCATGGTGCATTACTTTCTCAAAAGATGTCAAGGTTTTAGTTAGATATGTATGATTGTTTATCCCCAAGAATTCCTAAGTAATTAATATGAAGCTTTTCCACCTTGACTTTGGACCCTTGCTAATGATCGATATCTGATTTCATAATGTCATGGATTTTTCACTCTACCACACATGCAAATCAAGCATTTAGATCATCAGTGACAAGGAGTCCTCAACTAGGTATTTAGCATACAAACCAAGAAACATATGGTCAGTGCCCAGGGGTCCTCATTTGGTATTGGTGTACAACTCAACAAACATATGGTCAATGCCCATGGGTGCTCATTTGGTTTTGGTGTACAACTCAACAAATGTATGGTCAGTGCCAAAGGGTCCTCAGCTATGTATTTAGCATACAAACCAAGAAACATGATCAATGCTAATGGCCCTCAGCTATGTATTTAGAAATCAAGAAACATATGATCAGTGCCTAGGGTCCTCAGCTGGGTATTAGCATACAAATCAAGAAACATATGGTCAGTGCCAAGGAATCATCAGCTAGGTATTTAGCATATGAATCAAGAAACATGGGTCATTGCCAAGGGGTCCTCAGTTAGGTTTTAGCATACAAGTCGATGCCAAGAGGTCCTCAACTAAGCATTTTGTTTCCTTTGCATGGTAGTACATATGTACATGAAATGTTTTGAATATGCTTTATATGATAATGTATGAAAGTGTCTGTAAAATGTGCAACTGGTTGAGTGTATTATACTTGTATTTTTCTTTTCATAAGACAAATAATTTCATTATGTTATTGATTGTCAATGATATGGATCATACAGATTTTATAAACTTAAACTAACTTCATATTTTTTTACATGCTAAACTTTATTAGAATTCATTATTCAATATCATTAATTCTTTTTGAAGCACATTTATATTGATATTGTTTCCACTAATTCTTTAGCAAGAAGCACTACTCTAATAAGGGAGGTAATTTCTGTGTCCCCAGAATTACTTCCTCTTGTTTGCAATGGCATGCACATGCTATTTGATATCTCCATTCATCTCTTAATAATACCTCATCCCTGTTGAGATACTCAATTTTAAAAATGTATTTAAAAAACTCCCTTTTACAGGTTTTATTAAAATTTGATGAAGAATAAGTGTTTAGGACTGTTCCATTAAAACAAATGGGACCCAGGGAAGGCACAGTTAAAGTGGGATACTCACCTACAGATAAAAATTTTACTTATCATTTTAATATAAAAACTGTGAAATCAAAATACCCTGGAATATATTTGTCAAAAACTGCCTTCCTTGGGTACCATGTAGGTTTAAATGGAACAGCCATTAGTCTAACTAATGGTGTACCAACATCTATTGTCTTGAGCAGCAGTTATTTAATGATTAGATATCAGAATGGCAACCAGAAGCGTGTGGGTTAAAATTAATGATTTAATGATTAGATATCAGAATGGCAACCAGAAGCGTGTGGGTTAAAATCTTGCAATTGGATCAGCCTGGGCTACCATGGTGTTTGTGTGGGCAGGGCACTGGACTCCAGTTGTCTAGGCACTAAATAACCTACTCATGTTGCCATGTCATAAAATACCAAACCAAAATTTTTGATATAATGATAGTGAAATTTTGGCAGATAATAATAAATCTAATATTTTAATTCACACAAATATTGGATTGCTTAATAAACAGAATATATAACTGCTCATTTATTGATGTGACTTCAAGTTCCTTTTATGTTTATCTTCAACAGTTTTCAAATAATAAACTGGTGTAAAATCTTAGATTCAAACCTGAATACCTGCAAGATCATTTGCCAAGAATATTTGCAATTAGATTTTTAAGGCAAATTGGTAAAAATATGGTCTTTTCGTTGGCTTTTGCCTCAGAATTTAATGCTCTCACTACTACCAGTACTTGCTATTTAAAGGAAAATACTGATTGTTCAAAATGATTAGCTTGTCTTGAATGGCAACGTCTTTGACTCATAACCAGAAAAATACAGGTTCAATCCCCACTTTATTTAGATCAGGTGCTTTGGTGCATCCTTATGGGCAAGGCTCTTTACTTGATTCTGTATCTTTGAAGTGTTGATGTACTGTAGAAAAACAAAACACAGGCTGAACCAAACCAAAACATGATAGGTTATATTTTGGCACCGAAAGGACTCTAGCACAGCAAGAACTATCATGGTGGATGTCCTTGCCCAGAAACACACTGGGGTGACTGACGTGGCCCAGAGAAGCACACCACAATGGCTGTACAAGCCCCAAGATGCTTCATACCATGGTGCCTAACCTGGTACAAAGACAGACACCAAGGTGTCTGACCCAGCGCAGAGACACACACCATAGTTGCTGACCTGATCCAAAGATACACACTTTGGTGGCTGACCTGGCCCCGAGAGATACCACAGTAACTGACCTTGCCTGTCATGTCCAGGCTTCAAATGTGTTCACCATCTGGTTATGAGTGGGTGTATTAACCAATGAGCCACTGTGGCTTCTGAAAATGTCACCTCAGATGCTGGAGTTTTTACTTGTTCATTGCAGCAGTGATGTACAAAACTTTCTCTTATCATACATTGCTTTTTCTTATCATGCTTCAATATCATACCAGCTTTCACTGAATATTATCAGCACTGGAGTTGCTGTTTATATCCATCCACCAACAAAACTAATGAAAATGTTTACAGTGATGGGGTAGGATTATTTTGTTGTCAGGCTATGTCTCTGCCCTCAACCAGTAAACTTCTAAATGGAAAGATTAAGAACCCGTTGCTACAATACTATTTGCACTTGCCTTTCTGTCAATTTATTTATATGTTTTGAGAATTACTCAGAATTTGTTGGACATGTATATAATAAAGTTTTTATCTTATAACCTTCAAGATATTATCTTTTCAGTTTTACATACCCTACAGTGATTAACATTATGAGGCTTCTATTTCACATCACCGTCATGATGAATATGGTCAGTGATGAACTTGTTCAGGAATTCCACAAAATCTTGTACCAGTTGTACAGCCATTTGTTCATGTTTGTCCACCCATTCCTCTTTCCAGCCACCCATCTTTTCACAATTTGTATGTACCACAATTAGTGCTTGAGAAATGGTTAGGTTTCTTGATTTTTCACAGGGTTCAAATATACTCCCTCAATTTTCCCCACTGATATTCCCAGGAATGTGTATGTCTTTCAGAGAGAGTAAAGGGCCTTTTTTTTCATTCTGGTATCTGAATGGTGCAGGTTGATGTTGATTTGAGAATACATACTGGACATGGCTTCTGATGTTCATCTTTCAGAAGGCTGCTAGCTCTGCTTGGTACTCGGTATTAGGAGGTTAGTGTTAGGACTGGTTGGCCAGGTGTCAAGATATTGTGACTGAGTAGGACATGATGCTACATGCCTCCGGCCTGTTGTCCAAGTGCTAGACATCGCTATAAACTGCCACACTGCAGACACCGTAGTTATATAACTGATAAATTGTTAAAGCTTTGTTAAAAAATCCAAATCACACACACAAAATATAGCAATGAGTTTAGAGAACATCTTGAAAATCACACCTGGATGGCATGTTAAAAGAGTTTGGAGATCAATACCATCATTTTGATTCCCTTAGCTGTAGGTTCTAACTACATTGACTTAACCAGTAACGTGAAAAAGAATGTAAGTGCATACAGAAATTTTTTTTAAAAAAGGATAATATTACATAATTTCATCCCATACAGTCTTCTCTATATTCGGTAGAGCATTATGCGAGAACATTACGCGCCTTTTGAACCTGGACTCGCCAAAGATGGCATTGATTAATTGGTATCAAAGTCAGAACTCATTAAAATTGAAAGTCAAAATCTAAGTATTTCTGTTCAGATATTCACATTCTGAAGGCATTGAAATTCTTAAACTAAAGATAGCTAAATATGTGGACACAGTTCCATCACAAATATTTTTTGTGATTCTGAAATGTAAGAATAATGCTTACTATTGCTTCATTCAAGATTTTAATAATTTTTATCGAGGACAAAATGGAATTTCATAAAGATTGTCTTTGTCCATACTATTTACAGTAGAACTTATTTAAACAGAAGAGATTATTGAATAATAATGTACCTTATTGTACTGTGTGTAATGCTCAAAAAGTGGAATTGCCAGAGCCAGTAAATGCAATATGTTAGAATTTAATGTGTTTTGGGAAAATGTCTAAGAGCACCATAAGTGATTTATGAAGGTTTTGAAACTCTAAGCAAAAAGCTTCATACACATTTTCAAATCCAGAAGAATCGAGTTCCAACCACTCTGTTCGAACCTTTGAGAACCATATAGTTGGCTATAAAGGTGTTTGTATTGATTTAGGTATACAAACCCTAAATCCATTTACAAGGGAAAAGATGCTTCCAAAAAGCTGATCGAAAGTTTGATAAAAGAAATGGATGCTTGAAATAAAGTGATAAAGTGTGCGATAAAAGAAAACGATGCTTCAAATAAGCTGATAAAGCATGTGATAAGAGAAAAAGATGAGATGGCAGGATTCGTTTCTATGCATCAAATGGTAAATCAGGTATGAAAGAGGAAATGTGTGTCTATGGTTTTCAGTGCATATAAGAAACCATGACCATTTAAAATATTTGACACGGTTGTGTGATAAAAATGGAAGTATGGTTTCTTCTCTCTCTCTCTCTCTCTCTCTCTCTCTCTCACACACTCACACACACACACACACACACACAAGAAATGCCAGTGGTTTCAGAGATTTGATAATGTCATAAGAATAAATTTAAAAAACAAAAAAATACAGCTTCAAATAAACTGTGATATCAAAGAGGTGGGAACATTTTCTATCTCATAATTTATTAGAAAGCCTATAACTTTTTTAACATTGCATGAAAATGAAATAAAGAGATTTAATGGTTTTCATAGTTATCCAATCATTTTAGCATTATATTTTAAGCATTTTTGAACAGACATTGGAATTTAATGTCTTCAAACAGGTTATATGGTAGAGCAGTACAAATTGTACAACCCCAGGTGGGCGGAGCTTAAGGTGTAGGGAACATTGCATTCAGAAATAAACCACAAAACTAGCTGTGATTAGTGCATTATGTAAGAGTTATACATTCTGTTAGGCTTATAAAAAGCTGAGCCTTTTGGCAACATGTGAGGTTATGTTAACTCATAACTATATCACATTTTGTATTTTTTATGATTTTTTTTTTTAAAATGTGGTACACTTGACTGAAACTGTATCTGGTGTAGTTAGATAACTCTTACCCCTGTCTAGTTCCAGCAGAGTTATCTCTCTTAAATGCACTGGAGTACCTGGTTCTGTCCTTGTCAATTTGACAATCTAACATTGTTCTCTGCGACAGTTGGTGATATGCATGCTGAGGTAGGATAGAACGTATATTTATTTCACAAAACATTAGCATTGAGGTCTTTGGAAAAACAATTACACTTTTCACTCGGAAACAAGAAAGATAAATCTCTTGATGACCATAAAGTTTACTAGAGTTGTTTCCCCTGTACAATTTTGATGTATATTGATGGAAATGTCGATCTTTTTGAGCTGTACATCATCTGGCTGAACAGGCCATCATTATCCGGGAAAAAAAATAATTACTGCATAAATTATAAAATTATACTTTCGTAATCCTTTTCATTCCAATTTTATAATATCACTCAGAAATGTGCCAAAAACCGCATGCAAACTGAACTATGGTTAGACTTATTTTTAGTGGTAGGTCTATTTATTTAGTATAGGAAATTTTCTAACAATTATTGTAGTGTAAATAATTCAATAAGATAACAAGATCATGACTTGTTATGCTTAAAGTGCCTATTGTTGCCACCAAAACAACAGTGGCGACCATAACTAAAATAAAGAAACCGCGAAAACAGTGACGTAGCGAGGGTACTTGGCACCCGGGGACAAAACATAATCTTTGCGCCCCCCTTCGAGTGCATCTGAGATAACCTTATATTAAAACCAGATGCTATATAGAAATTTTAGTTACTACTACAAGCATTACTCATTAAAACAACACAAGAATGGAATAACAAAAATTAACTATAAAACTTTAGTTGTATTTTCCTCATTTTGGCGTCCCTGGCACATGGAGCCCGGGGACAACTGTCTTCCGCCCTCTCCAAGCTTCGCCACTGCGCGACTAATATAATAAATAATGTGCTCATATCAACAGAAACTCGAATGGAAACTACAACGAATGAAGGGATACCGTCTAACAAGACTCTTGTGAAAGAAACTCAGCTAAAAAGAATGCATAAACAAATACGGCTAATACTAAATGTAAATGTCCCGTGCAGAATAATTAATACGGCCATCAATATCGCTGTACAATTAATTAGTGGAATCATTCTATTAAAAATTATTATTTTTATATCTCTTATTTTGAAGAGTAAAAAATAATTTTTATTGATTCTATATTTAAATGGTTTGAATTTAAATCGCTTGGAGCTAGTGTAGGGCTAGAGCATGATTGTGGCGATTTTATTTTAATCCCAAAGTATGCGAAGTTTAATTGTTTCTAATGAATTAATTTATATATATTAAAATGAAACGATTGAATATGGTATACATTGCTCTACCATAATGAAGTTGCACAAATAGACACAAGGATGAGAGTAATCCGCATGATTGCTAACATCTCCTTTCCAGCACATTTTGTTTATGGATATATTCATTTGTTTCACAGAGCTACATAATCTTAACAATTTCATTTTTGAGGAATTTCCTTTTGATCTATAACGTTTATCATAATAATGGCCGCTCGAGTAAGCAAAGAATTATTTTTTAATTTTAATTAGATTCCCAAATCTTCATTGTCGTCCTCGTAGACTTTATCATTTACATTACATGTGAAAATTATAAATAAAATCGACATACTTGGGAGAAAAAATAAAGCATTCTTGAGAAGTACCCGGTTTCAGTTCAATGGTTCAATGCCCTTAGCACATTCTCGCCATCATCCGCTACAACAGCAACTTTCATCCGCTACAACAGCAACTTAGACATTCATTGTAAGTAGAAAACTGAATCGACCTGAACACATTAAAAGACACTCCCATTAATCGCAGAACCTGTAGTAAAACAAAGATATGGTAAACCCTTTGAAACTGATATGCTTCTCTTCCACGGTTTATTCATAAATAGAATATATTAGATTTCTTTGGATTGAATTCTTTTTAACTTTAGTCAGGTTGTTATATTTATTAATATTAATATTCCTGCATTTAATAGAGTTTTCTCGGCTCAAAGTAGATCATATGTAGATTTTTTCATTCAATTTGGGCGATTTTTGTTTAAATAGAATGAGTTTCTGACATATTTAAACATTATTATTTTATAGAGTTTCGGAAACATTTTTTTTCTGATCACGTTCAAAACTATTCTGATAGTCGGTTAGATTTTTGATCAGTGAAAGAATGTTATATTTTTAAAATGAGATTATTGTTATATCTCAATCAAAAGCTTGCGATGCTGTTATTTCAACGTAGTCGTTTAAGTTTTATCTTATATTTTTATAAATAGATTAGATTTTATGACATGCCTTCTTTTTTAGCATAGTTTGATATGCATTTGTTATTGTTTTTTTTATATTACGTTCAATAATATAATTAAATTTGATAAGTATATTAGATACAAAATCCGCGAAGCTTTCGTCATAGTTAACTAAACATTTGTTACATTTTATATCACGTTCAATGATATATTTTCACAGGTTGATTAGATCTTAGATCGATGAAGTATTACGACCGAGTTTATATTTGTCTACTTCCTAAATAAATACTCATGATGTCGTTATCCGTGTGTGTTTATTCCGTGTTCGAATAAATGAATGTACCATCCATAAAAAAATGTTAGCATTTACATTTGTGTATTAACTACAGCTCCAGTGGTCTGGTAGAGCTAAACAGCACGACACCTTTTTAACCATTTTTCTTTCCACCATTTGCTTTTTACATTAAAATTGAAGCTTGGATACTCCTTCTTCTTCCTTTATCCCCAGTACTTCAACTGCAGTACCTATCAATAATCTCCACGGAGACGGAGATTTGGGCAATTGCGCTCAGTTTTCTTAGTCCCATCTCCTTTGAGGTATCCAGCAATGTGTTCTGTCCTCGGCGCCTCCCAAGAGGCGGATGGGAATGGCGCCTCACGGAAAATTAATGTTCTTTCAAAAACAATAAAAATTATAGCTTGCTATGTTTCTGTGTATTCAACAGTTTTCGCCTACTCATCTTCACTTCGATAAATCCCCCCCCCCCGACCTGTGTTGATACTGACTGAGGTACGATATGTGGGTGTGATGTCACCTGTTCATTAAAATGTGCAATCGTGCTGCATGCAAATCTTTCCCGAACAAAAACCGGCGAGTACTTTAGACATACCGGTAATTGGTAACAGCCATATCTAGCGTGAAATTCAAAATTGCAACATGACAGAGGGTTGTGCTGATCCACGTGGATTTACAAGTAAGCAAACATAGGATTGTCTCTGGAAATATAATGTAAATGCCACCAATATAACCCTTCTGCTGACGGTAGTTCCACAGCTGCGAGAAATTTCGGCAAGTGTATAAAATGTACACCGATGTGTGCAGTCAAAATTGTCTGCAGATTTTTGCATGTTTTAATGAATAAGTGATATCATCCCTCAAACCGCCAAACAATATTATCACGAGCGAGGGGATGATTTATTGGCGTAACTCATCTCTAACTTCTATTACTTCACTTGCATTTTATATTATTTTGACATGCATTTATTTCTACATCAGATACCGGTACAAAATAAACTCTTCAGAGGTCATTATGCATATCAGGTATCTGATTTATAATACATTCGCCAATTACTGGGATAAAAGGTTATTCTAGCCATATGGCATCTTTATTAACCAGAATAAACATCAAGAATTATTGAATTAGAATTAAAGGTAAAAGACACATACAGTCTTTGGTTGAATCCATTGGAAAAACGCACGAATTCACCACTCTTCTACCATCTTCTCTGCTGATGCTTGACCTTATTTAAAAAAGTACAAGAACCGACTACTCTTCTGACCATTCTCATCTGCCGAGATAGGTCCGCTCGTTCAACCCAATCTAAATGACCTCGGCCTTTTCTGTCAGGTCAAGAAATTCGTCGTCAGTGAGAACTATATTCTGAACTACTTTCGTTGAATTCAATCAATATGGAGAAAGCGGAAAGGAAACAAAGTCACCATCAGGACAATCTCGAACTTTGCTGTGGTGCACTCATCAAGTTTTTAGGGACGTGACCAGTCACTAAACACATCTAATTTATATGTATTACCACAACTACTTTCAAAGTTATTTCACAACCTTATGGAAATGGCCAAGCGATGTTCCAACCGTCCATCATACGTCAAGATGGTGGCACGCTTGTTCATTCGTCCCCTCCCTAGCCCGAGCCCAGTATTGCAAAATCTTGGACAGTGTGAGATGTTAGAAGGAGTGGTAAATGGGGAAGCTCGGTCCTTGTCCTGTCCCAATACCGTGAAGTCGATGAGTGATAGATGGGAAAGACTTCCTCTTCAAGTGATTTATAACTATGTGCATGATGGGTGCGGTGTTTTGCCTTCATAACAGGAGACAACAAGTTGCCAGAAACACCATATGCCTTGTGGTGCTCTATCTCCTTGATGGGAGAAAGTATCCCGCATTTTTGGTGCTCAACCTCCCTAAAGGAAGAGTGCAATCCGCTTTTGCAGCGCTCTAAGATTTCTCGAACATCTATACCTCCTTCTGAAGGAGATTCATTGGCCGCCAAAGATACTTATCCCAAAAAGTGAGACCTGGAAGAAATTCAGGAAAATTTTGAAGAAGTAGGGGAGGTCCAGTGTATTTGGGATAGAAGTAGGGGAAGGAATGTTCCTCTGTCCTTCATATAAGACAAAAAGTGCAATGATTTTTCCATGTGCACTTGAAGCACTTGCGTAGTTTTTGTCAGTAACCCAAGGTTCCATTCGTGGACATAATGAACTAGAGACTGTTAGACATTATCCTCGAATAAAGAAATAATGAATGTCATCTGAAATCACTTATTGTTGCCTTGAAACTCATCAAATTGTGTGCAGCGTCGTACCGCATACACCCGTGCATGCACTTAGAACACGTACGATGTTGCCTTGAAACTCACCTGGTTATATGCAGTGTCGTACCGCATACACCCCTGGGCATGCACTAAAGAAAAATTTATGTTGCCGCTAAAGTCTCTAGGTTGTATGAAGTGTAGTACTGTCTGTACATTTGTGTATGCTTGCATGAAGGAAACAATAGAATTGACCTCTATAAAAAGTACCTGTAGTGTTTTCCGACTGAAAAATTAGATAATTAACCTGTGAACTTTGTTAAGGCAACATTCAAATACGTATGCAATGTTTTTTGTGTAGTGTAGGCAAACTTAAAAGCATACGTGAAACTAAGGTAAAGAGCACATGATATCCTGAATGTTAAGCAGAGCCTGTTGTTACTTTCCTTAGAACACAATGACTTGCCCCTACCCCAGTGATCTTTTTAATATATCCAAGGAACGTGTATCCACCAAAAAGATAGAGCACGAGATAGCATTGCAAGCTCTTTAAAGAACTAAATTGTAAATATGAAAAAGCTATGATAGAGTTTCTTATAAAACGGAACAGACAGATGCTATATAGAGACTAATTAAAACTGCAGAAGAAGACCGCTTACTTGAGGTAAGTTGCTACAGGCATAATTTCTCTGGTGATAGTTTTAGCAGACGTCTACACAGTATGGAGTCCGTGAGAAAGAAGATAGGTATCATATCATCAACCTTCTGCATATAACCACGTGACAGAGTGGTGTGAAATTATCATTTTGACTTTTCTCCACTCTGTGGGAGGATGAATTTACATTGAATAGACAGCGAGTTTTCGGCACGAAAATGGATTAGCTATGCAATAGCAGCTGGATAAATAATACCCGCTATTAAAATTTTGCCGACTTAAATGACCAATATGGCTAGTGCAGTGGCCATCTTGAATATCTTATTGCTACTGCCCTGAACAAAATGTAATATCGCCACTTTTACCAGAAAATTACCTAATGGTGTTCAAGCTAGTCCAAAATGAAAATGATGCAAATCTAACAACCACAATGGCTACCAGTGGCCATCTTGAAAATCTTGCTTTTGGCTAATCCTCCTGAATTAAAAGCAATATTTCTACCAGATTTTCACCAGAACACTTTTTATGGAGTCTAGTGGCTCCTAAATTAAAATGATGCTGATCTGATCTCTAATATGGCCACCACAGTGACCATAATGAAAATATTGTTATCACTACTCCTCCTGAATGAATGGTCATATCAGCATTGAGTTTTCACTAAAAGACTTCGTATGATGTCTATTTGATCACAAATGAAATGGTGCCAATCTGACTTTAAAAATGCCTGCCACAATAGCCATTTTGAAAATCTTGTTATCACTACTTAGATGGCTGGAAATATTGGCATTGCACTATCATTGACAAAAAAATTGTATGATGTCTAGTTGGTACTAAATTTAAATGGTGCCAATTTGACTACAAATGGCATCTTTTTTTTAAAATCTTGAGATCATTACTCCATCAAAATGTTAAGTTATATCAACATGGGGTCTCCAACAGAAGACTTTATGATGCATTGTTGGTCCTAAATGAAACCACATTTATTATGTCCACTAGAGCAACTAATTTGAAAATCTTATTGCTGAAGAATATTTTTAAAAATGGTTTTAACCACCCACCCCACTTACAAGGAAGAAATAGTCTTGTATTGAATTCCTGGAAATTCTTTTCAAGCAATAGAGCATCAGTCACTTTGATAATATATTTATGTTGCTATCAGTGCAGTATGTATTATGTGATACAATGATAATGTTCAGGCATGTTAAACAATAAAATGTTCTGCAGTCCCATAACACATGTTCCAATAACATGCCTGATCTCAAGATCGTGAACTATATTAACTCTAGATGTAGTTGCCATGAAGAGGTGAAACTAACCCCACTAACTGAAATGGACTACTTTGCAGTTCTCTGACACCAACTCTAATAGCAAGCTCAATAAAGGCATCATGAACCATGACACTTCATGTAATTGCCTTAAAGCACCATTGAGTAAACCATCACATAATAGTTGAGTTATATAAATAGATCTATCTGCAGCTTCTCATTAAAATTTATTTCATAGCATGAAATGAAATGATGTTTCATTAAAATGCTGAAATTTTAGGTAATTGGGTCAAATATTTAGGATGCAGCTTTTATTATGAAATGTTATATTGTAACTGTGTAGTGGATAGAATACTGGAGTTATCACATTTTTCTGTGAAACAAATTTTGTTTTCAATATGATGTAATCAAATAATGGCAATAAATATATGATAATACCAAAATTATATTTCATTATTATAACATTGTCCCATTAAAAGTATGCTAATGAATTGCATGCGATTCTCACTCTAGGGTTGTGAACATCTGCTGTCCTGAAAGCATGATGGGACAAATTCTGTCACATTCTTATACATATAATCTTGACATGTCTGCTTAGTCTTGCACTCTCTATTGGTCTGGATGCTTGTCAATCTCAATTGTCTGTCCCTGTACCTTCATAATACTAATTGGGATGTCCTCCTGCCACGAGGGTTTTTCCTCAAGCAATACATGAGGTACCTGAGCAACCAGGAAACACTGGTGTTGTCTGCACAAACACACACACAGAAATAATGCATGACTATGTAGTAACATCACTTTTCATATGTAGTTATTTTCTTTAATCTCTGAGAAAATTTAAGGTCATAAATTGAACAAACATTTGCATGAATACATAGGAAAATAACATACACTTTTATTCTATCCAAAAACATTCACTTGGGGTCAAGTATACAGCTTCTATGATCCATCACTATGAATTTTATCAGCTTGGTTTTACTTGATGTAAGGCATTATGATACATTGTGTTATGTACAAAGCTGGCATAAAATTTTTCTGAGTACTTTATGCCTACAAGGACATTTTGGACTGAGCAAAATATCTTTTTGTGTCTCCACTGTTTGATATTCAGCTCAGAGACAGAGTACTGGTTATCTCTGAACTTTAAAATTTCATTCATGTTAAAGATGTGGTCAACAGTGGCAAATTGGTTCTTCCTGGCAATACAATATTCTCCACACCAGAAACCCTTTCAGATAAAATTTTCATTATGATTTTACTGACTTTGTTTATTTTTTTTTCAATATGTTGTCAGATTTAATCATTAATGACTTTCTTGCTGTTTGATTCTTCTTCCTTAGGGTTTATATTTTCCATGTTATGAACAAAATGTTTTGCACATACCTTGTAGGTCTATCTTATTATATGAGACACCAACATCGTGTGATACTAATGAGGGAGAATGAGATGTGAACACAAGAACCTTACCAAAGTATTGCTCAAATATTCTCAATTACATAATAAAAAAGGCTAAACACAATTTACACATAAAATGCATAACATTTCAAAAATTATTAATTTTTTTTAGGAAAATAAAAAAAATGAATATGAGATCGTGTGCATTTTCCAAAAGGTGTGGACAAAAATTTAATATAAATACAGTAACCAGATAATATTTTTGACTACTTCTCATTAGATAAAAAGTTAATACTGATTGGCATACTTAAATGTTCCCACTAAAAATACCATTTGAAACAAACTTGCAAGAAAGATTATAATCAAGGGTCCTGAAATATGTTGTATTTTATTATAATGTTACTTCTGTTTCCTTTGTAAAAATACTCTAAAATTATTTTTCTTCATATTTTTCTAATTAAAATTAAACAATTATCTCTAGGATTCTGTGTACCTCTACAAACTTTCAATGCATAACAAGACTTGAGTATAACATCAGAGATAAACATTTTAATTTTATCATCTTCTATTCTGTTAAAATTTCAATTTCATTAAAAAAAAAATTTACTTTAAGGAAGTAGGAGAAATTGTGGGAAAAAAAGAAACAATGGTATCTGAACCAGGTGCACTTGGTTAGCCATGTAAAAATGTTACAAATATTCCACCAGTAGTACTATTGAATCTACAATGTTGCAAATAAATCATTTTGTTGTCCTACAGAGCTTTTGTACACAGTACACAATTTCATGGAATTAAACTTTTTATATGGTTGTTTTTTTTCCAAGGTCATATAAAGCATAAGTAATAACAATTATACAAAATCAGTCTTAGATTTAATATTTTTTAATTATACATAGAACATAATAACATGTATATTCAAATATTTTATAATGTTTAGACCCATTTTTTGATCACCAATGAATAATCAAATACATGAAAAATTATATACATTTCTTCATTTTGTCCATGTTTTCAATTTACTAATTACGATTAGCATACCTTAAATATATCGCCATCACCACAATCCATGAAAAGTTGGGAAAAATTGTCTCTTTAGTACAGAATCACTCTAGAAAATGGCAAAATTACTTGCACATAACCATGTGTACACAAATTTTTGACATCATACTTTTTGGTTTTTCAGTGTTTCTTGCCAAATGTAATAAGGCCAGTCATTGCATGAATTGTCTCAATATTATATATATATATATATATATATATATATATATACACACACACACACACACACACACACAGTGTAGACTATGTTGCCAACAGAGCAACAGGTACAAAATGACAATGCTACATTGGTTGTAACACCATGAAGTTTTAGTTTTATGCATTGCTCCATGTTGACATTTTGATGACACATTCATCATAAATGTACAACCTTCTAGAAGTTCTTGGAGAAAGACAGTGCTTTTATATATATATATATAAATATATATATATATATATATATTTATATATATATATATATATATATATATATATATATATATATATATATTTATATATATATATATATATATATATATATATATATATATATATATATATTGCTATTTATTACAACACATGCCATGCTCAAAGGTCATTTTAAGTTATGAAATTGAGCTCTATGAACATAATGAATATTGAAGAGCCTATTTGTATTTTATTCAACACAATTAGACAATGAGTCAGAAAATTGAAAAAATTTACATTTTCATAAAATCAGGGGTAGAAAACAGCCTTTATTCAATAGAGACTTTTTTCTGGTCTTAGTATAGATATTGAAATGACAGTTTGGATTTGAAGTAGAACAGGAAGCAACAACAAATATTTTCCAGAATATACACTTAAACTGTGTTGCACAGTCTTTTTTATAACTCAGTGTAATAAAAGGTTCTGAACTCCATTATGAAGGTTAACTGTGATAAAAAGTGTAGCTATCTCTAAGTTAAATCATGTTTTGTTGTCATTAAAAAATCCATTACAGCTTAGAAGAATATTATTTGACGAATCTAAATGGGATAGTTTGTTATAATGTTCTTCACTCAGCGAAATAGGACCTTAACTTGATTAGATATCTTTGAATCATATTTAGAACTAACTAGATCATTCAAAATGGTCACAGCTGAACATGTTTAAGAAACATTGTTTAATCTTTATATTACACAAATGGAGAAAGAATTTATTAAAAATCATTGTTTTAGCATGGTATTAGATTTGTGTATGATTTTATTAATGAGATGGCTCCTGGATAAGTTTGATTTTTTTTTTTTTTAAATTTGTTTTTAACTTTCACAGATGTTTATGGCCTACTTGCAGCTATAGTCATCTAAAAATAAATTTGTTTTTTAAATTACAAAATCAAATCTGCAACAGCCATTTATAGGCATTGTTGTGTCTACCATTATATGAAAAAAGTATGTAGGTGTATGCATGATGAATGGATTAGAAACAATTATCAGCTTCTAAACAATTTGAATTTGGCAATTTAGAAGATTGGAACTGGCAGATTTTTTCTTGCTAATATATTTAACTTCAAAATGTTTAACTCTTATATTTACAGATGAACATATTCAACAGTATGTCTCAAAAGGATTAGAACTATCTCAAATGAGCTGGGCTCTTTTTAAATGTAACATGCAGAGAAAATTTCACATCTTTTACAATTGTCATTTTACTATGTTTTTTAATGATATTTTAAAAGAGAAAAAGTAAATGTAGCCATGCAAATAATTTAGAACTCAAAACCATAAATATTATCTTTGAACTTAAAGACAAAACTTAGGCTGATGATATAAATAATCTGATAGATATATACTGTATTTATAAATGTATGTTAAATAAAAATAGCCAAAATTTGTTTCAGTTAAAAAAGATTGTTGTTTTTAACTCTAATGTAAAAAAGAGCATTTAAACAATCTGTAAATTGAAATGTTTGACAATAGATAGTTACTGAAAATAATAATAGTTAAGTCATAAACTTCATATGCACACATATTGATAACAATATATATATATATATATATATATATATATATATATATATATATATATATATATATATATATATATATACACATACATACACTTGCTCAACAATTTATTTTGTATAGATGTCAATATTATCCATATATACTAATATGTTATCTTTAAAATATATATGTAAACAATATTTACTTTTTTATTCCATTGTTACTTTTCATAGCTTCTTTGCTTTCATCTACATTGATGAGAAAAATTGTCTTGAACTGTATATATTGTTTTTGAAACTGCTCAATAGAAATTGAACACATTTCAAGAAAAACATTTTTATATTTTTAAACATCTAATATTAAGAGTTATCAAATTCATACAAAATCACACCCCATTACTAAAAATGGAAAATCCTTCAATTTCTTCTCAAAAACCACTTATCTGACTGTTGACCCAATTGTACATAGTGTTTGGGCATCAAATATGGCTGCTGATTGTAAAAACGGAAAAATATTTAAATACATCTTATAAAAGACCACTTTAAAGAACCTGACAGAAAATCACTAAACCAGAAAATTACTAAGATTTAAACCAATGATGCCATTCTGCCATCAAATATGGCTGCCAATACTAAAAATAGAAAAGCATTTAAATAATTTTATCTCAAACTGCTGAACACAATTTGACCAGCTTTGACACAAAGTATCCTTCCACATGAGTCTTTCAATACTGGACAAATGATGATGATGTGCTTTCAAATATGGATGAAGATACAAAACACTACATAAAGAAACCTGAGACAATTGTCTTCTTAACATATGCAATCAACAGCACTGGTGTAAATTTCAATCAAATCACTGGTGTAAATTTCAATTAAATCACATGTGTAAATTTTAATCAAATCCATGGTGTAAATTTCAATCAAGTCATTGGTGTAAATTTCAATCAAAAGATTCTACAGATCCCAATTTCCTGGCCAACTGCTCATGTATTTGGCTAATAGGCAGATGACACACAGGTGAACTATCTCAGGCCTACTGTCTTTTTGATGGGCAATAAAAACTGATATAGGATGTATGGCAAGCTAAATTTCTGAATGAATAAAACCCAGTGTATTGCACAAATGTTACATATCACAGAAAATGATATATTAACCAAATGTATGTCATCAAAACATGTAAATTTGTGTGTATAAAAAAAATGTTGCCAACAAGCAAGGAAAATAAAAACAGATCTTAAAAATTAACTTTGTTTAATTTAATTTAATTTAATAATAATAATAATAATAATAATAATAATAATAATAATAATAATAATAATAATAATAACAATATCAACTCAATTGATATCTGAAATGGAGATTAGAAGACAAATAATTATGTACCCAGTTGCACTGAGGTGCTAAACTATCACTGATAATGCAGACAAAAATTTCACAAAATTGAAAAATACAAAACTTGCATTTAATTGGATCAGTGTATGGATTAAAATCTTAAAGATATTATGTATTGTAAATTACACTGTATGAAATTAACAATATATTGAGTATCTTTTTTTTTATCAAAAATGTTGATTAATCTGTCCATCATAAAAGCCTCATCAAAGCTGGATGGGAGACTGTCAAGAAGTGTGTGTGTGTGTGTGTGTGTGTATGTGTGTGTTTGTGTGTGTTTTATGAAATATTATCAAGAACGCATATTGTAAAACAACTTTACAAAAAGAGAAAAAAAAGAAAAAAACTTGTATATCATGCTGATTATGCACTCTTGGTCCTATTATCTTCATATGTAACAAATGATCATCTCATTATCACTGCAATGTATATACACAAAAAAAATAAGAACCCCAAAATATGTAGAAAGTAAATCATACATTGCTAGTCATGTATTCAAAATGAAAAATATAGGGAAGAGAAAAAATATTTGAGAAATATAAAGAAAAAAGTATGAAACCCATATTAAAGGAATATAGTTTTTTGTCTTTTGGAGAATGGATTAACAGCTCTTACTGTATCTAAATTGTAGGAACAGTAAGACTTTTTTAACTTTTCATTTGAGACACAAAACATACATACATTTTCAACAATGCATTCAAATTTTCCACCATTATTAAAAGATTGTAAATAAAAAATGAGAGGCACATAAGTTCTTGAAGTGTTTATTTAGCAATTATTCAAATTCTAAAAGTATATTCTCTCACTTTTTTTTGCAAATTTTGATTAAATATTTGGTATTGTCATTAAATATTTAAATATAAAGCAAAACAAAAACACTTTGTTATCTTAATCACTGAAAGTGAATTATAACAAGAATCTAAGTTCAAAGACTGTACAAAGTTTTTATAATGATTACCATGCACTTCAGAACTGCAGTCATATATCTTTTTAATACTGTAAGGTCAATAATGTCAGCTTGCCATAAGCTACTCTATCACAATTAATTGTAAATAACCATAAGGAATTCCAAGGATCATTTACAACAGCATATGTAAGAAAATGCAAACCAAATGTTTGCTGCTTGATTTAAATACCAGCCAAAATATAATCCTTGTAAAAAATTTGGAATATTTTCATTAGACCACTTTGATAAGCTGTCCCAGTTTGATAGGTGGCAGCATGACACTGGATCTTGATTTTGATAAGTTTGACTTTGATTTCTGTTTTGGCACGTTATCTTTCTTTGGAGATGCCATGTCCGCCTGCTTCACAACCACCTCCGGTAATCGTAGGTCTTCTGGATTTTTCTAGAATCGGAACAAAATTAAATACAGCCACAGAATATGAAAAACTAAAATTTTATTCAAATATGTTTAATTTTACAGTCACTTAAACTGTACATTATTACCTACCCTTAAACTTAAAAGTAAAACTAGCAGAATTTAAAGAATTGCTAATGTACTATAATTAAAGTATATCTATACCAGTATGCAAGTGACATATGTAGAGGTGTAACTTAGAAAGTTACTGACAAATTATGCATATCAACTTCCTACATATTGTTTTATTGAACAATAATTCTATCAAGTAAAAATTAAATCTCAATGAAATACTTGTCACCTAATGATATGTTCCATTGCTGTCTGATTGCTTGATTCATTAGGAAATTTTAATATACAATTAACTCACTTTTAATCTTCATGATTTAAAAGTATTCAGTTCATACAATAATTCTAAACTTATTTTTTAAAATATTTATTCCATGAATGTTTGAAGATTTCCAGCCATAATAAGATAAATCTGAGCAAAATCTCATTACAACTGTCGCCATGCTGACACCACTAAACATGCAAAACATGCCCTGTCAACCAATTCTATTACACATGCATATATCATCATGCAAACTGAAACACCTGTCATTCAAAATCAGCATTATAGAGTGATTCATGCAATTTTAAAGTTTTGGGTTTACTTATTATTACCAAGTACAATCTGTACAGGAATTAAAATTTCTAGTTAAGCATATGTCTATTTTTTTCAAAATCTGGTGAGTCAAAAGTAAGGGCAAAAAAGAATCTTCCTTCATGCATTTCAACACAAATAAAAATGTTACATCTGATTAAATAAATAGTACTTATGAATTACTACTGCTTAGTTGTTCTGTATATAAAAAACTTGTCTGTTTCATGCAAAACATGTTTGCCAAGGGCAAGGATCACCTTCAACATAGCTTTAATAATATAATATGACTATATATATATATATATATATATATATATATATATATATATATATATATATATATATATATATATATATATATATATATATTTAAACCCACTAACTTTTGAAGTTTCATTTTTAACAAATCAGTTGCTATGGAAACTATACTCCTAGGGGAAAATATTTAAAAGTTTTGTACACTTTCTGGTTATTTTTTGAATACTGAAGCTCATCTTTTCACTGACTCAACCACAGTGGCAAAAGTTATAAAAGTATTTTTTTATTACAAATTTCTCGTATCTCCTCTTAGGAAGCCATCAGTTCTGCTCTGAAATGCTGGCTATATAAAAATGGGTGACCACTCCTGAGGGGTGAGGGGGATAAAATGGCAACACAATATACTGTCCAGGTGTATGGGAATGTGGTGTCTAATAAGGAGTGTCCTCTCTTATGAGGGACAAAATGGTGCAAATATACTGTCTTAATAGATGGTGTCTGAAAAGGGGCAGCCTGTCTTGAGAGTAACCTCTCTAGATTTGGGCCAGTGTATTTGGGATAGAAACTATACTGGCACTAGTGATCATGAAAACTGCCCATGGTAATTCATTTTAATAAAAGGCACATACAGTGCATCTGGCGATTGAAAATTTAAAGTCTTGTTCTATTGCCTTCAGATTCTTGCCTTTAAGGTGCTGATTTCCACTAGTGTAATATAAGGTTGTATAATGATGAAAGGTACTCAGTTTCTAAAAAGAGGAACCTGATGAAATTCGTAATCTAGTAATCAATAAATTTTTCATTCATCTTAAAACATTGTAGAACACATATTGTGTAAAAGAAAATTCTAGTTAATAATGAATATTGATTAAAAATGACTAGGAGCCATTCTCTGACCAGAACATTCTGGAGTTCTGCCTCTTTTCTGATACATTAAATAATCAAACTGCTCAGTATTTAGGACAAAATTTTGTGACAAGCTGAAAATTTTTGTGCCAACCTGGAAGGATACTGAAATTGCCCATTTGATAAAAAATATAAACACCTCTACAGTTAATCAGAAGCAATGAAAATGTATTTTGAATAGATATAACCATCCTAGAAATACTCATGTTTAATTTCAACTACAGTATCAATAATCTTTTTTAAATAATCATGTTTAACTTGTTTGATAGTAGTCACAGTGTTTTTATAAGTAATTGTATTTAAATTGTTCTATAGTATTCAATGTTTTTATAAGTAATCATGTTTAACTTATACTATAGAATTCAGTTTTTATCAGTAATTATGTTTAAGCTATTCTAAAGTATTCATAGTATTTTTTATTAGTAATCATGTTGAATGTGTTATGTGCATTCATACTGAATATACAAGTAATCATATTGAATATGTTATGTGCATTCATACTGATTATACAAGTAATCATGTTGAATGTGTTATGTGCATTCATACTGATTATACAAGTAATCATGTTGAATGTGTTATGTGCATTCATACTGGTTATACAAGTAATCATGTTGAATATGTTTTGTGCATTCATATTGATTATACAAGTAATCAAGTTCAATGTGTTCCATGCATTCATACTGGTTATTCAAGTAAACATGTTGAATGTGTTCTATGTATTCATTTTGTTTATACAAGTAATCATGTTGAATGTGTTTATGTACTCATACTGTTTATACAAGTAAACATGTTGACTGTGTTCTATGTACTTGTACTGTTTATACAAGTAATCATGTTGAATATGTTCTATGTATTCATACTGTTTATACAATTATTCATGTTGAATATGTTCTATGTATTCATACTGTTTATACAAGTAATCACGTTGAATGTGTTATATGTATTCATACTGTTTATACATATAATCATGTTGAATGTGTTTTATGTATTCACACTATTTGTACACATAATTGTGTTGAATGTGTTCTATGTATTCATACTGTTTATACAAGTAATGGCATTGAATGTGTTCCATGTACTCATACTGTTTATATAAGTAATCATGTTGAATGTGTTCTGTGTACTCATACTGTTTATACAACTAATCATGTTGAATGTTTTCCATGTACTCATACTGTTTATACAAGTAATCATGTTGAGTGTGTTCTATGTATTCATACTGTTTATACAAGTAATCACATTGGATGTGTTCTATGTATTCATACTGTTTATACAAGTAATTGTGTTGAATGTATTTATGTATTCATACTGTTTATACAAGTAATCACATTGGATGTGTTCTATGTATTCATACTGTTTATACAAGTAATTGTGTTGAATGTATTTATGTATTCATACTGTTTATACAAGTAATGGCATTGAATGTGTTCCATGTACTCATACTGTTTATATAAGTAATCATGTTGAATGTGTTCTGTGTACTCATACTGTTTATACAACTAATCATGTTGAATGTTTTCCATGTACTCATACTGTTTATACAAGTAATCATGTTGAGTGTGTTCTATGTATTCATACTGTTTATACAAGTAATCATGTTGAATGTGTTCTATGTATTCATACTGTTTATACAAGTAATTGTGTTGAATGTATTTATGTATTCATACTGTTTATACAAGTAATCACATTGGATGTGTTCTATGTATTCATACTGTTTATACAAGTAATTGTGTTGAATGTATTTATGTATTCATACTGTTTATATAAGTAATCATGTTAAATGTGTTCTATGTACTCATACTGTTTATACAAGTAATCGTGTTGAATGTGTTCTATGTATTCATACTGTTTATCATGTTTACTTTAGATTGTATAGCCTGTTCTTTTGATTCATATAAATCTCTGTATAATGTAAAAGAATTCTTAAAAGTGTAATCATCCAAATTTATTATGTTACTACATTTAACATAAGAAAACAAAGATCAGAGCAATCTGATGCAAGCATGCAAATAATGATCAGGTTATTTGTTTTTATGTCAACGTTAAAGCACTAATCTAATGTATTAGAATGTATTGCTTGTTAGCAATTACAGATCATATTGTTTGTACTTTGGGCCAGACCAAAATACATTGTGGTAAGCTTAGGTGACACATGTATTTTAGGTCAAACTACAATATCCAGCAATACAAACACTATAATCTATTTATTATATACCCCATTTGTACAAAAAATTGTATTTTCAAATTAATTTTCAGGAAAATAAAGTGAACAAAAAAAAAATCTTTTATGAGAAATTTTGTTATAATTATTTTTTGATTGAATTAAGTGTTCATATATATTATAACATTACATATGCATCATAACAGACCTGCCATAATGTCATGTTATGTAACAACAAACCTATATGTGCTTAATAGCATAAAAAAAGTACTTGACAACATCCAATATGTACAAAATTACTCATCACAATCTTCTTAATTCATTTGTATAGAAAATCAATAGTTGGGTATATAATAATAACCATATTGATATATCATATCTTCTCATGTATAATGTACATTCAAGTGAAATAGTATAGACCATCATTTCACTGCAAAATTCACTAGCAGATCATGGTCTTTAATGATTATGATGCATGACTTCAAGATTTCAAGCAAACAGTGGAGGTCTAGATTCGCTGGTATAGAAAATGGTGACATATCAAGGTCTACACTATTTCAAAAAATGTAGATCCTGACATGCTGGTGTATCATGTGGTGAGAGATCAAGGACTTCACAATAATTTCAAATATTGTAGATCATCATCTACTGGTGTATTGCATGGTGACACATCTAGGTCTATACTATTTTCAGTCAGATGTATTATACATGTGGATAAATATGTTCATGTTTACTGACTGGTAACAATCTCCTCCTTGGTTTTAATGGCGGCTGAAATAAAGAATTTCTTTTATGTCAGGTTATCCCCACAAAATGCAGCTTCACCAAATAAATATCTGCATAAAAATTCTTGCTACCAGAGTTTTTTTTTCCTTTCTCATCAATATACTCATCATATCAACCAAGTGAGCTGGAACCAGAATCTTAAGGCTGTGATTAATGCATAAATATAAGATGTTTGACTTTGACCTGAAGGTCAAAGGGGCAAGCTAGGCATGTTCACAGAATTAAACATCACTTTACAATGATTCATTCCAAAAATTACCAAAAATCCACCAAGGATTTAGGAAATGTAAGCAAAGTAAAAAAACCTTAATCAATACATTAAAGCAAATTATATGACTGTTAACTTGACCCCAGGGTGAAAGGTAATAGTGACCTTGTCAGTCTAATTTTCCTAATGATTTATATCAAGTACAAAAATATGATCACATGATTTAGAAAATATAAGCATATAAAAAAACTGAACAAAAACCATAATGTTTTTATGACTGTGGCCTTGACCTCAAGATCAAAGGAGCCAGTAAACATGTTCTACAATGAATTATCATAGCTTCATAATGGTTCATGCCAAGGTGAAAATCCATCAAAGTTTTTAGGAAATACATACTAATGAAACCTTAATGTAAACTTTCATGAACTGTTGATGCAAGTGGCATCAGTAAATGTAAATGCGACTGTAAATGTAGTAACAGCCATAGTGTTCAGAATACACAGGAAAATGCATATACAATGCACCCAACTTTGACCTTAAAGTTTCATTTTCATGACACTTGTACACTGTGATCACTTAGGTAAAATGACATTTAAGAAAAACTGAAAACTGTAGACTGCTGTCTTTTGAGTTATTTATTTGCAACCTGCATGTGCACAAAAGAAAAGATGGTATATGTAATTTGCATGACAATAATTCAACCTCTAATATATTATTAATGCAATATACAATTAACTAATCATTACAATGAAACATCCAATAATAATTTTGTAGATTTATTCATTCTACTACACATATACTGTGAAATAAGCTAATTGAATATTGAGTAACCTCTCTTAAGCAGCCATTTATAACTTGCTGGATAAATTATGGCTGGATAATGAAAGTGACAGATAAGGACAGGTAAAATATGTATATGATGAGAGTGGAATATCATACCCTGGCTGAATAGGAGAGGTTTCTGCTGAAGGAAGGTTACTATTATTTGAAGTTGTAATTACCATAGTTTAGATATGTACTGTATGCTGCCAACTTTATAAAAAACAAATTTGTAAACAATTTAAGCCACACAAATGAACAACAGTGTAGACAATGGTAATGATTCTTTGCAGAGTAAAATGATAAATCCTGGTGTGTTGTTAACTCATTATATTAACCCCTGGCGCCACATTTACTTGGCAGGAAGTAGTCACCTACTTCCGAGCTCTGTTGCGTCAAGGTCATGTACGATACACTAAAGTGGTTGGTATTATAGAAAGTTAGATGTAGCTCTAAAATGATACCAAATAATCTGGATGTTTTAGTTGCTCTACAAAATACAGTGGGAAAAACATAACTTTTTGGACTCATTTTTTTTTCAACCAAAATTTGTCCATAATCAAAATCTGATTCTGTGTCGAGATTTTAGACTTTTTGTTCTCAGATCTAAAGCAGACTGGTCTGAACTACAGGTGAACCTTTGCAAAAAGTAGGAGAAGATGGGCATTTGGAATGAAAAGTGGTCTCAATACAAAACTGATTGGTCCATGAAGCGAAAAAATAACAAAAGAATTCCAACTTTTATTCTTCTGCTCATGAATGAGAAAAATGATGTTTCTAACAAAACTAGGCATTAAGTTAACTAGAAATATCTTGGATTAGGATGTATTCAGAAATAGACCACAAAATGTTTCCTACTTGCATTTCAGGTGAAAAGGATAAAAAACCTCCAGGGATTAATGAGTTAATGAATAGTGGTATATATTACTATAATATTCATGCAGGTAATAACATGGATGCTTACATAATATCATGACATGATGACGATAACAATTCCTGGCCCTGTATTCTCAACAAATTTTAATCAAGAGGCTCAGTTTTAAACTCCAAAAACTTTGACAGGATATATCTTTGATAGGATTAAATCTGTAATTACATACTTTTAGGTTTTTATTAACTTTGAATCATCCCTCAGTTTGACTTTCAAGTTTCCATGAAACATGTGCAGACAAAATATTGTACCTGATTTATAGGTTCTGTGAGTTCCTTGTACAAGACATGTTGAGAATAGTGGGCCTAATTTGTATATATTGTGTGCTGGTAAAATATTGGTAATGTGAATGAAACAACAATTTTCCATTTGCAAGAAAATGTTATATCAGTGATATTCAACTGTTATTTATCTGAAGATAATAATTATTAAGCATGTGTGTGATTTGGATTTTTAACATAACTTGTAAAAAATTTCAGTCATGTAGCATGATGTCCCACCCAGTCACATAATCCTGACACCAGGCCAACCAGTCCTAACACTAACCTCTTAATGTTGAGTACCAAGCAAGGCTGCTGTTAGTACCATTTTTATGTCCTTGGTATGACTAGCAGGGGTTTGAACCCGTGACTTCCTGCATCTGAGACAGATGCTCTAACCACTAAGGCAACGGAAGCTATTATGCATTTAAATATTAAACAGTTGTTAATTACTGACATACAATGTATGCATGTTGACATTTATTCCTGACCAACACGATGATTCAGGCAACTCCTGGTGTGCATATACTGAATGGTGCTATAACACTGGTATAACACTAATCTTCAAGTTGATGTTGGATTCACTGAACACATTCAATATCAAAGCTGTGGTTTAAATTTCTGTATTTTCTTGGTACAGTATCATGTCTTAATTATTTATGAGAATAAGGAAAATTCATCTGCGAAAAGTTTTGATGTGATTTCTATAGTCTACAAAGCAGTGAATGAATGAATGCTGGTGAAAGAGTGATCAATGAATAAATGTACAAACCAGCACTTCTTGATTTCAAGTCCTGACAAAGTTTTTCTGCTAACTCAATATTGTGCAGATATCTTGCTATCTATATTTGCAAGGTATAAATAAAACAAGTAAAAAAATTTTTTCAATTAAGAATTCACCATTTGTTTTAGATTCATTGAAATATGAACCCCAAAAATGCAATGCAAGCTGTATGATCTGCAAAGTGAATCATGCTTAAGTTTGCACACCATTTCACCGAACCTAAAAATATATAAACTGGCCAATCCTTATAATCAAATTTTAAATCCAAGACAAAGTATGGTAAAATCTGTTTAAAAGTGTATTCAATAGACCATTCTAACCTTATCAAACCATGCATGAATACATGTAAAATCAATATCCATAAATTGCATGAGATGAATAGCTTGTCTAATATCTATGTGAAATCAACCATTCAGTCCTACTTGAATAAGCCAGGCATCTTAGCCTTACTAGATGTAGCATTCTTAATATGTGTAGGTCAGAATGTAACCTGGAAAAATATTTTGGCATGTCAGGTCCCTGCAATATTCTCTCTCTCTCTCTCTCTCTCTCTCTCTCTCTCTCTCTCTCTCTCGCTCTCTCTCTCTCTCTCCCCCTCCCTCCCTCTCTCTCTCCCCCCTCCCTCCCTCTCTCTCTCTCTCCCCCTCCCTCCCTCTCTCTCTCCCTCCCTCCCTTCCTCCCTCTCTCTCTCTCTTTCTCCCTCTCTCCCCCTCCCTCCCTCTCTCTCTCTCTCTCTCTCTCTCTCTCTCTCTCTCTCTCCCTCCCTCTCTCCCTCCCTCCCTCTCTCTCTCTCTCTCTCTCTCTCTCTCTCTCTCTCTCTCCCTCCCTCCCTCCCTCCCTCTCCCTCTCTCTCTCCCTCCCTCCCCCTCCCTCCCTCTCTCTCTCTCTCTCTCTCTCTCTCTCTCTCTCTCTCTCTCTCTCTCTCTCTCTCTCTCTCTCTCTCTCTCTAACATCAAAATTTTGTATCAGATCCAAGTTTCAGCATGAATCTTGTAAAGTTAAATTTTTTTTTATTTTTGTTTGTTTTGACATTCACAGCAATATTTCATGTAAACAGGTACCATGATATGATCACACAAGTTTGATGTAAACCAACATAACACCAATGTAGCTTGCCAATATTTTACACATAATTCATTGTGAATGTTGGAATAAGTAGCAACAGTGTAGGTAAGGCTCAACTATTCATATTGTTTTTTTAGTTCAAGTAGGTATGAACAAAAGAAATTAAAAACAGTCTGGTCAATAAGAGTGATGGAAATTGTAATGTAAAAGAAAAAAATTATTTCTTAGTGAATGTTTCTATTATTATATCATAACTTAATCACAAAATTTAAAATTGCTTTGCTTCAACAGGTCAGACATTTTTTATTTAGGGAAATTTTTTCTTGTCTATCCCTTTACCTCATACAAGCATTTTTTGGACCTCTACCAATGTCCCATAGAGGTGTCTTTTGGCATTTTACTAGATGCCCATATAAGCACCTTTTGGCAACTCTGTAAACAGCAGCCATTTTGAGTGGGTTTTCATAATGCCACCTTCAGGAAAAAAACCCTATTAGATACTATATTCATTGGTGAGAATAATCATTACATCAGATCATGTGGTCACTGTTGATGCTCTGGTCGAAATCTGCTATTTAAAGTACATAGGTTGTACATGTCTTGTATTCTCCATTCGACAAAATGGTGGTCTTTGATATTGTTCAGTACTTGCTCGAGTAGAATAACAACTATGAAAGCTTTAATAACTTAGGTAAAGGCTATGAGACTGATGTTAAGGAAGCCATAAGTTTTTATAAATTATCAAATTCAACTGATTTAGTGATGTAGATGCAGACAAACAACATGAAAATTTTGAGCATAAAAAATTGCCGCTATGGTTGATCATGTGGCTTCACTGATTTGATAGTGAATGAGTTCTCTCAAGATTTCAAAGCACATACAAAATTCTTTTGTTAAAAATAATTGTACAGCTATAATGACCATATTTTACTCTTAAATTTTTCCATACATAATATATGTGTACAAAAAACGTAAATGGTTAAAATTGCTGTTAAAATTAACATACACTTCACTGCTTAACAGGCCTATGCATAGTAGACTGTACTAGGTAACTTTCCTACATGCGTATCAAAGGACTAAAAAGCCATACACTCTATGAGGGAAAAGGCTATTATGTCATTTAATGAGCTAAGTAAAATCATTACACTGAAGTTACCCTAGGGTGTGGATGGATGGAATCGGTACACAATTAATAAAATCCGGTTCAGTACCCACGAATGTAGTCCCAGTCTATTTTTAGATCACTTTTTCCGGTCTAAATTTGGTGGTGATACTAGAGTTAGATTTTGGCATTCTTGGTAAGGATTTAAAGGCAATTGATTATTCTTTAAAATGTGAGCTTATGGTGTGGTTGTCTCTGTGTATTTCGGCGACAGTGCACATTGAGTAATAAGGTCATGGTGATGATCCGGAAGTGAAATCTGTGTTCCGTTGCCTGGTGTTTTGTTTACAATTCAGCCTCTCAAAAAAATGCAGGTCAACCCTTGACGAGAATTAAACCGTAAAGTCATCTTTGAAGGTATTTTAGATTAACATATGATTTGTATTGATTGTCACACAGTGGAAAGTTCAGTACTGAGGAACAAATGTAGAGAACATATAGTAAAATTAATTGTGTACTATGGCCTGTCAGTAAAAACTTGAAACTGATATAAATTTTTTATTATTAATGACATATACATGAAATTTTAATATGTTATGTATAATGACTTTAGAAATATAAAAATGAAATTAGAAGTAAAAAAATAATTTTAATTTTAAAAATTTAAATGAAATTTAAAAAACAATTAAAAAATAAAAAATTTCCACCAAGTATTCACATATATAATATTTTTTGGGAATGATATTAAATGATATCAGCATATATATACTCCTACACCATATACAAGCTCAAATGATAGATATTTGTCAAATTTGATCTAAGAAAATATCTTTATTAGTCAAAATGAGACCCTCATTTAAAATACATGAAGACAAAATTCTACTTTGCTTTGTACCTTTAGGTCATTGAAACTATTTATTTGGGGTTCAAACAGTTAATTTATGTGTTTATGATGGGGTGACTTCCTGAGTAACACATATCTGCTTGTATAGCTATCAGTTATTGTTTATAACCATAGTTATAGGGTATTTAGTGAGAGGACAGAGATGAAGACTTTATACTAGAACCTGTTCAAGTTCTCTACAAAATCATATTAAGCTGTCAGAGAATGAAATACAGGTCAGAGGGGTAAAATATACTTTACCCAGGTATATTTACCATTGCATGTAAGAAAACAGCAAAATGATGTAAGTTGAATACAGAATGCATTCCATTTTATTGTTTAGTTTCTTTAAGATGTTGATTGATGTAGTGCGACATTGTAGCCCAGATGATATTATGGGAATTCTCATGATCCATTTTGCTTTATGCATTATTAATGACTAATAATATTTGTTATCTGACACTTTAAAGATTACATAAGTAATATTCAAACAGATTATTTGAATTTAACTTTCTACAACTGATCCTAACATGGTTACATAGCTGACATGAACAAATATGCATATATTTTGTAATGTTTGGAATCAAAAGTTGACATTTTTAGGTTGACATGGTACCTATAGTGAATCTGTAAGGCTCAGTTTTGACTGTGTGCACTTAAAATATCCCAAGATGTTATTTTCATCATGAATATGCCTCTGTATGGTAACACATTTCAATTTAGTACTTTGACAGAGGGCGGTATTGCAGCATCAGCTGATATTTGATTCCATTGAATCATTGAATCATTGAACTTAATAACTTGGTAGCCAAGACTCTTAAAAATAGACTAAAAATGTTCAAACAGATTATTTGAATCATGTTTGCACATGTGATTTTAACAAGTACATTGCATATGTCCCACACATGCAAATATCCATCCTTGTTTACAAGTTTTCGGGATGAAAATTTCACATTTAGTTGATGATATAGGATCTATTGGTACCTATAGTTGATCTGTGTGGCTACATTTTGCTATATTCACTCACAATATCTAAAATTGTTTTTCCTTCATGAATAGGATTGCATATAGTAATAAATTTTAATTTGGTACATTGTCATTTGACTTTCCACTATACTGGTATGTATCAATGTTTGCACCAATGATCAAACCTCACCGCTCCAACATTGCCTTAAACTTTATGATACATACTCTACCTGATTAGTTATTTAACCTGTAAATGGCTAAATATGCTTGTAGAAACTTCATCTATTTTTAGGATGCATTTGTCACTTTAATACATGCCCATTGCTTCACATCTTTGAGTGTCACTCTATCAAGTTTACCTTTTTTAACCATATTTGCAACCTGAATGTTATTTTGAAATCACCATATCTAACACATTTTAACTTCATTTGCCTACATCTTCCTTTTTTTAGAATTAAGTGAAACATGTTATATATTTTCAGGTCTAGTCTGGTTTTTGGAACAAAGTATTAGAGTTGGATCAATTTGGAAGCTCTCCAGTAGTCCAATGGTGATAGCAAGGTCTCATAAGGACATGTGCAGTATGCTGCTATAAGTGACCAAGATGAGTTCATATCAGTACACTGATATACAGCATCTCAAAGACATGGCTTAGATCTTCATGAGAGAGATTCACATCTTTTTTCAGTAAGGTGAAACTGTATTTTCATATTGCATTGTTGACTTTTGTAGTTATCGGCATTAAAATGGAATGCATATTTGCTATAAAACATGGTAGTGGTCCCATCAAAACTTTAAATTTGAGTGGGATATTAGTTATACAAACAACTGTCCAAGTACCTGAAACAATAAATGTGGAACATAATACCTGTCATTGTTTCTTTAGTATGTACACCTATATGCATCTGGATAGGCATATTGCAAATTTGCTGTCAAAATCACTGTGAGCTATCATGCTTCAGTACCCCTGGGATTAATATTATCAGTTGTACAGACCTTAACTACCATTTGTTTTAAAGACCATTCATTAATCAACATTGCTGCCTTAAATTTGTCAAACTGAATGTCATAACTTGTATGAAAATTTATTTTTTGTGAAATAAAAAGTTTTTAAAATTTATATATTTTTTAAAATTTTCATTAAAATTTAATATATCAATATTTTTTAATTTCAAGACAATTTTCAGACAGGCCTTATCAAGTATTACAATTCGGTTTTTACTGCATTGAAAAATTCCTATAATTAAGGAAGATATAGCAAATTTAGTTTTGGTTTCTTAAGAACAATTGGACCTCAAATTGCACCCTATAGAACACCAGCACTACACACTTTCTGACAGCTGTCAAATGTCTTGCTTGCAAGGAAATTTCAAAAGACTTTATGTTTGAAGTTGAAACAGTAGTGGCATGCAAAATAAAATGCAAATATAAAAGTTTGACAAAAACATTGACCCTTTCAGGAATCGGTACACAATTAATAAAATCCGGTTCAGTACCCACGAATGTAGTCCCAGTCTATTTTTAGATCACTTTTTCCGGTCTAAATTTGGTGGTGATACTAGAGTTAGATTTTGGCATTCTTGGTAAGGATTTAAAGGCAATTGATTATTCTTTAAAATGTGAGCTTATGGTGTGGTTGTCTCTGTGTATTTCGGCGACAGTGCACATTGAGTAATAAGGTCATGGTGATGATCCGGAAGTGAAATCTGTGTTCCGTTGCCTGGTGTTTTGTTTACAATTCAGCCTCTCAAAAAAATGCAGGTCAACCCTTGACGAGAATTAAACCGTAAAGTCATCTTTGAAGGTATTTTAGATTAACATATGATTTGTATTGATTGTCACACAGTGGAAAGTTCAGTACTGAGGAACAAATGTAGAGAACATATAGTAAAATTAATTGTGTACTATGGCCGGATGTGCATATGGAGTGTAGTAACATTGCTCAATATCCCATAATGTATTCTCAAAATGTGGGAAATGTAGTAACATTGCTCAATATCCCATAATGTATTCTCAAAATGTGGGAAATGTAATAACATTGCTCAATATCCCATAATGTATTCTCAAAATGTGGGAAATGCTAGATGTCTTCCCATGCTGTAATATCAAACTCCAATACTTAAATTCTCACAGCTTTCCACAATGTTATTCACAATTTATTTTATTATTTCTGTGATAAGGGTCATTGTACATAATAAGATGTCATTAAGTTATCTGGACTGACAGATAATATGACTTAGTAGATCATCTAAATAGAATGTACCTCAACATAATCAAAGACCTACTCCAAAAGATTAAGTTAAGTTATATATTCTTTCAGAGAAAATGTGATTAGAATTTATAAAACACATCTGCAAACCAAAATAAGTACAAGTGCAAAATAGTTTTTAAAAAATTGGAAAAAACCTTAAAAATTGTCATAATGGTATATGTAACATTGAGACCAAATAAAATTTATCTACCTCAACATGGTTTTGCTTAATCATTCTAACAAAATGTCCAAAATGTTTTAAATGTGTAAAAGAGAATAAGATGACCAAAGCAACCATTAAATACTACTATAATGGTCTTAGAATCTAACCAGGCAATTTGCTTCAGTGGAAAAGTAGGTAAAATTGCTAAAACAGATTCCAGATGGATGTGCCAACAGACAGACAAACACAACAAAGGCTTTAACTTTCACTTCATTTGCAACAGAATACTATATGGAGATGTAATTTTATACCTCTTACATGTTTTAGCCTCAAAACTAGATAGAAAGTAATTGTAACAAGTATTTAATCTAAACAAAGTCTTTTGGATTCAGAATTCTGGATGCTCATTCATGGTAATGGCTTGTATGTGCAGTACCCACACCTTTGAGAAATGAAGCATTCATAAAAAAAAATCCCATTTCCCATTTTCTCATGATGCTAGATTTACAGTTTGTGCAATTTTGTACAATGGCATTTCAAAACCGTAAAATAATTCTGATGAAGCATGATTGTGCCTTTGCATTCCACAACCGTAAGCTACTGCTGTTGATACATGATTGTACCTTGGTATTCTACAACCCTAATCTAATGCTAATGATACATGACTGTATCTTAGCATTCCACAAATCTATGCTAATGCTCCTGATACATGATTATAGCTTGGCATTCCACAACCCTAAGCTAATGCTAATAACACATGGTTTTATTATACACCTACCAATTTTCTACCCCCATAATTTTACCAAAAAATCCCAAATGATGTCATTTTCCGACTCTGTGTTACAGTAATCTCAAACTCTCTCAGTGGGAACTGATTTTCCATATTTTATCAAAGAGCTATAAATTTCCTATCCAAAAATAAGCCAGGATTTAACTGTAAAATCCGAGAAATATGAAAATGAAACTGTCATTTTTTGATTCTGTATTACCACACTCTCAATGATGCTGGAATAACTTTTTCCTCATTGTTTCCTGGTTACAGCTGAACATGTATGAATAACTATGCCATAACCTCACTTGACATACAAATGGAAAAGAAGTAAAATTTTTGTTTACAAATCTGAATCAAGTTCCAATAATTTGTTCAACAATCTAACTGTAAACTGTAAAAAAAGAAATGCTGTCATTCTAATGCCAAATCACAATCAGAGCTTCTCATTATGTCCCACCAGAAACAGTTCAAATGCTATCAGCCGAGTTTCAGATAGAAATTTCTTAGTTATTCGGCTTTTGATATCTTCTGTCATGCAAAATGAGACAACTGCATGATAACTATAAATTACACACACACAAACGCACACACATACATACATACACACACACACACATATATATATATATATATATATATATATATATATATATATATATATATATATATATATATATATTCATATTCAGCTACATTTGGGATTTTATTAATTTACCAGAAAACTGATAGGTATATAACAACAAAAAAAAATCATTATTTTGGTAATCTAATGCTGAATTTTAGATCACATCATTTTGTCATCAGAAATTCAGGATCATGACTTGACACTTCATTTCTCATAATTATCCAGATTTTCTGATGCTGTCAACTTGACTTGATCTAGCATCTAAGTCTGCATTATTGTGATAACAATATAGATGTACCTTGGCATTCCACAACCTTAAGCTAATGCTGATGAAACATGATCAAATATTAATGAAGTTACTTGTTGATGGTCTGGATTTTGCTGACGAGTAATGATGCCTCTGAAAATGGTTGGCAGAGGAAATTAATGCATCACGAATGGCAAAACATTATTTTAAGAGAAAAAAGAGCATGATATTTATTTCTAAAATGCTGTATACAAATATCTCTGACTCAGTTTAAAAATATAAAATTTTCAAAAACTGTTTTAATGGTATAAGAAGCAAATTGTGTTGATGACATATGTACAGAAACATGCCGACCAACTTTAAGTTGTCTACTGCAAGCAGTTTTTATTTGTGTTCACATTGTTTCTGTAAAAGTCTGAAATCATGCTAAATTAATTGTATATGTGGTTATTTTGAAAGATTGTGAGTGAAATGCCCAATTTTTATCTTTCTCATGTACACATATACTTTCTGATAAACAAAAAAAAATATTTTGTGAATCAATAAATTTTCCATTCTTATCACATATAATATTAGTGGCATAAAAAATAAAACAGACCAGTGAACAAACTTGTCACTGTATATGCCTCTATTCAGCTCCCATGAATGCAATAATATGTGATGGATGGACACAAAAAGCATTACATTTCATCCTACAAACATATGGCCAGAACATAGACCTATTTTAAAAGCTAGGGAGAATAAATCAGGAACATTTGATAATAGGTTCTTGCAAAAATATATGATTCTACTTACTGAGGTGTAAAAGTGTAGCTGTTTCTTCACCAGTTTGTAGTACTTGCAGTAGTTATCATGATCTTTCTTCAGATTAGTTAGATTTGTCCTTGACTCTTTCTCTGGAGGTGGAGGTAAGGGATGCTCCCATTCATAATTCTTTGAGTGAGACTGAGTTGTCTGCCCATGTCCCATTAAATGAGGCAAGAAGGAACTTAAATCCTCCATTGAGGGTCGAAATCTTGAGAAAAGAAAAGGATTGATGAGAATATAAAGTTTTTATTATTTAGTCTCTTTTTTGATATGTGTAACAGGTGAGTGATATACAATGCCAAACTGAAGCTTGAACTCAAGTACTTGATGGTGTCAATATATTCAAGGAAAACAAATTAAAGTTTTTAATATAATGGTATACAGATCTACAGTGTTTCCATAGTACCTCTTTCTCTTTCAAATGTATGAATAAGGTAATTAATCTATGATTCACATGCATCCAAATGAAAGATATTAATGTAATGGTATACAAATAATCAGTTTTCCCACCCTACCTATGTCTATTTCAAATGTATGAATAAGGTAATTAATGTATGATTCACATGCATCCAAATTCACATGCATCCAGATGAAAGTTAAATAATGTAATAGTATACAAATAAATAGTTTTCCCACTCTACCTATGTCTTTTGCAAATGTATGAATAAAGTAATGAATAATTAATTCATGTATGGTTTAATACAACTCCAGCAGAAGAACTGCATATTGCTCAGACCCAAATTTGCTGTTGTATAATGCATGAATAGATCTGTGTCTATACAGTTTCTTAGGAGTTATAAGTAGAAGAAACAATATAGACCCTAATCTGCCAGTGCATTATGCAATGGCAGAACAGGATCTATCTTATATTCTAGTCAGACTAAACTTTTAAGCAAGTATATATGATAATTCCTTGACATGGACTTCCAGCTAACCCTAGCAAAGATTTTATTGTCATCTTTTTCTGCTTTGCTGTTCTTAGACAAGGCTAAAATAAATTTTGATTTTGATGAATGATGCTTCAAGCAGAGTACAAACCTATTGAAATTCTCTTTTGTGTTAGACAACTGGTGCTGGCCATGCCGATGTGAGTTTCGAGGGACAACTGTAGGAGATGGGGGAATACTGACAGTTGGCTGGAAGTTGGGAACACCCGTTGTCCACTGCATCTGTATTATTCCAAAATTGCTCAGACCAGCATCTCTGAGAAAATAAAACAAAAAATTAAAAATACTTAAAGAAATTCAATGAAGTGGAGGAGAAAAGCAAACTAAGAAATGTCCTCAGTTGACATAGGCTTGAAATATTTGCTTGATTATTTATGATTACTTAAAATTTTCATAAAATCTGACAATAATCCAGCTATAAACTTATCCCAGAGTAAGTTTTAAATGCAGTACAAGCAAGAGTTGTATTTATTTCAGGACTATTTGACATATGTTTATAAATGACAGGAAAATACCATACAGTAATAATTTTGTACACTATTTAGAAATTTTGACAGGGGTGGGATTGTTGAGACAAGTGTGGTGGTAAAATTGTGGCTAGTTACATTTGTTCCAGGTTTCTATCCAAGTACTGAGAACTGCTAGAATATTCTGGCCTAGCAATCCAGGGTCAATGACAGTTGCATTCATACTTTTGTCCATGGGTGAAATCTGTGTGTGTGTGTGTGTGTGTGTGTGTGTGTGTGTGTGTGTGTGTGTGTGTGTGTCTGTGGTGTCAATTTCAGTTACATATTAAAATTTGTCTTTTCAGTCCATTAAGTGTACATATATGTTTATAACATTGGGATCTCAATAGTTTTTAGGTTATGACCCAGGGGATACTTTTGGGGGTGGAGTGGTTGCAGAGGTAGTCAATCAATGACTCACTCAAGTTTTATATGCTTAGCTTTAACAATGTTTAAGGAATTCAAGAACATTTTCCAAGGCATGTATATATACCCAACCAAATGTATGGAAATACATACTGTATTTAAATATCCCAATTCAAATAAATATCTCATCACAATGACCTAATTTGGAACATGGAACATGTTCATCCACGGATGAACCCACAGTGCAAGAAGTCAGATATCACTGGATGAAGTTGTAATGGAATTATTGATTGGACAAGGAATATGGGCATATGGATGGGTGGACATAGTGAACAATTTATATCCATAAAATATCAAAGAAGACTATAATTATTTATGAATAAGCAGAGTATATGATTTCTAATCTGCACCAAAGAGCCAATTGAAAATGGTCAGGAAATTGCTCATGCTATACCCAGCCATAAATTTGAGCTCAGAATCAAGTCAATACTCAAGTCAGTATCAATAATACCAACAGAGTGTCTCATATTTATTAGTACAATATAATCTGACCTGATGAGGAGAATGAAACCCCTACGAAAACAAATCCCTGACTTCATGAACAATCATGAATGTTCATGAACATACTTGAAATGTTCATGATCAGTTCATCATTTGAGTTCATGAACTAATAGCCATGAACGTTCATCACCTAAGTTCATGAACACATCAAGAAATTTGATGAATCATGTACTTTTTGTTCATGAACACAATGATGAACTTTTATGAACTATTATTATATCTTTGAAGTTTCTGAAATGTCATGAATTTGCTTCATGAACAATTCAAGTACTTTGATGCACCATTAAGATATTTCTTAAAAATGTTTATGAAATTTCTATATCATTATATTCATAAAATGTTTATGAAAATTAATCATACAAACTTCTCACAATATTAGTGAAATATAAATAAAGGTGAATATTTTTTTTTAATTATATGATACTGTATAAATGTTAGAGATCTTTTATTCAATACTTGTGTAGATTAATATGGAAAAATATTTTTCTGGCCCTCATGAACAAAATTGACTTGCTATAAAAGCTTTCAATGACTTTGTTCTAACGTTTTTGTCCACTGCTGTCATAAACTGCATATTTTATTGACTTTATAACTGATTGCCAAGTTGCAGTAAAAACCGAAATATGTAAACAATGATTATCCTGATTGGATGACTGTGAAAGAAGACGTGATACGATTGGGTAAAATACGCACGTGATTTCAGCTATTGAGCACAAAGGGTTTGGAACAAGCAGCACTCGCGAACAAAAACCGTGGATTCCCGTGGAATTAACAGATGAGAATATTTTCAATACCATTTCTTTTAAGTATGTAGAAGTGCTAAGAAGGAATTATGAAGAATATGAAGGAATTGACTTGATAAGAGCAAAATTAGGCGGAAAAGCATACACAGCGGGATCATCAAAATTACAGTGAGTGTTTCATTTTCTTCGTCATTCATTATTTTTAAATGGGAATTATATGTATAATTTATTGGTTTTTATGTCATCATATAGTTTTAACAAAACTAAAATATCTGGTTTTTGTCAGAACCAATTTTAACTTTCTCTTCGAATTTGTGAAAATCACGAAACATTATACCCCCACCCCCTTTTTTGATCTCGATACCATACGCGGTACTGCATCAGCGATATGAATTTATATGTTCGGTATCGTTTTATATTTCATGACATCACTATTTATATGATCTGATGTAATTTGGTAAATTAAAACAAAAACAAAAAACTAGTTAATGTGTCAAACTGTACATAATACATGTGCTACTAACACGATCAAACTTGAAGCAGCTATATGCAACATCTGGCGTCAGAGAGATACATTTTTATAAAAACATTTGACTCCTGTGGCTTATAATACATATGGCAAGTCAGCTTAAGTTAAAATACAGCTAGTGAACAAATTTCTCCAATAATGTAAATGCCCAGTAAGTTGTGTATTAGGTATAAGGGATTAAATAATTTTGAGTTGGATCAGTAAAATTGGGTACAGAAATAATGAGCTAAAAGCTGAAGACAATGTTGATCATAGGTTGTCTGTAATTAACTTTATCTTTCTTTCAGATCAGATAGCAGAAAAGGAAAATTATTAGAGGATGAAGTTTATAAGGAGGAAAATTGGACAACTGGAGGATCTTACAGCCAAGATGGAATAGACATTAAAAAGTGACTGCTGCAGCAATGTTAAAGATTCATACAGTAATCAAATGAACAGCTTATGTCGCAGATGGAGACATTCAGTAGTGACAATAGGTGGAATTTCATTAAATTAAAATTAGTCTCTGACTGTCTTTACAAAAAAGAGTTATCTGACAGGTCAGTTTTGGGGTGGGAATCCATGTCTTCAGGAGAAACATCAGTGGAATTAGCTCCATGACAATCACAGATAAATATGCTTCAACAGTTGATTGAACACAACGGTCCCATTATCTCTTGAACAATTTTCAAAGAAAAATTACAAAACATACAGAAAGTGTTGCTAAGAATAAAAAAGGAATATCACTTAATGTCAGTTTACGTGTTCTTTGTTGCATATTAGAAATTTATCTGAAATAAAATAGTTTTTTAAGATAGTATATTCATTTTATACTCTTTAAACCCCCCACATCTAAGGTTATTTTATGATTCAGGATGAAATGGGTATTTGTAAGTTTGTCACACAATCAATTTTTGTTAGGAACTGTTCATGAAGTCATGAAAAATGAGGAACATTGTTCATCATAGTTCATGAATATGTTCATTAACTGTGATGGATGATGATGAACCAGTTAGTGAACTTTTATGAACTGTTCATGAATTCACTTCATGAATAGTCCATGAACGTTCAAGAACAGTTTGTAAAGTTATGGTTCATGAACGTTCATGAATTCATTTAATTTCATCATTGACAGAATTGACCATTTTCAGTTCATGCACATTCATGAATGGTTCATGAAATTTTTGATGAACTTTCAGGGATGGTTCATGAACAGGTTCATGAATCGTTCAAGAATGGTTCATGTTAGTTCATGAAGTGTTCATGATGATTTCGTAGGGGCAGCAAGTCATACTATTTTGAAATTAATCCAGCTAAACTTACTTTTATGAGCTGCATTGAATATCAACTGGATCCAAAGGTCAAAATGTTGAAGTATTACTCTATAATTACAAAGCCTGAAGCCAGCTTATCTCATACAAGTTTCCAGTTTACACACAACTAATAAAAGGGAGATTACTCACTCATTCCGTGTGTGAACTGCAAGTTTCCCAGGTAGAGGCTCTACCCTATACCTATGATCTCCATCAATAGGAACCTGTAAGTAATGGAAAATGAATAGACATTAACCAGTAATTTTAATTAATAATGAATTTGATACAATTCTACTTGAAGGTTTGATAAGGAACCTGACGCAAAATCAGTCCCTTTGTCACATTTCATGTTTTACTGTATTGGTAAGAATCAATAACAACAATAAACACTTGCCCTTTTTAAACCTTAAAATCTGATAAAAAGACAAAGGGAGATAAGTTTTCAGTGATGAATGTTGAAGTTGCAATGAGGCTTATTCAGATAATCTAAAAAAGTAAAACTAATTTATTTACAACAAGTTCTGAGTTATTGACAAGTTCCCACAACTTACACAAGAAAGGTCTGATGGTCCAGGTGGTGTTGGTAGTGCTTGAGTTCACCTATTAATCTAATTGTTGAGTCTGATATGGTGGTTAACTCTATGTAGCAGACACATGTATATCAAGCCTAGGTACAACAGACCCCATCTGTTGGATTTGCATACTTATTTCTCCTATATTTAGCTTCAAATCTCTCTATCTCTCCGACAAGAGTCGATGAAGTATGAAGTAATATCAGTCTGCTTTTGTTTAAATTGACACAGGTTTGTAACAAAATGATTTAAAAGCAATAATGTTTTCTTACATATGCTTTGCACCTTCGACACTTACCACAAACAATTTCATTGTTTTAATGCATTCAGCCATTTCATGAAACAGCATATACATGTACTTGTCAACAGAAAATAAACAGAAGAAATTTATTACTAGGCAGATTATCACCCTATATATATGCTGGTATATATGCACATGAATGGACAATCTCAGGCACTTGGTTTCTATACAATGGCAGTCAAGGTCTCATAATTTAGTTTTCAGGCTTGAGCTCTTCTTAATTTTGTTTGGTTTTCTTATTTGTAATATCTTGTCTTTCAGTCTGGCAGAAAAATTGGCTTCCATTTTTTTATTTTATTTTCTAAATTCCTGTGAATACCTGTAAAAGAAAACCACAGTTGGCTGGAAAAAAAAAAGAATAAAAGAAATGGTACACTTATAAGAATCCCAGGTCAGTTACCAGAATTGGTTTGCTTTACAATAAAATAGCCTTTGTTTTTTGATATTCTGCCAGGAAGTTCCAAGAATTAGTTTACTGCTACTTACTGGATATGTTTATTCACCACTCCAGCATCTACTTGTTTGTCATCTGGAATCATAATTGTTACAAATTCAGGTTGATACCTGCAGTGTAAGTAGTATACTCAACATAACTTAATTTGTAACCTGTGCTAGCAAAAGAATTGTCATTTGCACTCACAGTGAATGTGCATGTACATGTATTTTCAAAAACATGTATTGTTCTTTATTTGCAAGATACTGTCATATATTAACCTGGATAAAATACAATATTGGTTACTTTGCAAGTAACACCATGTTATGAGTGAATGGCAGGTGCCTGAAAGCATTCTGTTGATGTTTCTCTCTCACTGTCTCTTGTTTGTGATTTTATTGGATCCATTTTTTCCATCATGATAACATATTCAAACTACCGAGTACAGCCAAGCATGATTTGTTTTTAATGCATCGTGTTTTACATGGCATAATATGATAGTATAATAGAGTACAAGAGTTAGCATCATTTATTGGTATGCTTATTAATGCCTTTTATGCAATCCTTGAAGCCCCAATGTACTGCAGGTATTTGGAACATGATAAAATAAAAGGCATTAGTGAAAACAATACAGTTATCTCCATAAAGTATCCACAAACTTAAATGATGGTATCTAAATGTTGCAGACAGGAATGGAAAATCTATCAGACAAGACATGACTGCTTTTTCTTTTCGAACTGATGCATCACTCTCAGGTTGGGTAGCTTACAAACTTGATTCAAATAGATCAAAATATGGATGATGGAAAAAGAGGGAGACCATTTTTTCCATAAATTACCTAGAATTTTTAGCAATTTTCTTATGCCTTACAAGTGTTTCATTCAGATCACAGAGATGTCCATATTGAGATTAAGTCTGACAACATATGTGCTATCTCATATATTAATAATATGGGTAGAATGGGATCAATTCAATTGGATCAGCTAGCCAGACAGATTTGTGAATGGTACTTGGAAAGGGAAATATTAACATCTGCTGTCCATATTACTGGTACATGTAAATATAATATACAGGCAGTTTGTCAGTTCAGGAACTTTTTCTGACTGCACAAAATGGATGCTGAAAAAAGAAAATTTTCAAATACTGTGTGCACAGACTTTGTTCCAGACATAGATCTTTTTGCATCTAGATTAAACTGTCAGTTAAAGAAGTTCATCTCATGGTTCCCAGAACCAGGTGCTTTTAAACTTGATGCCTTTTCTTTCTCCAGGCATGATTTAATCCCATACATTTTTTTCCCACCTTTTAATCTTGTTGGAAAAATATTGAATAAAATTATTGCTGATAAAGTTAGTAAACCACTCTTAATTGTTCCATAATGGACATCATAATCCTGGTTTCCTTTATTCTTGTCATGTTTAATTTCTCTTCCAATTTGACTTCCAATGCAAAAAGATATACTGATAATTCCACACAATGGTCAAAACTTGTCCTCTAGAGAAGACCCTACTTTTAACTGCAGTGACTATATAAGAAGATTTCTCCAAAACCAAGGACTTCCATCAACAGCTGTGGACATCATTAACAATTCATGGAGACCAGGAACAACTAAACAATATAATTTGGCATGGGAAAAAAAATGGAAGTTTTGGTGTAAGATCAGGGAAATTAATACCTTTTGTGTCTCTGAGGTAACAGTTTTTTCATATTTAGGTTCTTTAGTAAATGAAGGTATGTCTTATAGTGTTGGCAATACTTACAAAGCAATGTTACTTACTATTTTGAGAATGTTTGATAAGGTGCCTCAACCTTTTGTTGCTTAATAGATACCTAAAGTGGCTGTTTAACAAAAGTCCACCAAAACCAAGATATGAAGACACTTGGGATGTAAACCTAGTCTTAAAAAAATACCTGTGTTACCTTTTTCCTGTTGATATTTTTAGCAGATGTTTCATGGTCAATCTTTAAAGATGCTATGTATGAATGTGAGGCTGAAGGCTTTACAAAAAATAATGAACCCCTCATCCAAGCATTCGTGGAGGATGAGGGGCATTATTGGAGTAAAGCCAGAGGCTGAGCATGTATACACCCACCCATTCTTTATTGTAAGTTGCGGTTTTCCATCCCTGTAATATATAAACAAAACACTTCAATTTAAACTATGAGATACCTCCTGCAGGTGGCTTGTTTATATAGGATACTTCAGGTGACTGATAAGAAAGTTTCCTTTACTTTGAAAAGTGCCTGTTTCCTCCAATGACAGAGTAACATGTTATGTATACATGCACAGCCTCCAGCTTTACTCCAATAATGTCCCTCATCCTTCACAAATGCTTGGATTATCTGTCTCAGAACAATTTTGGAATAAAGCTGACCACTAGTTTATACCATTATTATATTAGAAATAACACACTTGAAATAAATCTAATCATTATCTTGGTGTCAGAACAACTCTAAAACAAAACTGACCACTTGCTTATAACCACTGCTATAAGAGTCCATAACAACAAAGTCAAAATCAAGGAAAACATCTGTCATTTTATCAGTAAACTTTGCCATTTTTTTCACTGTTTATTGACAATCAACAAGAATCTATCTTTACATCAGGCAACCTTTCTCTGTTAAACTCCTTAACCCCTAATTTCTTTGCAACAGTACTTTTATAAAAAAGATAAATTTGTCAATTCTTTTTATCATCCTTCTTAAAAATTTCTTTATACAGGTGTTTTTAGAAATGTTGGTAATATAATCCAAAGTCATTCTTTGATATTTCTTGTAACAATCTGAGAGAAAATTGATCCTGCACATTTGGTCTCATTCCTGGTCTGTTTGTACAATTCTCCATGCAGAATACATTCCAAACAACTTGTGAATGAAGCTCTTGATTTATATTGGACATTCTTGCAATTTCTATTCTAGAATTCTAGCTTTCCAATGATGAAAAATGAACTGTATCAAGTGGTGCTCTACAGTTTCATATTTTGCATAGGGTTAGAATTTTAGAGAAAACAAATTTGCACAGGTTTCTCACTGGTTATATTAGTTATACTGACGACTATTTATAAAAGGCCTTGTATATCTTATGTACTGTTCAAAGAACCTTTAATTCCATTTATGTTGGTGTATGATTGATGGGTTTAATATGGGTTATACATTATACAGCTTGGCCTTACTCCAGACATGCACCTTTCAAAAATGTGCTAGCTCATCTTGGTCATTTTCACTTCCTGAACCTCAGAATGTTTTTTTACATTGTATAAATTTGGTAATTATTCATTGCACTTTCAGAAGCTGATATTGTCTAGAATGGCAAAATTCATTTTTTTTAGCTGCTATTGGATAGTGTACTTTAGACTATATCTAGCAAACTTTTTGAGCACAAAGGGAGCAGACATCTTAGCTAGCAGTGTGCTTAGATTGTGTACAATTTTAAAAGTACAATATCCAAAGATATGTCAGCCTCATTACATCAAAGAAGCATAGAAGAATGCCAACATTCTCTCCACTGTGGTAGCGCTCACTAGTTATTATGTACTTTTGAGAGAGTGATGTATGTAAGGTGAAGTTGTTTGCATTTTAAACATGCATAGTGGAGAGAATGTTGGCATACCTATATACTACTTTCATGTAATGTGACTGAAATTTCTTTGGATATTGTACTTTTGGAAATTTTAAATGATCTTAGGACACTGCTAACTAAAATGACTGCTCCCTTGTGCTCCAAAAATCAACCTGAATTTGTCTAAAGTACACTATTCTTGGCAGCTATTAAAATATGGAAAATGACTTTTGCCAAACTAGACAATACCAGCTTCTAAAAGTGCAATGAATAAATTATCAAATACATAAAATGTGAAAAAAGTTATCGGCTCTTTTTTTACAATTTACCTCAGAAGTTCGAGAAGTGAAAATGAGCAAGTAGAGCACTTTTTTAAAAGATTCACATCTGGAGTAAGGCCAAGCTGTATACTCTCTAACCCATATTACACCCATCAATCATACATCAAAATAAAGGGAATCAAAGGTTCTTTGAACAATACCTAAGATATACAAAGTCTCTTTTAAATAGCCAGTAAAACTAGTAAGGAAACCTGGGGAAACTCTTTTTCTTTAGAACTTTAACCCTATGCTAAATATGAAACTGTAGAGCACCACCTGTACATGTTTTAAATGGAAACAGTTTCACATTACATAAACTTCACCTTACATATGTTACTCTCTCAAAAGTATATAATTAACTGGTGAGCTTCCCCTCATCCAGTGCAAAGGTAGCATATGACAATACATGCCATTTTCTGCCTAACTAAACAGTCATGGAATTCCAGGGTCCATCTAAATATATTTATTGACAAATAAAAACAGGAACAAATTAATACAGTCTGGGGGTGATACATAACGTTATGTCACTGAATCAGAAATTGGACAAACTTTTCATGCTCTATGCATGACACAAAGGCGTTCTGTGCATGGCACAAAGGTCTTCTATGCATAATAAAAAGGTGTTCAACTCGTCACCAAGGTGTTCCATACATGGCACAATAGTGTCCTATATATGACACAAAGGTGTTCTGTGCATGGCACAAACGTCTTCTATGCATGATAAAAAGGTGTTCGACTCGGCACCAAGGTGTTCCATACATGGCACAATAGTGTTCTATACATGACACAAAGGTGTTCTATACATGGCACAACAGTGTTCTATAATGGCACAAAGGTCTTCTATACATGACACAGAAGCAGGCAAATAATTTATAAATCGCATGGTTTGGAATGAAAAAAAAAAACATTTGCAAAGACACACACTTAGTGATTACACCTAACAGGTCATCTACTTCATTAATATGAAAACTTTAATTTGAGTAGTTAATTAATGATAATTCATTTATTTTTATGGGTAGTAATATTCATGGTTATAATACAAATTATATTTTTATTGGCACTTAAATTCAAAGGCTGGATAAGGGTCATATTATTTCCACTGAAGGATCATTATAAATTGGGTCCTTACATTCATGGAAATTGGGAACCTGCAAAAATTTGTGAATCCACTTTATTTCATAGAGAAAAAAAAACTCTATTTCCTCACCTTTTCTCCAATCCTGATAGTCTGAAGAAGTCTCATGCCTGCCTCTCCTGGGAGCATGGGAAGGTTTTCAGTAAAGTACGAAATTGGAGGTAGATGTGTTTGCCTTAACTTTCCTGCAGCTTTCTCTTTCTTAACCTGGTTCATTCGCCTCCTCTCCATGGCAGTGGGAAGCTGGAAGAACTGTCGCCAATCCCCTGGAAGAATTCAGCATTAATTCATATTTTAAGATACAAAAATTCTAATATCATTTTAATTAATTTTTTTTTATTCCCAGACATTTCCAACTATGGCACCTCACAAAGAGAAGGGTTTCACATGATTGAAAATTTCCTACAAACTACTGCTCAATTGTAACACACTCAAACTTTATTCAAAAGTATGATTCAATAATTTCTTGTATTTAATTTCAGCTATCAAAACACACTAATATCATTTCACTGTATTTATTATTTTAGAAGTTGATCACTGATGGGCATAGCTACTATTAGTATATTAACCTTTAGTCCTTCAACTAATTTATTTCAAATCCATGTTTTATGCCTTTCTTCTCCTAAGAACAGTTGATGCCATTCTTAAAAACCAAAATCTTTATTACTATATAGAGTAGCATGCATTGTTGTTTTGTTGTTGCTATTCAGATTTTTAATGTAGCTTTAACAATTTTTGAGTCATATAGGTATGATGTCTTCAGTGTGGCAGTTTATAGTGATGTCTAGCACTGGGGCATCATGCCACAGACATGAAGCATGATGTCCCACCCAGTCACATAATCCTGACACCAGGCCAACCAGTCCTAATACTAACCTCTTAATGCCAAGCATTAAGCAAGGCAGCTGTTAGTACCATTTTTGCAAGTCTATGTTATGACTCAGCTGGGGACAAACCCACATTGTAATAAGATTAAGATTTATACAATTGGAAAGATGCAAAATTAATGTAATTTTCAGTACCTTCCTTCTTCTTCTGAGCTTCAAACTCCTCCATGGTGGAAGTTTGTGCCAAGTCCTCATCAGTGGAACTCTGTCGCATGGAAGTCTCCAAACCTGTGACAGACTTGACTGGGGACAGTCTGGATGATTTGCGGCTTGTCATACCTACGACTGTTTGAGAGGATAAAAAAATGTATGATATGCTTAAACAAGCCCACAAAACATTGATTGTGACACTCATTATATCACTACCTAATCCCTAAGGACACCATAGTGGATTTATTGGTGTGCATGCCTGATTTGCAAGTGAAAGGGTGTGAGATTGAATCTTGCCATTAGATCATCCCAATCCAATGTCAGCTATCCTTGGACAACTTACTCTAATCCAACTGCCTTGGGTCTACAAAAAACATATTTGCACTTCCATGCCATAAATACCAAATCATACATAATCTCTAGTCAAACTCTGAAAGTAGGGTACACACACACACACACACACACACACATGCACACACACTATCCCACTGTACTGGGATGAATACAATTTTGGAGTGAAGTGACTTCTCTCCTGCAGTTGAAATGGTGGGTAGACATGAATAAGTGAGAGCAGAGTAGCCAAAATCTGAACTCTTAAAAACCTCTGCAATGAACAGCTGTATTTCTAAATCTCTAATCCACATTCTACAAAAAACAAATTAAATATTCATAAATCTTTATGAAAATATGATGTTACCTAGTTTGAATGAGCAAAGCTGTAATTCAAGTATGCTTTTGCTGAAGATGGTAACCCCCAGAATAGATTACTGTCAAAAACATATGGTTGGTGTTGAGGTATAAGTCCTCTATTATTACTTTTATAAGATGAAATATTAAGTAAACCGGTTTACCTTTACCAGAAATCAGCCCAATGACCTTGATGTAAGTTATCAGTTATCATTATAGTCAAATGAAAGGTCGATAAGGACTGAATCTAATGAAAGTAGGGCCACAAAACATGCAATTATCATAAGTAACGCTCTTTTAGCTACTCTCCAAAGCCCCCAACCTTTCAAATTCCCAATTTATCATATTTGTCTAAAAGTTTAAAATGCAAACTTATATTTTATTTTAAAACATGTTGTGCCATGAATTATCTTTTCATCCTAATTAAGAATTATGTCCAATCTAGATGACATCTGTAAAATTTGTTAGTCGTTCTTTCTTCCAATGTATTATGTGGATTGTAGGTCTGTACAAAGTACAAGCATAAATGCAAATCCAAAATTTTGATGAATGTGTAAAATTCTCACAACAGCTTGAAATGAATAAAATCCCCCAAGTTTCTTTTAGTGTACAATCACCATTAGTCTAGTTTTGTATGTGATATCTGGTGAAACCAATACCAGCAGCAGTAAATTTGCTTTGACACTGCTTAATAACTGATGTAACTTCCTGTTACAGCTGGCTTAAAAATATTGGCAGTTGTATCTAAGACATTAATTTGAAGCATAACTTTTTTTTTCTTCATGATGTCAGTTTAAAGAACATAAGTTCTTAGCACAGTTGATTCTTTTTAATGGCTGAGTATTGAAACCATCAAAGATATTCATGAGAAAATCTAATGTTCCCAATTTTGTACAAAAATTCAAGCAGTGACCTCTGATTTGACCTCAATGTCAAAAAAGTCTAGTTTTCAAAGTCCTTCACAAAAGTTCACATATTTTGGTGGTGCACTATTTTCACTGAGAACCAACTGCACAAATTATTTACCCATGTTAATCCAGCCATTAATGCATATCAATATTTTCAAGATGGCAGCCATGGCAGCCATGCTGGAAGTCTGATTGGAACCATTTTCATTTTGGATCAATACATGTTCTTTTTGTGAAAACCACATGCCAGTATGAACATCTGTTGACTAGTGATAACAAGATGATCATAATGGATGTCTGCTTGATACCATTTGATTGAAAAACAACTAGACATAAGTCTTTCAATTAAAAATTATATCACTAAATGCCATCCATACAGAAAATGTCTTAAGTCTTTTAAGTGTATACTCCATGTTGATTCAACACTCTGTGCATGAGTAGTAGTGGTAACAAGAGTTTCATGACGGCCACCATGGTAACCATTTTGGAGGTCATCTCGGCCGGTACAACTAGAGATTATACAAATTCTTTCAGTGAAAATCGTATGTCAATAAAGACCATCTGTCCAAGAAAAATATAAGATAATGAAATCTTCAATAGGTCACCATGATGACTATATTGGTTGTCTGACAACCATTTTCTTGTAGGACAAGACATCATCATAGTTCTTTAATGAAAACTTAATTTTTGGCATGTCATCCCATTCTGAGGGAGTAACAATGACATAATTTTTAAGATGGATGCCCTGGAAGCCATACTATATATATATATATATATATATATATATATATATATATATATATATATATATATATATATATAATTGGCAAAAGTTTCATTGAGAACCATCAAAAGACTTAATGAGTAGCAGCAGCAATAATAAACTTATGCTAATAAGCAGAGCTTTGTCAGATGGATGATGGATGACAAGTCCTTGCTTCTTGTCTATGTCCAGTAAAGATAACAATTGTCAATTCATTTTAATTAAGCACTAAACATAAAAATGTCATGTCTGATAAATAAATTAAATAAAAGGTCAGTGAAACTTACACTTAGCTCTTTTTTCATGACTGAAATCAGATGACAAGTCACGGCTAATCCCAGAGTCCTGTGTGCTTACAGCATCACCCACAGATTGTTCCTGAAGTGAACAACAAATTCCTAATTAATACATTGGTCCCCAAGTACTTCACACTATAGCCATTCATATAAATCTGAGGTATAAGTATGGATCTTGGAAGTAAATTAGCTTAATTTAGTTCTATAACTGCAATTTAAATATATTTAGTTCTTGGCAGAAGAGAACCATATATATCTTAATAATAATTTAATGTGATTTGTGCTGAATATACTGAATATCTTACAAATGTAACCAATTTCACGTGAAATTTATGAAATGAATACACCTTTTTTATTCTTTGTAAGCATCTTGGCACCAATATAAGATTTATTTTATCACATTCTTAACAATGCAAGTTATTGAAATATTTACTGAAATTTTCCAATTTCCATTCAATACAAATGAACTCCCACAACACTATGTATCTTCCTCAAAAATCCTTCAAATTTTGATCTTATTGAACAAACTGTGGACTCTTTTCATTTAATAATACAGGGTAAAAATTCCTGAAAGCAGGGAATTTCTGAAGACTCTAACACTTTTTTTATCAGATGAAACTGCACAAAAGTGCAATGACAACTGTAAGGCAGTGTATGAGCAAGGAGACTCAATATCTGCTCTTTTATGCCAAAACTAGGTTATATTTGGTACAATATGTAATACAAAGTAGGATCATAAAACCTCCATATTTGATCTATAATGTCAAAAAATTAGATTATATCTGTTACAATGTGTAATACAAAATAGGATCATATAACCTCCACATTTGATCTTTAATGACAAAACTATGCAATACAAAGAAGGATCATCAGGTATATCTCTCTGTATATAAGGATGAAAAGGATACTCTAATGTGTCAAAGGAGATCTGAAATGAGGGCATAAATCATACATCATGGTGGAAAATGGCTCATGATACAAAACAAATATAATACACAATTGGACAGGTTATATGTAAATTTAGGAAAGTACACTATACATTGCACTGGCAGAAGCTTTATCACCATTTTGATTAAATCATGACTCTTCTTTCACCTAGCAATGCCATGGTTTATGGAGACACCTACATTTTTTATTTTTGTTTTCTTAAATATAAATTTCCAGTGTTACAGTCTCGATGACAAGTCCTTAGAGAGGTTGGTGGTTCAACTGCTGCAAATATCCACTTTATTGTCTGACACTGTCACTGGTTAAGCTTGATTTACAACAATAAACCAGTATCTGTACCCAGAAATTCCCAAGAATCTTAAAGCCTCAACAATGGTTAGAGTTGGGGTAACTAAGCCAGGGCAAACTCTAACATGAAGAATTCCCAAATGAAATCTCCAGCATTACACTGAATAAAGATAGATTAATAACAATCATTTAAAAAAAAATCAATATGATTATCAAATTGTGGATATGACATTGAAAACCATACCAAAAAACAATAATTCTTTTACTTTATTATACTGTTATATTGAAAAATAAATGTTGTTTACTATAAATGATGGCTCAATATAGAACTTAAAACAGTGCTGTTTACTGAACCCTCATTTCAGTTTACTATAAACAAAATATTTGCCATGGAAAATTACTGGGGGCATACCTTTCTACTATAAACCCGTCTAAGTATTGCAACAACCTGCAAATAATTCTCATACTGACGAACTTTGGGTAAAATATCTGTTACAGTATCTTTTTTCTGAAATCCATTTTGCCGAAAATCAGAAATTATCCATCTTTTGCTATCCATATGAAGAAAGTATTTACACATATATAGAACTCGCAAACATATATAGTTCTTCAAACAATACATAGAGTTTTTTGCCACATGGTTTGTTACTTACTGTGATTAGTATTTAAATGAATCAAGTTTCTCTTTTATGTTGAATTTAAACATGTTCAGTGTGTCAATAATGGGATCAATGATACTAAACAAGACACTGCAAAAAGACCCAATGAAAATAAGGAATCTCAAATTTCATATCTTGCCTTGAGTGGTTAAACAATCACCTGATAAGGTTTATCAGTGACTAAGATGTGCATAGATATTCAGAGGTCATACATAGGGCAAGACAAAAAAACCTTTTCTCTTTTATATTCTAAAGAAAAGCAACTTCTATCTGGTTTTGCAATAATGAATACAATTTATATATATATATATATATATATATATATATATATATATATATATATATATATATATATATATATATATATATATATATATATATATATATATATATGTTATGACACTAGATAAGAGTGGGTGGGGGAGGTGGGTATCATGTCAGGATTATTGTTATTTGGACTATATTTTATTATTCCCAATAAGCAGGGCATACAATGAACTAACTGGGAAAACACATTTCATAATCTTTATTAAATACATCTTCTTTGACCTCTCCCCCACCCTCTTTAAGCTGGATGAATGACCTTACAAGAAATTTAGAAAAAAATTCTTTCTGAAAATTAAAAAAGAATTGAATAAAACACATACAATTTCTAAATTTTTATTTTACTTCATCAATTTTGGAGGAAAAATTTCAAGTTAATATTTGTTAATGCATTATTGTAAGTAGACTGTTACAATTCAAAGTTTCTGCAATGTCTGCCTAAATAGCTTGTATCTGATGTAATCAAAATGATTTTACACAAAGAATGAATTCCAGCCATATCCTATTATGAAAGGTCATTTGCTTGGACATTCCAGCTATGCTGGTATTGATTAAATGCCAATCTGAGGTAGGGGTTGGGGTGTGTTCAACATCAGCTCAGTAGTCATTCAGTCATAAATGATCAGCCCTGAGTTGTTGAGTGATCTAAAGTGCTTGCCATTCTTTATCACTGCCATCTGACCTCTGTCTGGTGTGTATTGTGTATTGGAGTCTCAGGCTCTGCTAAGGTAGGTATGTGAGAAAGCTTGCCAGTAGCTTCTCATGGGTCAGTAGTTCTTCCCAGGGTTCTTCCTCCACCATTTATACTGGCTGTCATGTATAGCCTATCTTGTTCTGAAAAATGGTGTTAAACCTGGCAACAGCAACAACATAAATGATCAGCACTGAAAGCGAATTGTTTTGTTTGCTTAAACAGAACCACTTCCATCAGTTCTGTTACATATGATGCCCTCCAATTTAACATTAACCTCCCACATGATTACTAATTCCACTATTCCAGGCTGATACTATGAGCAGTACTTTCCACCATTGTTTTATTGGGCATTCTGCCATAGTATAATGCACCTGCAGAGGTGGGCCTGTGCATTTTACAGCTGAACTTGTCTCATAAGTCAGTATATACTGTAATGGTTTTTCAATCCACAGTCCCCAGCTGATTGTTCCATTAATTTTTTTTTATTGTGTAAAAGGTCTCAATAATATTATTCTTAGAACTTGAAATGTGGTCATTGACATTCCCACCAATATAACATAACTGATAAGTTAAACAGGACAAATTTATCAGTAAAAAAGGTGAGCCTTAACTCCATTAAATTTTTATGAGAAATACAAAACTCAAATTTGACTTGGGCTTTTTTGATGCAAAGTTTCATATCAAATCTAATTTTAATCCACAAAAATTATTGATCTGAAAACAAAATTTTTGACACGTGATATGTTTTGATGTGATATGTTTTGATATGACGTCAGACATGCACATATGTAGTTCTATACTCAACCTCCACTGATATGGCAGGGAGCAAATAAATATTACTGACCTGACAACTTATGGTCAATTCATCAAGCATTAGTATACACTATTACCATTACAATTAGTGTACTAATTAGGAAATATGGATTCTGTTTGAATACAGTTTGCTTTTATTAATTAATTCCCCCACTTTTCAGTAAAAAGAAGGGAGAAATAAAAAAAGGAAAATGAACCAGCCTTCTTAAAACTGTAACCAAAAAGTAAGAATTATGGATTTATTCCTTCTGTAATTACATTATGATCCCTAACTATATTACTGGTCAGGGAAATGTTAAAAAAATATGACATTTGTTTATACTGACTAATGATGGGTCCCAAGTGGCAGAGTGGTCTAAAGCAATATCCACAGATCACTGCCATCTCTCCTCTTTCTGTGTTCTGTGTGGGTTCAAATCTAAGATTCTTGAATGTGGATATGTGAGAAAGCTTGCCAGTAGCTTCTTGTGGGTCAGTGGTTCTTTCCACGGATTTCCCAGTTTCTTCCTCCACCATTAATACTGGCTGCCATGTATAGCCTATCATGTGCTGAAAAATGGTGTTAAGCCCCAGAACAACAACAATATACTGATTAATGTACAATAAAGCCTGACTTTAAGGACCACTCCTTTGGGAGATTAGTTACCATTTTAGACTTGATTCTTAATGAATGGACCAACTGTAGCATACACTGTGACAAACTTTGTTTATAAACTACCTGTTTCTGAATGACAGGTTATAGTGTGCTATGAGTATTTCCATTTGTATATAACTTTACATTTGGCAATTGCTCTTTTAGAAAGCAAAAGACAAATTACCACAAACACAAAAGACTTCCAAGCAAGCGTGATCCAAAAGATTTCTAAATGTGGTATATCAGTAATCTGTCATTATATGGTACATTAGTAACCTGACTAAAGGTCTTCATTTTAGTAGATCACTAACTTTCAATTATTTTGTGGTTATAAATTTGTGTGGTTTTGAAAAAAAATCAATCTTTAAAAAGCTCTCAAATTTCCAGACTGTTAAGGAGTCCCATGACTTCACAATAGGATGATTGTTCATTGGGTCTTTAACTTGATGTTTTGTGGCAACCACAAAATCTACAATAAATGTTACTCCACAAAAATTTAATAAATATTAGTGAAGTTACAGCAATTAAATTTTGTTTAAGGTTATTTTGATGACTATGCAAAAAAATGTTCTGATTAATAAAGTACTGTACTGACTGCACATACTTATTTAAGTCCAACTGCAAACTGCATAAACCCAGATCTGCAATCATATAATATAATGGCAGACCTGGATCTGTACAATTTATTGCATGTAACCAGTTGAATAAACAACACAGATCTTGATCTGCTGGCACATTATGGGATGGCAGATCAGAGTCTGTTATTTGCAGTTGGTCTCATTTTATAACCATATAAACATATTCATTTACTACTTTTTTGGCTATTTTGTTCTTGAGAATCTGCCTCCTGGTGCTGCATATAGTCCTTATAGCTTAATGCTTGCAATATTGATCATCAATTAAAATGAATCAGAAAATTTAATTCATTATCATTAATGACAAATCGCATGTTGATGGTAGTAGTTTTGCAACAGTCCAGCTCTCACCCACTATAATTCAGCAGTCAGGGTCCATACTCACTGATCATGTCATGTACCAAAGCATATTATACAGGTTTAAGATATATTGAGATCAGCATAGTTGTTATACCAGACACTATCAAAATTTTTTAAATAATGGTGTTTTGACAAAGGAATGAAAATATACAACCAAGTTTAACTTTGTTTTCTTTCAACCCTTATTGTTATAAATTTGTATGATTGTTGGTCATGGAATTCATAATATATCCACATTATATGCAGAATTGCATTATAATGGGGAGGAACTGTATGAAGAGAAGTCTATGATCAGAAATTGGATTTGAATTGAATCAGATCAATCTATAATAGATAAAACATACAAGCTGACAAAGAGATACATACACATGTGTGCATGTGTGTGATTAACTAGCTATCAAATTTTATCTTGCAGATAATTCATTAGCTAATACAGTAAAACCTGTCTTGAGAGACCACTGCTATGAGAGACCACCTGTCTTGAGAGACCAGGTTTTCCATGTACAGATTTATTGATTATATAGTGTTATGACCTGTCATGAGAGACCACCTGTCTTGTAAGACCATTAGTTTTTGGCAGAAGGGGTGGTCTTTCAAGACAGGTTCCACTGCAGTAGTTTTGGATTAGATTTGGTGCTTTTGACCCAATTAGTCCTTAATAAATGCAGTTTCTAATTTCATATCTGTGATTATTGCAAAATTAAATTTCAGGGCATATAATCCAAACATATTCAGCGAATAGTGAAATAGTGTAAATGCATTAGATCAACCAACCCTGCCTGGTTACACTATATAGGGGTTGACATGCCCATTGATTTTCAAATTATGGAGAAATATAAAATAATTGTAATTATTCAGAGAGCTAATGATCTCTGTGTCTCTTTTAACTGTGTAATATATTGTGTAGGTAAAATATCAATGGTGCATTGTACAATAACCTGTTCAAAATGTAATCAGCTTTTAGAGCACTGGCAGTGATTCAAATATTTATTCCCCCACTGTTCCTTACTATAGTATTATAATGTGCAGAAATGGACATAAGAATCAAATGGACATTTATTGCCTTTCTTTAACTGATGTTCAATTTTCCTTAACCTCAGCTGCACAGCTACAGTTAATGTATGAACTGAAGCTCTTAGACAATTTTAATCCATCAATCAATTGACCACTTGATAAGAATGACAAATTCATTCCATACCAATGAATATTTAAGAGATAAAATAAACTTGTATTTTCCCTCTAAGCTGACTTTAAATTTGTTGCTAATGTAATCAGCTTACTTTAATGTACCCATCAATCAAATAATAATCCCACCAACAGTTTCTTCCTGTTCAGAAATACACAATGCAAATAAAATGGACATTTATTTTCTTACCTACATTGTTATGTCATTCTCATTCCCAGTCAAAGAATGTTAATAACAAATTTATTCTACACCTTTAAAAATGTATATATCACAATTTTTATTTAAAAGAGTAATTTATTTTACTTGCTCCTTTTTGGAGTGCTTAAAAGGGTAAAGTGGAAATGGCCATATGAAAGAAATTAACTTCTTTTTACCTTAATCCAGGTATAAACGTCTTTTCTAACTGCAAAACTAGAACTATAAACTACAACACAATACTGAATCCATTTGATTACACAATTACAACTGAAATGGTACAGAATACGGAATCCATGTACATAATTACAATTGAATTAGTACAGAATACTGAATCCATATACACAATTACAACCAAAATGGTACAGAATACATAATCCATGTACACGATTACAACCAAAATAGTACAGGATTACAAACGAAATGGTACAGATTACTGAATCCATGTACACAACTACAAATGAAATGGTACAGAATATAGAATCCATGTACACAGTTACAATTGAAATGGTACAGAATATAGAATCCATGGTGCTGGACACTGATTCCATGTATACAACCACAACTGAAATGGTACAGAATACAGAATCCATGTACACAACTACAAATGAAATGGTACAGAATATAGAATCCATGTACACAGTTACAATTGAAATGGTACAGAATATGGAATCCATGTACACAATTACAACTGAAATGGTACAGAATATGGAATTCATGAACACGATTACAACTGAAATGGTACAGAATATGGAATCCATGTAATTGATTACAACTGAAATGGTACAGACAGTATTACTGAATCCATGTACACAACTAAAATCGAAATGGTGCAGAATACTGAATCCATGTATACAACCACAACTGAAATGGTACAGAATATGGAATCCATGTACACAAATACAACTGAAATGGTACAGAATATGGAATCCATGTACACAATTACAACTAAAATGGTACAAAATATGGAATCCATTTACACAATTACAACTGAAATGGTACAGAATATGAAATCCATGTACACAATTACAACTGAAATTGTACAGAATATGGAATCCATGTACACAATTACAACTGAAATGGTAAAGAAAATGGAATCCATGTACACAACTACAACTGAAATGGTACAAAATATGGAATCCATTTACAATTACAACTGAAATGGTACAGAATATGAAATCCATGTACACAATTACAACTGAAATTGTACAGAATATGGAATCCATGTACACAATTACAACTGAAATGGTAAAGAAAATGGAATCCATGTACACAACTACAACTGAAATGGTACAAAATATGGAATCCATTTACAATTACAACTGAAATGGTACAGAATATGAAATCCATGTACACAATTACAACTGAAATTGTACAGAATATGGAATCCATGTACACAATTACAACTGAAATGGTAAAGAAAATGGAATCCATGTACACAACTACAACTGAAATGGTACAAAATATGGAATCCATTTACAATTACAACTGAAATGGTACAGAATATGAAATCCATGTACACAATTACAACTGAAATGGTAAAGAAAATGGAATCCATGTACACAACTACAACTGAAATGATACAGAATATGGAATCCATGTACACAATTACAACTGAAATGGTACCTAATACTAAATCCATTTGATTTCACAATTACAGCTGAAATGGTACAGAATACTAAATTGATATGATTAATAAGATCCTTAAATGGAAAGAAATGAATGGATTCTATGTCATGAGAAAATCTGAATTGGACCAGCAATGGAAAACAACCACTGGTTTTTTTGCACAACAAAACAACATTTATTTATAAGTAGATTTCATTTAATCTTAAATTACAAAATTGAAAGCAAATTAAATTTTGGATGACATGAGTCAACTCTCACTTTCAATAAAATTATCATATCCAATGTATATTAAATACCATATTTACTACATATGTTGGGATGCTGTATTTGTTGAGACACTAAATTCATTTTAAAAGTAATTTTTTGTTGCTCTGTATGTTCTGGGACACACTTTTTTCAAGTTGTAAGTTGTGGGACAACTTTTAAAACATCAGAAAATTACATGTCAGAAAATGAACTCCAAATTAATTTTTTTTTAAATAAAAAATATAAAACTGTGTACTTGAGATAAAACTTTAATCCACTGCAGCAACATTTTATCAACACATCATGAAAAATTGTTAGAGGCAACACATCATCTAAAACAGAAACTGCAAGGACTAAAGTCAGATTTTTCAAATCTGCACCAGTCTAATTCTCACACTTTTGACCCTCATCATATCATCAGTTAGTCCAGGAATGCGATCAAATTACACTAGAATTTCATCCATGTAAATGATCATATTGTGGGAGAAATCATCTGCTTATCTTCTGGCCTTGATGAATTCATCACTTGATTTTATTTTCTCCAAATATTCTGAGCAACACTGGGTCATGGACATCCGTGAAAGAAGCACTATATTGTGTCACTTTAAAATCTGTTTCAATTTATTTTCAAAATTCCCGTGAATACCAGAGAAAAGAAAACAAAGTTTGCTTCCATATCTCTGCTGTCTAAATTGTAAATTAAAAATAAAAAAATAAAAAATTGGCACACTTAAAATAATCTATAGTTGGCTTCTGATGTCAGCTTGCTTTACAATAAAATAACCTTTGTATTGATATCCTTTAAAAAAAATAGGTAACCAAAGTCAGTTTGCTTAGTTATAAAAGTAACCTTTGCCTTGGATGTCCAGTAGGTAAGTTCAAAGAAGTTTACTGCTCACTGCCAGTTGTGCTTATTCACTAACTGGGCTTGTATGTGTTTGGCATCTATAGTAATAATTAATACAAAGAAGCATTGATTTCTGAGGTAAATAGTAATAATACTTTTGTAACCTGTGCTTGTGAAAAGATTGTCACTTACACTCAAGTTAAATAATTGTTATCTCTGAGATACTGTCATAAAATTGACATGGATATAATTCAATCTTGATTATTTTGCACCTAACATGTGTCATGTCATGCTTGAATGACAGTTGTCTTCAAGATACAGGTTGATTATTTCCATCTTTACCATTTTGGTGGATCCAGTTTTCAGTTGGATAACATTAAAACCTTTGAGCACAACCAAACACAATTTGTTCTCAATGTTCATGTCGATGAACAATGTGGCATGTGTTATTGGACATAAGACTTACAGCAAAATTATGGAAGTCTATGCTACATATATGGATTTTGTGGAAATATTTTATTCTTTAATGCTCATGCTGATAACAATACAAGGTCAGTTTCTTTATTTTTATTATCAAATAAACATTTTATCAATTTTATTGCAATGTGTGAGGTGTGTGAGAACAAATGCAATACAAATTTCCTGCGTTTCTTAATTCTTGGGACATAAGACCTAGGTGAAAAAAGTTTCACCATAAGTTCTGGGACAGGAAGAAAGATAATTATTTTATCATGTTCTGATAAATATGGTTAGTACGTAACAACACATTCCATGGGTTTTTTTACTTTAGTTATCATTACCTAATTTCATAAGGACAGGTGATAAATAACATAATTAGAAAAAGCGATTATAAATGGAAATTTAGGCAAATATCTGCAATTAGCTAATTAGTTGAAAATTTTCACATCTGTTTGAAGAAAATTATACAAAATGATTTCTTAGTATTTCCTTAACAAATTCCCCTTAAAAGATAAGACTATCGTGTACATTAATTACCTGGCTATATATACTGGCAGCTACTGACTGAATGTCAGATTCCTCTTGAGGTACAGGTATTCCAATACCAGATTCTTCCTGACCTTCTGAAATGCAAAATTAATGACCATCTGTAAAGACTGTAAAACAAAGTAATCTAATTAACTCCATACCTTTGTCATGGAAATGTGCATGTATCATTATCAGTTATTTATCTTTTCCCATTTACACCTGTGTATAACAATGTCACAAACAAATGCAAATAGCATTGACCCTGTTGCATAAGGTATCAGCAGATCTGGGTCATACACTAGCAGATCAGGTTCCATCCCCCTGCATATCAAGGTCTATACCTACCGATAAAGAGTGGTACACAAGTGGATGATGGTCTACTCAACAGTGAATCTGGATTTACACACAAGTGGTCCTGTGTGGCTATGTTCCATAGTCCAAGATGCTCATCTCTTCTGGTGACTGATATCTCACCTGTGTCTGTGGGTTAGGGTCTTAGCTCAGCCAGCTTGGGTACATGAGAAAGCTTGTCAGTGGCTTCCCATAGGTTGGTAGTCCTTTCCTGGGTTTTCTTGGGCTCTTCCTCTGCCAAATATACTGGATACCATATATGTAGCCTATTTGTGATGAAAAATGGTATTACCCCCAAAAAAAATCTATGGACAAGTAAACCAGGGTCTACACACACCAGCAGATGAGGGTGTGTACATCTGCAGAACAAGGTGTATATACCAGCAAATCTGAGCTTAAACACAATCAGACTGGAGTCTATGCAAATGCAGATCAGAGTCTTTACACCTCACTGAAGGTTTTTATCAGGGTACATACAACAATAAATCTGAGCCTATATATCAGCCTCTCAAGGTCTATATTCCAGCAAATATGGATCTATATCAAGGTCTATACACTAGTAAATCATGACTATACACCAGCAGATCAGGTTCTATATCAGGGTACATATACCAGTAGATCATGCCTATATACTAGTAGATAAGGTTCTATATCAGGGTACACACACCAGTAGATCATGCCTATATACCTGTAGATAAGGTTCTAAATTAGGGCACATATACCAGTAGATCATGTCTATATACCAGTAGATAAGGTTCTATATCAGGGTACACACACCAGTAGATCATGCCTATATACTAGTAGATAAGGTTCTATGACAGGGTATACACACCAGTAGATCATGCCTATATACCAGTAGATAAGGTTCTATATCAGGGTACACACACCAGTAGATCATGCCTATATACTAGTAGATAAGGTTCTATGTCAGGGTATACACACCAGTAGATCATGCCTATATACCAGCATATAAGTGTCTAAAACAGGGCATATAAAACCAGTAAATCATGGCAATACATTAGCAGATTAGGTTCTATATCAGGGTACATACACCAGTAGATCATAGCTAAACACCAATAGATAAGGGTCTGTATCAGGGTACAAATACCAGTAGATCATGCTCATTCACCAGCAGATAAGGGTCTACACAGAAACAGATCAGGGTCTGTACATCAGCAAATGAGTCTACATGCCAGTAGCTCAGGACCTATAGAAAAACACAGCAGATCTATTGATCAGCTGATAAAAGTCCATATCAGGGTCTATATGCATGTTGATCAAGGTCTATACACCAGCTAATAAAAGTCTTGATTAGAGTCCATTGACCAGAATCCAGGTACCATCAAATCAATGTCTATACAAACCAGCAGTAGGTGTCTATATTATTGTCTGGACACCAATAGATTAGGGTCTATAATGTTCAATTGAAATAACAAGTAGAATACTCTGTGTTGACCCTGATCTGTCAGCCGATTATGAGATAGATGATCTAAATTGCTGACATTTGTAGTTAGTTGTAAATTTATACACTTAGTACTGCACAAGTTTTGACAAATTACAATACTTTCTCATACTTCCATGAGGCCAGTATTTCTGTGTCACAGAAGACATTTATATCTACCAAAAACATCAATGTTATTAACCTGTTTTTTGATACCTCAGTGGTTTAATTGTTAAGGTGTTGTATTCACAACCAGAAGGGGACTAGGTTTGATTCCTACCATAAGATCAGCCCAGACTAGCAAGCATGTCCTTGGGCAAGGCATTTACTCTTTTTGTCTGAGCCTGATCTAGTCTCCAAAGTCTTGCTGTGTTGCAAACTGCCAAAAGAAAAGCAACCACATCCAAACAGTTGTTAAATAATAATAATAATAATAATAATAATAATAATAATAATAATAATAATAATAATAATAATAATAATAATAATAATAATAAAAATGATGATGATGATAATAATGATAATAAAGTTTTTCTTTTCAGAGGGTAACCCAATTAGTTTACAAAATTAATATCCCATAAGACCTCCTGTTATATAAAAATATTTTGAAGTAAATGTAGAAAGGATTTAAGCACATTTATCTATAATTTCATTAAAGGAAAAGTTGAAGAAGAGGGAAAACAAAAGATGATCGTATGATACTGAGAGTAGAATAGAAAAGGACTGGAAACTGGTGTAATGATTTTTCAAGGTTTGATCCTCAACATAAGGAATAAATCTGAAGATACTTAAAAGAATCCAAAGGAACCAAACTTGACTTCTTTATGTAGGCTGACTTCATAAGAAAAATCAGAACATTTAAAAGATACCAAAGTCCGTTTTCTTGTTTTCTTGTTTGCTTTGTAATAAAATAACCTTTGTATTTGATATCCTGTTGGAAAGTGTATGGAAAGAGGTTATTGCTTGCTCCAAGTTGTGTTTATCCATCACCCAGGCTTCAATTTGTTTCCCAGATGTGATTACAATTTATGTTTGCAGGGCAAATAGTTTGCACAACAATAACATGCTTTAATAACACTTATGTAACCCATGCTAGTGAAAAGATTATCATTTGCACTCACAGTGAATGTATTTTAAAATAATGATTTTTATTTGTGAGATACTGTAGTATAGTTAACCTTGATACAATATAATCTTGGTCAGTTTGCACCTTGTAATGTCATGCGCATATGGCAGGTGTCTTCAAGCAATTGGGTGATATTTTTGTCCCTTTTGTGATTTTGTTATTTGACATAAGCGATCCACACTAAAGTAAGGATGCATATGCAAACAGGCATCCAATGCATACACAGAGTTCTTGGGCATATTTTTTCTTTAATAAATTTTGCATGATGAAAAAAGAAATGATAACAATGCAATCATTTTATTTTCAGATAAGTGTATGTTTATCTTTTTTTTGTAGGAAAGGGCATAAATTTAATACAAATTAATTACTTTCTTATTTGTTTGGAATAATGGAGCAAATATAATTGACAATATTGACTAGTAATGACAAGCTTTTAATTTACCCGTGCACACACTAAGAAAACTTGAACAATAAAAACAATAAAATTAACTGGTAAGAGCTTAATATTGCAGTAACATTAACAAAACACTCAACATTACTCTCTCTCTCTCTCTCTCGTGTAACTGAGTGTGTATTATATGCAGCCATATTACAACGTAAAGCCTAAAATTAAATATATTTATTTTAATATCTCATGTACGCTATCCTTAGACAAATGTATACATATTTTGTAGAATATTATCTGTTTCATCTTATTGTTTAATAAATAATATTTTTAATTTTACCAGAAGACTTAAATTGAGAATGTCATTGTTCAGATACATATTTTTTTAGCTTAAAAAATGTGTATATATATATTTTAATTAGAATAAGCAAGATTTGTCTGCTTTTGTTTTCTCTCATATATATACATGTATGTATGTATGTATGTATGTATGTATGTATGTATGTATGTATGTATGTATGTATGTATGTATGTATGTATGTATGTATGTATGTATGTATGTATGTATGTATGTATGTATGTATGTATGTATGTATGTCAAGCATTCTCCCTGCGAGAGGACACTACATGCATATAGGTCTACCAGAAGCAAAGTGCAGAGGTTAGCAATGCGCTAATGAATACTGGCTTCTACTGTCAGAGCATCCAGTCAGCAGTAGACAACGAAACATCAGAGGCATGTATAATGGCATAAAAAAAGCAATGTGTCCAACAAAGAAAGTGATAGCTCCACTGAAGTCTTCTGCAGGAGATATCATTCATGACAAGGGCAAACAGATGGAGCACTGGGTGGAGTACTACTACGAAATGTATTCCAGAGAGAATAACGTGACCAACAATGCCCTCAACGCCATTGAAAATCTCCCTTGTTTGACCAAACTGGATGAGAAACATACTGAGACAGAACTAAAGCTGGCATTCGAGAAACTGACCACATGTAAAGCCCCAGGAAAGGATAGCATCCCAGCAGAAGTCATCAAGTGTGGTGGCAGTTTGCTGTTCACACACCTTTATGATCTTCTCTGCCATTGAAAATCTCCCTTGTTTGACCAAACTGGATGAGAAACATACTGAGACAGAACTAAAGCTGGCATTCGAGAAACTGACCACATGTAAAGCCCCAGGAAAGGATAGCATCCCAGCAGAAGTCATCAAGTGTGGTGGCAGTTTGCTGTTCACACACCTTTATGATCTTCTCTGCCAGTGCTAGGATGAAGGTGTAGTGCCTCAGGACATGAGAGACGCCAACATCATAACTCTGTATAAGAACAAGGGTGACAGAAGTGACTGCAACAACTACAGGGGCATATCACTTCTCAGCATCGTGGGTAAAGTTCTTCGCTAGAATCATCCTGAACAGACGGCAGACGCTTGCCGACAGAGTGTATCCAGAGTCTCAGTGTGGGTTCCGCGCAGAGAGGTCCACAATCAACATGATCTTCTCCATCAGGCAACTGCAGGAGAAATGCAGGGAACAACACAGACCCCTCTTCCTGGCTTTTATAGACCTCACCAAAGTATTCAATCTGGTCAGCAGAGACGGACTCTTCAAAATCCTGACGAAAATTGGATGCCCCCCAAAGCTGTTAAGCATGGTCCAGTCCTTCCAAGAAGACATGAAAGGCACAGTGCAGTATGTTGGCTCATCGTCCGAACCATTCAATATCCACAGTGGAGTGAAACAAAGCTGTGTCCTTGCCCCCACGCTCTTTGGCATCTTCTTCGCTGTCCTGCTTAAGTACGCCATTGGGACGTCCACAGAAGGGAACTACTTGCACACGCGTTCAGACGGCAGACTGTTCAACCTGGCATGACTGAAGGCAATGAGCAAAGTAAGGAAAGCAACCATTAGGGACATGCTCTTTGCAAATGATGCTGCTATAGTCACTCAAACAGAAGCTGAACTACAACGCCTGATGGACCGCTTTGCTAAAGCATGTGATGAATTCAGGTTGACCATCAGCCTAAAGAAAACCAACATGATGGCTCAGGACGCAGACCCTCCCAGCATAACCATTAACAACTACAAACTAGAAGTAGTCAGTGAGTTCACTTACCTTGGCTCTTGCATCACCAACAACCTCTCTCTCTATGCCGAGCTCAACAAGCGGATTGGAAAGGCATCAACAACTCTCTCTAGATTGTAGAAGAGAGTGTGGAACAATAGCAAGCTAACATTAAACACTAAGATCTCAGTGTACCGTGCCTGCGTGCTTAGCACTCTCCTGTATGCCAGTGAAACTTGGACCCTGTACGCCTCTCAGGAGAAACGACTGAGTGCCTTTCACATGCGTTGTCTCCGTCACATACTCGGGATCACCTGGAGTGATTGTGTGACAAACAACGAGGTACTTTAACAGGCCAAAATTTCCAGCATGGTCACACTCCTCCGCCAGCATCACATCAGATGGCTGGGCCATGTGCATCGAATGGATGATGGACAGATCCCCAAAGACCTTCTCTACTCTAAGCTTGCCTCAGGCAGAAGATCAATAGGACGGCCACATCTTTGCTTCAAGGATGTCTGCAAGCAGGACATGTAAGCTCTTGGAAATATTGAGGTCAACACCTGGGAAGAGCTTGCCCTCGACAAGTCCAGCTGGCAACATGCTCTGTACACAGGTCTGAAAGCCAGCGAGGAACAGTTACGACAGCTTGCTGATGAGAAAAGATCTCAGAGGAAGAGAATGCAGTTCCAACCAAGACCTGATTCATACTACAAGTGTAGCAACTGTAGCAAGGATTGCCACTCCCGTGTGGGACTTTATAGTCACAGAAGACGCTGCACAGCTACAAACTAGGACACCTTTCATGGGCGCATTTCCATCGTCTCTCGAGACTAACGGAAGTCAACCAACCAACCATGTATGTATGTATGCTGCAAACATATGATTATTTTCTTTTGAAAGAATATCAATTTTGTTTAAATTTAAAGCTGTTTTTCTTAAAACTTCTTCCTAAAGCATATCGCACATAGTATCTACTTGTAATGTTTTCAGAAAAAGAAATTGTTCAAACTATTGTTAATTTTTGCCAAATTGTCTCTCAACTAGGGTTAAATTGTCTTGAGCCAAACTGACTATAATCCAGCATTCATGATACAATTTTCCCATCCCCTCACTCTATTCTTTCTATCTCACAACTTAAATTCACTTTTTCACGTAAACAGGGTCTTGGCATGTGGAAACTACCTATTGTTTACAAAGATTGCCAAATAACTTTTTCCATTTGCAAAAGTGGATTTTTAAGTCTAATTAAGCATTTTTATGGTGTGCATACATGACAAATGTGTTTTGTTTATAACTTTAAAAATATCACACATTTGTACAATATAGGTGGCCGTTGACCTTTAAGCTGCAGAACTAAACAAACCTCTAAATAGTCCCCTGACTTATATAATGGGTTTGTTTTGAAAACCAGACCTGCTCCAGGGACCCTGAGTTGCCTAGTGGTCTAAAGCACTCTCCATTACTGATCACTGCCATCTCACCTCTGTCTGCATGAGTTTGAGTCTAAGATTCAAACAATGTGGGTATGTAAGAAAGCTTGCCAGTAGTCTCTAGTGAGTTGGTGGTTCTTTCCACAGATTTCCTGGTTTCTTCCTCCACCATTAATCCTGGCCACCATGTATAGCTTATTATGTGCTGAAAAATGGTGTTAAGCCCCACAACAACAACAACAACAAGAAGACCCTCTTACCTGTGCAAGTACAGCCAACCAGTTTCAAAACCCTGTCCATAAATAAAACTGTAAAGAATATTTAATAATTTGTTGTAATCAATATCATGCTATCTAAGACAGGTGAAACCAAATTGATTTTTCCCTACTGTTAATCCCAAGTCCTGGTACTATGATAGTTAAACCAGTATTGCTACAGCTGACCCTCATATGCCAGTACATTACACAAAAGAATATCTTTGTGTTCCATTATTCCCAATGTTTCAAAATCAAATATGCTCCAGACAGTGTGAATTATATCTGACTTGTCTCTCCTACCCACATCCATACTAACTTTTAAATTTCAGTCCAACTGCAAATTGCAAGGACCCAAATCTACCACTGCATAATGCTCAGGCAGATCTGGATCTATGCCATTTGTCAAGAGTGATCTGCAGAACAACCAACACAGACCCTGATTTGTCAGCATCCTATGTGATGGTAGATCAGGGTTATTTTTGTCTGTAGTTGAGCTCAACATTAAAGCAAATTTACCCCAAGGTGAAACAGGGAAGAATAAATCTTATGTCTTTTACATGTTGAACAAACAAAAAATTCCATATCTGCAGATCCAAATGTGATAAAATGATACAACTATGTGACTGACAAATTGGTTGACTGATTGATTGACTGATCATTTGTTTTATGGCATAGTTACAGGAAAGGTTATAATTCTGAAATATTGAGAGCAAAGAGACACATTGCAGCACCTAACCCAAGGGGATCTGGGGCAGTAATCAAACCTGTGACTTTTGGGTCAGGATTCCAGTACATACACTAACCACTGAGTCACTCCAGCTCCCACATGACAATAGATATGCATCTGTACTGCTTGTTGTTACCTCAGTATGACACATCAGTACAATGAAAGAATGCTGCTATCCCCAGTTTGCAGTACCAGAAAGTTTTTGAATAGTTTTATGCTTCCAACTTTTGGATTCATACAAAAAATTAAACTTAGATCTACAAGCAATGTTTTATCTACCCATGCGTCATGCATCAAATATGCAGACTTTTCAGATTTGACATACAAAAGTCGTCGACAGTACGAAAACTGATGCACCCCAATGTTATGTTTTGCTGATTAACACAAAACAAAGGTTTGGTCTAAATATTGTTGCTGGTATATAAGTTGAAGCACCCCAATGTTGTGTTTTGCTGATTAACACAAAACAAAGGTTTGGTCTAAATATTGTTGCTGGTATATAAGTTGAAGCACCCCAATGTTATGTTTTGCTGATTAACACAAAACAAAGGTTTGGTCTAAATATTGTTGCTGGTATATAAGTTGAAGCACCCCAGTGTTGTGTTTTGCCTATTAACACAAAACAAAGGTTTGGTCTAAATATTGTTGCTGGTATATAAGTTGAAGCACCCCAATGTTGTATTTTGCTGATTAACACAAAAAAAAGGTTTGCTCTAACTACTTTATTGGCTAGATTACTAATCTCCCAAACTGGGAAAACATGCTCACATCAGTTTCTTATGCTGATTTTGTCAAATTACCTAGTGTTACAAGTGAGTGTGGAGCCTTGAGCTGACCTTATGTGACCTGTAACTGTCACATCATTTTTAGCAACAGGATGTTAGAACCAATATAATCACCACACACAAGAAAGAGGAGGAAAATAAACATGTGATTTAAAGTGATTCTCATGAGAAACTATTATTTTATGTGCATTCTTGTCACACAACGTAGCAACAATTTCCATTCATTCAATTGTATGTCTTGCATTGTTCCAAGATACTGTCAGCATTCAACTAAAAACAGCATCCAAGGCAAACAAATTAAAATAGATCCAAAACAAATGAAATTATCATTTGGACCGCATTTTTTACAACCGACCGTTGATAATAGTATTACTGTTGAAACAGTGGAGCCGTTATCATCTTCAGATGAGATAATGATTACATGTAAGATAAAATGTAATTTTGTGCAACAGTAGTTGAAAACATACAGCTGGCTATGTTTTCAAAAACAAGTTAAGTCAAGTGAAGAATGTGAAAATGCCCTTATGTTTTGCCATAAAATAAACCTCAATGACCAAATGTTCAAAAAGAAGAGTTAAGTCAAGTGAAGAATGTGAAAATGCCTTTATGTTTTGCCATAAAATAAACCTCAATGACCAAATGTTCAAAAAGAAGTTAAGTCAAGTCAAGAATGTAACAGTGAAAATGCCTTTGTGTTTTGCCATAAAATGAACCTCAATGACCAAATGTTCAAAAAGAAGTTAAGTCAAGTCAAGAATGTAACAGTGAAAATGCCTTTGTGTTTTGCCATAAAATAAACCTCAATGACCAAATGTTCAAAAAGAAGTTAAGTCAAGTGAAGAATGTGACAGTGAAGATGCCTTTATGTTTTGCCATATATGTACAGAGGCTAAAAATTACCTCCATGACCAAATGTGCAAAAAACAATAACTTTCAGAACAGTATACTGGCAAGGCATGCTGGGTTGCAAGGACACAAACTCATGCTGATTGAAGGTCCACAACACCAGGCAGATTTTAATGCAGTTTTATGAACAAGACATAGCAGTGAAAGTAATACAAAAGTGTGTACATTGGCTGAGTGTGGAAGATATCCCTTTCTTAAAATACAAATCTCTTAATTCACACTTAACAGCTTAAGAAACTGATACCATTGGCATTTTGAAGAATTCCAGCATTTAGTATGGCTGGGCTATTTACCTGTTCAGAGGTACTGGAGAACCTGTCAAACATTGTTGAGGATAGTCTTATACTGACCTGCAATCATTTGTGACAGCAATGGCAGATGAAAGCACTGACATATCCAACAATAAATGCCTTATCATATATGTTGACATTATTTCTGATAAAATGAAACCATGAACAAGATTTTAAACAAATATAGAATGTTTAGATAATTCTGGCAAATGAATTGCCTTTTTGGCTTTAGTCTCATTATATAACTAATATTTTTGTTGTGTATTTAAACAATATAATTATATTTTAAAAACTACTGAAGACTGATAATTGGCTTGAATAGGACTCATCTCCACATCCATTCCATAGAAACCTCTCACTGCCTAACCTCCACATCCATTCATTTGAAACCTCATATGGCCTAATCACTACATCCTTTCATTTAAAACCTCACACTGCCTAATTGCCACATCCTTTCATTTGAAACCTCACATGGCCTAATTGCCACATCCTTTCATTTGAAACCTCACACTGCCTAATTGCCACATCCTTTCATTTGAAACCTCACATGGCCTAATCACCACATCCTTTCATTTGAAACCTCACACTGCCTAATTGCCACATCCTTTCATTTGAAACCTCACAATGCCTAATTGCCACATCCTTTCATTTGAAACCTCACATGGCCTAATCACCACATCCTTTCATTTGAAACCTCACACTGCCTAATTGCCACATCCATTCATTTGAAATCTCACAATGCCTAACCTCCACATCCATTCATTTGAAACCTCACATGGCCTAATCACCACATTCATTCATTTGAAACCTCACATGGCCTAATCACCACATCCATTCATTTGAAACCTCACAATACCTGATCTCCACATCCATTCATTTGAAACCTAACACTGGCTAATCTTCACTTTCTCTTTTATTTGAAACCTTACACCAATTAATTTCTGTATTCGTTCATTTGAAACCTTGAAAATTAAAACTGCACTGGATGATGGAGATGAAAACGAAACTCCTTGCATCTGCAGGAATACTGATCATTAGTCTTGACATATATGAAAGCTATGATTCAACAACAACAACATGGAAAATCAATTATTATTCACCTGTCTCAGGAAACATGCTGCTGTTTACCATAAAACCACTGTAAAAACTTATCACTTATTTAGCACTTCAATAATCAGCCTCAGGAGCATGGCTTTGAAAATCTGTGGAAAAGTCATATAGAAAACTATTTTATAGCAGTTACATACAACCCTATTTAGACTACTGTAATACAATATGGGGTAATTCAAATGATAAAAACTTAGCAAAGCTGGCAAAATTTTCTCCAAAAAAGAGCTTTTGAGTTAATATCAATCCAGAAAGAAAGCAAGGAAAATTTAGCTGGTAAGTTAAAAGTATTACCTATTAAAGACCGAATCTGTTTGAGAAAAGACAAATTAATGTACAGGATAGCCAATAATAGTGCTCCTGAATAATTACAATCACTATTCAAGTATAGGCTACCAGGAAATACTCCCCACCTGCGATCAATGTCTACCAAACATTACAAAATTCCCAAACCAGATAAGGAATTATTTTAAAAAAGTTTCCAATACTCTGGAACTTTGCTCTGGAATAGTATATTCCAGTTGAGATTAGAAATGCCCACTCTTATCTCCTTTTTTCCAAACCCAGTATTTTCAGTGGCTTCAGAGATGCAGCAAAAATAAGTAAATTCCTTTGAATGAGGGCCTCAAGGTAGATTAGTTCTTAGCTAATTGAGTTCCCCTCTTTAAAAAATAAAATAATAATAATAATAATAATAATAATAATAATAATAATAATAATAATAATAATAATAATAATAATAATAATAATAATAAATATGAGATGGCCTCATGACTAGAAATAACTATCTTAAATATAAATTGGCCAAACCTATGTATAGAGCTGGTAATGGTTTTATCTTTTGATATTTATGGGTAATCTGCATGCAATTAACCTGACCAATCACAAGAACTGAGAAAACCAATCCCATTCGTAACATAACATTTTCTGCAAAATAAATGTTTCTTTAAAAACATCCGCACTTGTTAGAGACTTGGATAGTGATAATTTTCTGCAAATCAAATAAAAAAAAAAAGTATTATGTGATTGAATTTTTACTCTATATGTAGATGAACCTATCTTAATTATAACTGGCTCATTTGTGGCCATTTATGCTGATATGTCAAAAAGAGGTCAGAAAATAGCACGTACACATATAATGCATTACAACTGATTTTTTGGCTCTTATCACAGAAGGTAATTGCTTAGGAATGAAATCATGCAATTCCTTGGAATAAGGTTGATCAAAAGATCCAAATGTCAACAACAACATGACAGATCTGCAATCCTAGATCTAATTTCATGTTGTCTTTCTGCAAAGCTTGGATTCAACAGTTTTGCCATATATCCTCAAAAAGACTCATCTCCAAAGTCTGTGCTTTTGATTTTCAGTCTATTCCTACTCACTGGTTTCTTCTTTCGTTGTGCCCTTTTCATGAAATCTTTTTCAATACAGTACTTCTCATTTACTGAACACAATATTCCTTTAATTTCATATATTTTTCTAGTCAACAAAATCTTTCACAGCTAAATGAATTATTGTCTGCTTCTGTCTGTCAAATTCTTACCATGAGACACCATGTCATGTTGACATCCTCACAGATGTCTAAATTTAGCACTGATTACTAGTTCAGTTTCAGACTGAAACTGACATATTTATGCACCATGATGAAATGGAGTTTACAGAAAAATTATTATCTGCACAATGACCATTTTTAATTCCTATTTCACTAAAGTCTTTTATTTCTCTGGTGGGTACTCACTTTTGACCAGACAATACAGATGTCAAACCATTGTTTTACTTCAGGCAAGTCAAGCTTACAAGCATGATCATGCAACGCTTGTCTAATTGACTGGAATGATAGTCTTGGGATTTGTCAATAACACAGCTACAGTAAAGTATTAGATCATTTTACCAATGATTAAACCATGTCTGACAATATTACATCCCCAAATTTTACACAATTATGGAAGATTTTTGTTTTCTAAAAAAATCTTCATCTACTTTGAAAAATTTTGGCAACTTATTTACAAAACTGCATCTATCACCTAAATTTACAAAAATTTGAGGGCTTGAAACTAAATGCTAGCAACCTAGAATTTTGCTAGTTTTAATTCTGAAATTGCTGTATAGAAAAAAATTAAAACACAGTTGCTTGCTAGATATTTTGGAAAAAAAAAATAATTGAATATGCTACATGCTAGCATACATTGAAAATAATCAAATTTTATCAAGTTAAAAATATTAAAACTATCACAATACTGCTAATTCTGGGGAAAAAGATGAACCTAATGAGACCTAGTAATTGTGGCAAAATATCATTAAAGAAAGTCTTCATCTATAATAAACATAACCTCTACATAATAAAAAATGACAACGGGGGCAACACATGGCTTGTCATGCAAGGAACACTGCATTTAAAACAATCTAATTTCAATATTAGAAAACATACAATCAACTGCAGCAGGTGTCCAACATTTTACAGAAACACTTTATATGTCACTTACTTAGCATAGGATTTGATCTGATATGTACACAGAGAGAAAGTCTTCACATATATAGAAACAACACAAAGAAAATTGTCTCAAATCAACCTACCTTCTCTACTATGAAACTTTAATCAAGCTGTAATTGTTTAGTCAATAAGGAATCCATCTGACAGGTACAGTAGAGACAGTTGCCAATAAACTACAAATTATGTTATTATTATATAGTAATAGATTACTTTATATTTATAGATCTGACTGACAAATTAAGTGGAGACTTGAAATTCATAAGCTAACAAGGCCATGTGATGAGATTAGACTTGCAGGTTAAATGGGGTCAAGTTTTACTTCATATTTTAGCAGGAATTGGTATCTTAGCTGCATGCCCTCTAAAATTTGGACCACGTGAAATGGATTTGTAATGTTATCTGACTTTCAAAAAAATGATAACGATTGGGATTAAACTCTTAAGTTTCCCTGCCTCACACCATATATGAGAATTGTGTTAATAAATGCAAAATGGACGTAGAACTTACCAACAAACATCCACTCATTAAGCTCTAGTATTTTAGGCAGGAAGGTATATACAAATCTCAGGTCATCATGAGCTAAATAAAAAACTTAACTGACGACAGTATGCGATGAAATATAAATTTTGATGAATGTCTTTCGTTTAAAGTATGTGGTCATAACAGAGAAGCATCTTAGCAACAAAATTTCATGCTTCCTGCATAAACTCTACCCGTGAAATGAAGATCAAACAAAATCTAACCCATGTCAGTAAAGTGTAAACTGTAGGTCATAATGACCTACAATAGAAATGAAAAAGTGGTGCTCATCAAGAGACACATTCCCTTGAAACAAGAAAGCATACTATGTGCACAGCATGACAAAAATTAATGTGGTCATAAATGTAAGTACTTCACATATTAGCCAGAAAACTGTGAAATATTTGTAACAGTGATGTTATTCAGTCAAAGTACTAAGATAAATGCATACAATCATCTAGTTTAATGACAATCTTTTCATCAAGTTTCATAATTCCAGGTACGGTAATATAAAATGAAATAGATAAGAGCCAACTTAACCCAAACTGAATGCAAAACCTTAATCCAGTAAACTGTTACATATAGGTCACAATAACCTTCTTTTGTGGTGTAACATTAACAGAGATTCATACAGACCACCTAGTTTGAGGATTCAGTCATAAATAGTCCTTGACACTGAACCAAAATCAGTGAAGAATGACAGGGTACCAAAAATTTATTTTGTTATGAGCTAAGTACACAAACTTAACAAAAGTCAGTAAAATGTGGGTCATTCCTAAGCTGAAGTATGGGTGCCAAACTAATAGAGAAACATAAAATTATATAATTTCATCGTCCTAGCAAAAACAGAGCTTGATAAACATACTCAAAACACAAAATTTAACTAAAGACAGTGAAGCAAGAATTATAGGTCACAGTGATTAATATTTTTGTGATGAGGGTGTATTAATCATCAGGATCCACTCCATCACCAAGTTTCATGAATCCAAGGACTGCTCCGCTGGCCTAGTGGTTAAAGTGTCTGTCTCGGATGAATACGGTCATGGGTTCCATCCCCAGCCAAGTCATACCAAAAACTTACAAGAATGGTACTAACAGATGCCTCACTTAGTGATCAGCATTAACAGGTTAGTGTTAGGACTGGTTGGCCTGGTGTCAGGATAATGTGATTGGGTGGGACATTATGCTACATGTCTGTGGATTTATGCCCAAGTGCTAGATATCACTATAAATTGCCACACTGCAGACATTGTAGCTATATGACTGAAAAATGGTTAAAGCTATGTTAAAAATCCAAAACACACATACAGACACACACACACACATGCACACACAAACACACACCTACATACATGAATCAAAGTACAATGTATACTGTGTGCCAAAAAAGTGAACTAACCAGTTTTGTAAACTTCAGCAAATATTTCCATAAGTGAAAATTTAAAAGGAACTAACAATAATATGAATTAAATCACAAATAATCTCAAAAGTTTTATTACAAGTCCAAAAGATTAGTGTTCCAAATGAATTCTAGTGGCATTACTAATGAATTCCCATCTTAAATAGTCTTGCATATGCCAATGTACTGATGTATCACAATGATATAGTCAAGAATGTCTTTGAATGAGTTCACAATAATCCCAAAATAGTGGTTAGTCAAAAATGTCAATGAGCATTTTGTAATTCCAAGGAATAAAATAAATTGATTCCTCTTAAATTATATCTGAACAAAAGAGCAGATACTTCTACAGATTGAAATAAAAGGAGGAATGAATAATCTTGTTGATCTGAACCATATATACATCCCCACTTGACCTATGACACTAATAATTTCTGAAAAATCTCAATCCTCTTGATGGAAATTTTAAACTGAACTGTAAGTGACTTGCTTCTATAACCTGCTAAGGTTACAATCAATGCAGAGTCTTCAGATCAAACCAAAGTTCTGTTTATAACTTACATGACAGAAATCAGGTAGTCTCTAAAATTATCTTAACTCATGAACAAAGGTCAAGCACATAATAGAAATAAAATATATATAACAGTACTAAAATGTAAAACTAATCTACAAGAATTCATCAAGTTAGCCCCTCCCAGGAAGTACATGGATATACCATGAAGCCAACTCAAAATTGCTGCTAAGGACTGAGGCAGAAAGAATGGTTGAGCTTCAGTGAGGGCACAGATATTGTTATATATACTTAATTGGAACTGTGTATCTAACTTTTGTCATGCTAACAGTTGTGCATACCTGATTTTGGTCATGTTATTTTAAGATATTTACTAAAATTTGAGTTCAATGCCTGACCATTTTTATAAGCTTAGAATGTTCTCAAAGTGAACTTGCTGACAATTTGATGGCATTTTACATTACAAATAACCCACATCTAGGGAAATCCAGAGTATTTTGTTGCATCATAGGTCAGGTGACAATTACACAAATGAGGATGTGGAGGTTTTATAAACAAAGTCTTCATTCCTCTTGTAAGAACAGTCTGTGCAATCATTTTCAGTTGTGTTCATATATGATTTTAAGAGGAATTATTTATTTAAATTACTTACTGGAATTACAAAATGCCCATGACTGACATTTTTGACTTAAACAGTACTTTGGAATTATTGAAAACTCATTCAAAGACACAATGAATTGTAGTATTGTGGTACATAGACACATTCAAGACTATTGGTACATCATCACAATTTCATTTGGTATTGTAGGGAATTAAAATTATTATTTTAGGGGTTTTAATTATTATTTATTGTAAGTGTCTTTTGAAATTTAATTTTGTTTTCAAGGGAAACATTGTTTGTTGAATTTTACTCAATGGTTGGTTTCACTTCTTTCTTTTAAAACCAAGAATTGTAACAATATGTATATTGTTTTATCTGTATAGAAGGGGTAGTGGAGGTGAATTACAAATAATGATACATATGTTATGAATCAGGAAATATCAAACAAGAGCCTTTTGTAATTTTCATGTATTATCCAATTTAATGATATAATAAAATTTATATCGAGATTCCAGTGACCAAGAAGTATATATGTGCTGATTATTGTCTTTAACAAAGGAACAATTATTTATAAAAACTTGCCGATTTCATGTAATGGTTCCATTTGTATTTGATCATGTATATTTTGTTATAAAACAAATCTGAATCAAATATAAAAAAGAAATGATGGAAACTGAAAATAATGGTTTACATGCAATAAAAATTTCACATTATTTAACAGGACAGTAAAAATATTGAAATTTAGTTTCTATGACATACACCTGCTAAAATGTCTCACATGAAAAACACAATTTTTTGAAAAACAAGATTTTCAGTTATATTGAGAGAGAGAGAGAGAGAGAGAGAGAGAGAGAGAGAGAGAGAGAGAGAGAGAGAGAGAGAGAGAGAGAGAGAGAGAGAGAGAGAGAGAGAGAGAGAGAGAGAGAGAGAAAGAAAAAGAGAGAGGGGGATAGTTTTCATGACATCACCATCCATGTCTGTAACCTATATGAACAATAAATAAAATTGATTAATGCTCACCTTGGGGTAGTTAATATGCAGCTGATTATCAGAGATGATTAAGAGATAAGACAGATTTAAACAAACACCCTTTTACATATTACAACCAACTGTTTTAAGACTCATCAGAAATTATGAAAATCAAAGATCAGTGGCAACATCTGTCTGAAGATGGACTTTACTCCATGTATTGTTGAAGCAGCTGAAATAATATGGAGTTGTGATTCTTTTTTTAAGTAAAAAATGTGTGTGTGTTTGTGTTATTTGGACTTTTAATGTAGCCTTAACAATTTTTCAGTAATATTGATATGATATCTGCAGTGTGGTCTGAGATTTCGTTTCAACCAGGATAAATTGTTTTCTTAATTCTAACTCAACATTTTTCCTAATTAATAAAGTGAATCTAATTTATTTTTCCTCTTTTCCAACAAGCCACAACAATATTATTCAAGCAATTTTGGGGCTGAACATTTCTTTCCATAGTAATCACTAACCCAGGCCCCAGAAAATTAAATAATTGGTCCGCAACTCCACTCAGCATCGGAACAATCTGCAAATGCTGAGCTCAGTGTGGCACTGCATTTATGAAATTCCCTTTCAGCAATGTAAATGTAGTTTGATCATTACCTATGCTGAGAAAAATTTTATGATATCTTAAGGGATGTTTAAACAACAGACTAATTCAGTCTCTATCAATGCAAAGATAAATTCAAATGACATCTCTTCACTCCCCAAACATTACAACAGAGAAGCCTACATTGCATTTAGTTTAGACTGAGTAGAACTGTCCAATAAATTTAAAACATAAAAATGTTGCATTTTTTATTTAATGTATGTGTGGTTGTGATCATGCATGTGCATAGATTTGTGTTGTAGTGATGACAATAACAAAACTAAGTCAAGTAACTACCGCCTGTTTGAAAGTATTATTAAATGTTTTAAAAATAACCATTTATTTTCTTTCATTCAAATGTGAATTTCCAGTTATTTTCTATAGATTTATATGAGTATATAACTTTATTCAATTTTACAAGGGTACTACTTTTTTGGTCAAGCGCACTGCCCCTCCCCCCACTGCAACTCATGACATCAAAACACATTCTGAGTTCAAAGTCCTCCCAACACCATGTGAGAGGCTGGTAGGTATGTTGATAGATTTGTAAAGATTCTAAGCATATTTTGTGATTGATTCACTTCTTGTTTAATATGAACAATGATTACCTACCCTTAATCAATAGATCTGTGAAAGGCATCTGGTCATCTTGTGACATCCTTCTTTGTTCGCTGGCATAGGCTAAACTCAATTTTCGCTTTCTACATGCAATATCAGCAGACCTGTCTATACTGGAAATACTCGATTTGCGCTTTCTAAACTCAGGTTTCGCAGGCACATCATTAACAGCAAAACTCAATTTGCGCTCACTAAATTCATTAAGCTCAGGTTTAGTGGACATGTCTTTAATCTTGTTGCCATCTAATTTTCCTGGTTATTAAAAATGTGTTAACATATAAAGTTAATATAAAACTGGGTTAGTAATATGCATAATGTAGTTTAAACAGGTCGGTAAAAAGCATACTATAGTTAGAGATGGGTTAGTACAATTTTTGATACAGACTGGATTAGTAATAAGCATACTGTAGTCAGAGATTAAGTTAGCAATAAACATACTTTAAGCAGACAAGATGGTATTAGCAATAAGCATACTGCAGTTAAAATTAGGTTAGCAATAAACATAGTGTAATTAGAGATTGGATTAGCAATAAGCATACTGTAGTTAAAAATTAGGTTAGCAATAAACATAGTATAATTAGAGATTGGATTAGCAATAAGCATACTGTAGTCAGAGATTAGGTTAGCAATAAACAAAGTATTATCAGAGACTGGATTAGCAACAAACATACTTTAAGTAGATTGAGATTGTAATTTAGCAATAAACATACTGTAGTTAGAAATTAGGTTAACAATAAGCATAATGTAAATAGAGATTGGATTAGCAATAAGCATACTGTAATCAGAGATTAGGATAGCAAAAAACAAAGTGTAATCTGAGAATGGATTAGTAATAAGCATACAGTAATCAGATAGATCAGCAATAAGCACACTATATGGAGAGATTTGGTTAGCAAAAACCATACTGTAAATTAAACAGGGATTTGATTAGCAGTAAACATATTGTAATTAGAGATTGTATTAGTACATAGCTCTTGCTGTTCTAGAAAGTTTTTTTTTCACTGACTTTTCAAGGAGTTTTCAGGACTTCCAAATGTTTTCAAGCTGTTTTCAGTTCTTCCAAATGTTTTCAAAGAGTTTTCAAGACTTCCAAATGCTTTCAAGAAGTATTTGGTCTTACAGAAAGAGAACTTTATCCAAATACTATGTGTTAACTACAGTGGTGTGTTATTGGATCCTATATATTTTAAGGCAGCTTATACTTATTGTGTGTACTAGCAGAATATATGTGATGGCCTAGAAATAAATTATGGTCCACCACCCTCAACCCAGACTCGAACAAAATTTAATTCTGGGACCCCCAATCAACAGAAGAAAAAAAAATTAATTGGAATAAAGAATCCCACAGAGTTTCCACTCCAACCCCACGCACACAGTTGTATGGGCAGTTGTTATGCATCTGAATATATGGCCTCCTCCTCCTCCCCTCACAGCCATCCCATATCTTCCCTGAAGTGTCACTTCTATACTTTCTTTAGTATACATCAAACAGGTGAAATGACTTGTAAAATACAATTCAGAATTCTTTTAATGATGCCTTTCTTTTAACTTGGAATGATACACAATAAAATACTCTTTAAATCTGAACCAATGATATATCCAATGTAAGCAAGGAAACTTAAAAATGTATGTTTAACTTTGTCATGGACAAAATGGAAGGTTTGGAAATACATATCACTTGATGCAAATTATTTTGAACGATGGACCTTATCAACCAGGAAATGTATATTCTGTCTTGCCAGCTCTTGGATTTCTATCACAGATTGTCTCTGATATTTGTACTTTTTCATAGGATTAAGACACATAATCTTGCTATGGGTTTATTTACAAACAGAAGCTTCTTCAGAAAATAAATTTCTAATTGACAACAGCTCTATTTCTGCTGTATTGGTTTTAACTAATTTTTATGAAATGTATATTAAGCTGAGTATAAAATACATGATCAGTAAAATGAAGCAAACAATTTTATGAATATTCTAAAATTATCTATGTGCAAAGATGATATGCTCAAAATGTATTCTTAATATCTGCATTCAAGTATTTGTTGAAAACAAATTGTGAAAAAAAGGAAAAAAAACCTATTTAAAAGGTACTGCCTAAATCACAAAAAATAATCACTCTTGGTATACTAGTACACACAAAAAGTAATGAAATGTATGAAGATAAACATTATGCACATTTGAAATTGGTTCAATGGATACAAATTATTAAAATACATTTGACATTTCAAAAATTAAAACTTCAGGAATTTATTGGATTTTTTTTATTTTAAAGAATTCATTGAAACCTGACATCCTGAGATATTTTAAAAAAAAACACCTGCACAAATCACTTAGTAATATGTATGCTATAATTAGATATAGAATAAACTGAGTTAGTAATATGCATACTGTTGTTAGATATAGAACAGACTGGGTTAAGAATTCACATACTATAATCAGACACAGAATAGACTAAATTAGAAATCTACATAATGTAATTAAACATAGAATAGACTAGGTTAGCATTATACATACTGTAAGTAGATACAGAATAGACTGGACTATCAAATATGCAAACTGTAATTAGAGAGTGGGTTAGCAACATGCATACTGCAGTTAGAGAGTGGGTTAGCAGTATGCATAATGCAGTTAGGGAGTGGGTTAGCAGTATGCATACTGCAGTTAGAGAGTTGGTTAGCAATATGCATACTGCAGTTAGAGAGTGGGTTAGCAGTATGCATAATGCAGTTAGAGAGTGGATTAGTAATATGCATGCCATAGAGAGTGAGTAAACAATATACATTCAATAGTCAGAGAGTGGGTTAGCAATATGCATACTGCAGTTAGAGATTTGTTAGCAATATGCATACTCAACTTAGAGGGAGGGTTAGCACTAAAGATCAGGATAGTATTAAGCATATTAAGCTATACTCAGGAATCAGCCTATGGTAACTATTACATGCATATACCCTTGTTGACAATTTCTCACAAGGAATCCTCTAGGTCACTCTGTCTAATAATGCAGTTATGCACACTTTGTGATCCACTCATTCTTAATAATGATTACCTACCCAAACTTGTTACATCTGTCTGAGGCATGTCACCATATTGTACCATCCTTCTGTGTTCGCTAGTGCTGGTAAAACTTGATCTGTGCTTTTGAAACTCAGTACTGGTGGACATGTCAACATTGGCAAAACTTAACTTGTGCATTATAATCTCAGGTCTGGTGGACACGTTGACATTGGCAAAACTTGACTTGTGCATTTTAATCTCAGGTTTGGTGGATACTTCAACATTGAGGTAGCTTGATTTGTGCATTATAAATTCAGGTCTGGTAAACACATCAGCATTGGGAAAACTTGATTTGTGCAATAGAAAATCAGATTTAGTGGACACGTCAGCAATGGCAAATCTTGTTTGGTGCATTATAAACTCAGGTTTGGTGGACAAGTCACTACTGGAAAAACTTGACTTGTGCATTATAAACTCAGGTTTGGGGGAGAAGTCAGCACTGGCAAAACTCAAAGTGCGCTTGTTAAGCTCGGGTTTCAAAGACTTGTCTTTCAGCCTGTCGTGATTTAATGTTCCTGGTTGTTGAAAAATTATTTTGTTAATATGTTAAGTTAGGACAAGACTGGATTAGCAATAAACATACTTTAATTAGGTGACACTCTACAGATATTACATACCTCTGACAGTAATAGGTATAAGGCAAAGTTGCTTGCATTTTAAACATGCACAATGTAAAGAATGTTGATAGACCTCTTAAGCTACTTTCATTTACAGTGGCTGAAATTTTACTACAAAGCTGTACATGATGTATGCAAACAGCTGACAAAAATGCAGCTCTCATGTGCTGAAAAAATTAGTCTGAATTAGTCCAAAGTACACTAATTTTAAAAAGTTATTAAAAGATGGAAAATGAATTTTGCAAGAGTGGGCATTACCAGCTTCAAAAAGTGCAATGAGTAAATTACAAAATATGCAAAAAGTTCAAGAAAAGAGTTATGCCATATTACCTTTGAATCTTACAAAATGAAAATGACCAAGCAGAGCTAGCAGTTTTTTGATAGGTGCAGATCTGACATAAGGTCAAACTGTATATTCTATAACCCAAATTGCACCCATCATACACCAAAATAAATGGAATTACAACTTTTTCTGTTATTATCCAAGACATATGATTTAAATTGCCAGGATAACAAGTGAGGAAAACCTGACAAATTCTTTATCTTTAAAAATTAAATCCTTCTCAAAGTATTAAACTGTAGTGCACTGCATTATTTAGAGATTGGGTTAGTTATAATCATTCTGTAGTTACAGACTGGGTTGGTAAAATGTATGCTGTATTTAGAGACTGGGTTAGTAATAATCATACTGTAGTTACAGACTGGGTTGGTAAAATGTATGCTGTATTTAGAGACTGGGTTAGTAATAATCATACTGTAGTTACAGACTGGGTTGGTAAAATGTATGCTGTATTTAGAGATTATGTTAGTAATAATCATACTGTAGTTACAGACTGGGTTGGTAATTTTGTATACTGTATTTAGAGACTCGGTTAGTAATAATCATACTGTACCTACAGACTGGGTTGGTAAAATGTATACTGTATTTAGAGATTAAGATAGTAATAATCATACTATAGTTACAGACTGGGTTGGTAAAATATATACTGTATTTAGAGATTAGGTTAGTAATAATCATACTGTAGTTACAGACTGGGTTGGTAACTTTATATACTATATTTAGAGACTGGGTTAGTAATAATCATACTGTACCTACAGACTGGGTTGGTAAAATGTATACTGTATTTAGAGATTAAGATAGTAATAATCATACTGTAGTTACAGACTGGGTTTGTAAAATATAAACTGTATTTAGAGATTAGGTTAGTAATATGTAGGCAGTAATTAGAGATATGATTTATGTTGAGCCCCAAAAGTCTCTCCAAAACTGGAACAGATCCAGGTGCTCAAAGATCTGTTAAGTTTCAAACACCAATCTGAAATTAAGTTCACCTGGAACTCATGCTTCATATCTACAAATATGAAAGGTTCATCACTCTGTCTCAGCTGACAGGCATATACCTTTACTTCTTCTGCTTGGTCTTCATCTAAAAGGCAGGCCTCCCCAATGTAGTATGTAACACATCTTTTAATGATGATTTATACGCATGCCATGTTTTTCTCCATATTAGTCAATGGTTTGAACTATAGCCAGAAAGCAAAACAAATACCTAGATACTATTGTTCCTCTCCCACCTTTCAACAAACAGGAAGGGGTCAATACAACTGCTAATTTGAATTCATTTTCTAATTTATTAAATATCACCATTTGGTCTTTTTAAAAGAAAATTAGTCAATGATGAGATTGACTGGGCAAATTCTTAAATTGCATAAGTCCTTTATAATCTATTTGTTTGAATTTTTAAAATAGAAACCTGACCAACTTACTCTTTGGCAGTAGACAATGTTCACTGTAGTTCAAAATATTTTAAATGCCTAATATGACCACAAATTTAAAACCTTGCTTATCTTTGCATATAGTAGCACAACCCAAATGCATATCTGTATATGATTTGGAGCTAAGCAAAAAAGAAAGATTTTACACACAAATTTTGCACATGATTATTGAAGGTTTTAGACATGTTGCCCTATTTTCAGCCACACATACTCCATGCACTTCTCAATGGGCAATGTCATTTTAATGGACACTTTTGATATTGCTTTTTAATGGGCAATACCATTTTAATGGACACTTTAGATAATGCTTCTTAATGGGCAATGTCATTTTAATATACACTTTAGATATTGCTTCTTAATGGGCAATACCATTTTAATGAACACTTTAGATATTGCTTCTTAATGGGCAATGCCATTTTAATGAACACTTTAGATATTGCTTCTTAATGGGCAATATCATTTTAATGAACACTTTAGATATTGCTTCTTAATGGGCAATGCCATTTTAATGAACACTTTAGATATTGCTTCTTAATGGGCAATATCATTTTAATGAACACTGTAGGCTTTGCTTCTCAATTGGCAATACCATTATAAAGAATATTGTAGGCATTGTTTAATAATGGGGAATACCATTTTAATGAACACTGTAGACATTGCTTCTCAGAGGTTTATACCATTTTAATGAACACTTTAGGCACTGCTTCTCAATGGACAATACCATTTAAATGAACACTGTAGGCACTGCTTCCCAATAGGTAATACCATTTTAATGAACACTGTAGGCATTGCTTCTCAATGGGCAATGCTTCTTTAAAGAACACTTTTGGCATTGCTGTAGAAGCACATTACCATTTGTCAGCAGGTAACAATTCAATTGACAAGGTCAATAAAAAGCATGTAAATGCACAATTAAGCATATAAAACAAGCACTGAGCATGTAGGTATAATGCATGAAAACTGCAAGTGAAACTTTATGACTAAATGATGTTTTGAGTATTTATCTGAACTCCTGAGTAATAAAAAATGATCCCAAATGTACAAATCTTCCATTGTCCAAAACCCAGTGCCCATCTGAAACACTGAAATATTGCCTTAAGTTGGTTACAAAATAGAAGAAATAAATATGTTAAAGCTAAAATTAAATATTGTAAGAAAAGAAAGGAAATATACACTGAAAAAACTGGCATAATTTGGTTTCATAATGGCAGAAAAGAACTATCAAAGCTAAATATAAAAATCTTAAGAAAAAAAAGGAAATACAAATATAAAATTAATTTACCCCAAAATGGTATTGAAAAATGCATATGGCATCTACAATTTCATCTCTGCCAGACTTTGCTCTCAAGAGATCCAGTAGTTGACAATATGGAACAAGGTTTGTGGGTAATGCTGCACTGCTCAAGCAATTACATGTATGAAGAATGGTAAGGAAAAACTTTGACTAAAGTGTCACTGACTTACCTCCCCATAACAAGTCAGGTTCCTTCTTCAATTCCTCACTGCCTTGGCTGCCACTTTGTTCCCTGAGGCGTCGCTGATCATAGTATTTATACATGCCTGGAACTTTTGGATTAGTTCTGGAAGAAAGAAAATACAACCTAAGATTTTAAGCCTCCATCATATGTTTGTGGAGGGATATGATGTCAATCCTGTCCAATCCCATTCTGTAAATTCACATCCTATGTCATGAATTTTGGATTTGATTGTGCAGCTGAGATCTTGGTATCCCACTGTCACAACCAAAAAAGAGTCACACACATCCAATCATTTGCTTATGCAGGCAAGACAATAATTGCCGTCTATGAGGGTCAGATTTTTAAATGACCTACAAATAAACTGTTCAAATTATGTCAAAATGTTGAAATCTGACCAAAGACACTGAAACAATGGGAGCAATGGTGGAGTTTCTGGCAGTCAAATTAAACCCATGGGAGATAAAAAGGATTCAGAAGTACATAATACCACATTTGATCTAAGGGCTGTTTCATTAAAACACACATGGTACCCACAGATGGCATATGAGGCAAATGAGCCTATGAAAACTGATGTTTCTAACACATATAGGCATTAGGTTAACTGAAAATGTCTTCCAAGTTGATGTATTATAATGTATTCAGAAATATCTACCAAAATTGATTTCCTACTCACATTTCAGGTGAAAATGAAAAAAAAAACTCCCAGGGTTAATGGGTTAATGCTGAGCACAAATACAAGGCCGCTGCTAGTGCCATTTTTGTAAGTCTTTGTTATGACTCAAATCTGTGACGTCCTGCATCAAGGCAGATGCTCTAACCACCTAGGCCATCAGAGTGGTCCCTTCATACTGTAAGTTTCAGGGTTTTTTGTTGTTTTTTTTAATAGTGCTCCTAGATCTGGGAATGAGCAATTGACTAATATTTGAAAGCTAACTTTTATATTTTGCATTAAAAAAATCAAACAATATTTATAATGTGCTTAATTTACCTTATTTGATCCATATTTACAATGGGAAAAATAATTTCTCTCACTGTCCAAAAATATATTAAACAAGAAAATACTGTGAATTGTGATCCCCACCTATGATGGTGAAGTCACAATATTTCACCACAATGTATACTGCCTATGACCTTTAAGACTGAGCAGTAACAGCATTGGTCCGACAATGAAAGTAACCACTCAAAATGACAGAGGTAGAGTGCAGATTATGGGTTTAAAATATTACTAGTGACCTTGACCTTGAAGATAAAACCATTGCTGTGATACAAAAGATGCCATTCAAACTTTAAAGAATAAGGGTACTATGGTTCATCACAGTGTATTAAATAGCTTTAATAATTTAAAGCAGATGGGAAAGAAATATTACAATACTGACCTTACAACCTTGATTTTGAGGACCAAATATCAAATGTGCAATGAAACTCGTCATCTAATGATAATAGAGACCAAGCTTATTGATTTATCTTAAACAGTTGTTAAATAAAAAGCCAAATGTGACTGAAACTTAAAAAAATTGACCAATGACCTCAAACTTGAATATATGACCAACAATGTGGTATGTTACACACCTATAATAAAAAATAGAACTATAACAAGTTTGATCAATTCATCTCAAAAAGCTTTCAAATTATTGAGTGGAAAAAAATTGTAGTGGAAAAGTTCATCATAAATAAATACCTTGATCTTAAAGATAGCTTTTCCGATGTGGTACAAAGCATACCTTATAGTAATGATAAATAAGTATGTCAAATTGCTTTCTTTAAATTCTTTTTATACATGCAAAAGGTAAGGTGTCAAGAAAAGCTTTTAAAAAATCTGAGTCATGACCTTGACCTTGAAGATAGCCACCCCCAATGTAGTACATGACACACCTTCTGGTGATCACAGATAAGAATGCAGAGTTTAATCAGTGTCACCCTAGCTATACAGTTATGTATAGGCTATATTCTACCTGTCTTGGGAATATTACCATGGATATGCCAAGGTTACCTGACCAGCTGGAGACTGGAAAAATTGAATCAATACAGGTGAAAGATTGCACCATTGAAACAAATTCTTGCAGTTATCACACCTATGTGTTAAAGATTAGTCCAAAGATCAAAAAGAAGTCTACAGGGTGAAAGGAATGAATTATTATCCATCCCAACATTGACAGATAGTGTGAGGGACATTGTCAGCTAAGTTTGGATCGGTTCACAGCAATATCCAATCAGAATCGAGATAGAGTGTATGATTACATTGCAAGCCGAATGACAACTTTCAGAACTCATAAGCAAATATTTGGTACTCGCCTAGAAGGATTGCAGATCAATGGAGTTTACTTCGAAAATGAAGCCACTCATAATTTGGTGGCAAAACTTAGAAATAGATTCTAAGGAAAGATAAAGTTTGAAAGGTCAGTAAGTTATTTGCTCAATTTTTGCAGAATATTACAGCATCATAATTGTAATTATTTGTAGTATGTATGCTTAACCACTAGGATCATTAGTATGTAGAATTACCTTTGTAGTGTTTAATTTACATGTGTATTTGAGACATGGACTTAAGCCTATGTAGAGATTTATTAGATGCGAGGCAGAATTATGTAGATTGTTAGCTTGTGGTCAGAATTAATTTTGTAATTCACTGTTAGGTTACTTCATAGTAAACTAGTGCATTTATTAATGCGTTATGTTAGAATTTTACACATGCCTGAATTGTAAACTTGGAAACATGGTTGAAGTATGTAAGATTAGTTACTATGGATGTATGCATATATCAGAGCATGGATATTTGAATATTTGTGTATTTTGTATGAGTTGTAAGATAAAGAAATTCATCTGATTATTGTGATATTGTTTAGTATAATGGGATTAGGAATATGTTCATGTACTGATGTGATGGAATTTATTGATGTATGTAAAAGAAGTAATTGACACCGTGCCGTATTATGATGTTTGTTTTACCATGCAAGAACATATGGATGTGAATGAATTCGCGACTATAGAAATTTAATAGCTGTTATTTGATGAAATGCTGTGTGTGGTGTGAGATGAGAGGGCTTAAGGAAAAGACTGTACCATATTCTTGTGCTTTTTAGGGGACACAGAACTTTGGGTTCCATTGGGTCCCAAGTCTTCAAGAGATGGAGATGGAATTGAGACTGTAGTTAAGACAGTCGAAGTCAACAGAAGAGCAGTCATGGTAGAGAAAGTAGAGGAGGAGGTGAAGAAGTCTAGAGAAAGAGGAGGAGCAGAAGGAATTTGGAGAAAAGTCGAGGAGGAAGGGGAGAAGGAAGTGAGAAAAATAAGAGAGAGAGAAGGATACACCAGATGAGTAGGAATACAAGGACAGGTGGGAAATACAAAGACAGGTGGGTAAATACAAGGACAGGTGGGGAAATACAAAGACAGGTGGGGAAATACAAAGACAGGTAGGACAATACAAGGACAGGTAGTGAAATACAAGGACAGGTGAAAATCATCTCACACTGCTAATTATGTGATGCAATAGCCTTATTAAAGAGTCAAGCCAAAGGGGTGTAATTGGAAATTTGAGTCATTTGATTATGGAATTGTTATTAAATTGTTATTCATTGAATTTCAACCTTTTGTATATTTAACTATCTAACTGTTGGCATTGCTGACTCCAGGGGGCTCAGAGCTTTACATCTATCTTTCACTAAATTTAACTTCAAACAAAATAGAGCTTGGGTGGGACTTCTATTATAAGATTAAATGATCATGGTTGGGTATTTAACGATGTGTAAATTTTACCTAATCACTCACAAAGTAAATAAAGTCTGAAGGACTTTATGCAAACTTTGTGAGTAATTAGGTAAAATTTACACATCGATAAATATCCGACCATGATCATTTAATCCTTAAATTGCAATTTGCTTAATTTCTAACATCAGATCAGCAGATTTAATCAACAAAACATTCACTTTAAAGGACTTCTAAATTTTCTTTCATTAGCCTCTTAACTGCAATAAAATACATAGCCCTATCTTCGCTAGCCAAGATTCATTGATTATTTTTACTGTGATACAGGGTAGAAAGTCATAGCAGGTCATGCCAGTGATAATTGGTTATGATCATTATATTAATATATCAAAAATGGCTGTTGCAGTTAAACCAGGAATATTCCCTTTCTTTTGAAAATTATGCTTGCGTATGCCATGTGTTGTTATAGCAACATCATTGTTATTTTCTATGCATTTCGATCTTTCAAAAGCAAATTCGTGTCCATTTTTTGAGAGCTCTCTTTCTTGACATGACCCTGACATTTATTAACTGCTTCTGTAACATGTTGTCAAGGTGAAATGCAATTATTTTGGAAGATTGGTTTCTAAAGCCTGCCATATGCCTTCTTCGGTAAAAGGGGTGAGTGTTGGAGTGCAGGAAGGTCTATGCAATTACATTGTTTTAACTTCAAATGGTCGATTTTAATATGTGGCTTGTTATTTTTGATTGGAAATCACAAGAGTGGATGGGTAGGAGCTTGTTGTTGTTTTCATTAGAGTGTAAAAAGTTGATGTAGATAAAAATTCAAATGAAAATGATCTGGACACAGGGAACCAAAAGTAGTCTGCAGAATTTATTGATGCGTAAAAAATTTCAGATCAGTGTCACATGACTGTTTACATCCAATCAAACACAGTCAATTCATAAAAATTGGAATTATAATAGTTTAAATAAAACTCTGGAAGCACCCCACCCCAACCATAGAAATCCACCAAAATCCCTTAATCTTAAAGAACCTGTCTTGAAATACCACTGCTATGTTAGACTGCCTGTCTTGAGAGACCACATTCTCAGTGTACAAATTTATTGATTATATAGCATTGTCACCTGTTATGAGACCACCTGTCTTGAGAGACCATAATTTTTGGGCAAAAGTGGTGGTCTTTCAAGACAGGTTATACTGTACTGCCAAATCAAGTGGAGTAAATTGTCTTGCCCAAAGACACAACACTGTAGCCAACCCAGGCTGATGTTATTATGGTTAAAAAAATTCTTCTTTCAGTCACAATGACCTTGATCTCTGAGATGCTGACCCCAAAATCAACAGGTTTGTTCTATCTTAACCAAAATGTAAGTCATCCACAAACTTTGGTGAAAGAAGTGGTTGAGAACTTAAATTTTCGTGCTGAAACCAATTTTTAATTTTTCAGCCAAACTTACTTGACCTTTGAACTTTGGACCCTAAAATCAACTAACATTTTGCTTACTTCAGGTGCAAGTCATCATCAAAGCTTAACCTAGGTTTGTAATGCAGAATTAATGTTATTCTGCAGGAATTATTCTTATCTTTGAGTCACAATGACACTGACCTATGACCTTTCAACTCCAAAATCAATATGCTTCTTCATTACCATAAATGCAAGTCATCCACAAAGTTTGGTTAAGTTCTAATGTGTAGAAGTAATGCAGAGTAATATTTTTTTCTGAGTTATAGAGACATTCACCGTTGAGATTTTTTATCCCACAATTGGTGGGCAGTTTTGTAAGCCATATAAAAAGTTTGGTCCATTTTTCTGATTTGGAATTATTATTAATTTATGGAAACCATTTTCCGGCTTTAAAATGCAATGAAGTTGACCCTGAAATAGATGGCTTCTTCCTCACACAAAATTTAAGTCATCCATAAAGATTGTGTATCAGAAATATTGGAAAACCACTACAAAGAAATTAACCTAGAAGAAACATACATGTATATATAGAATGATGAATAATGCCATCACAAATGAGTTCCACTTTGAATGATACAATGAGAGCTTTCCACAAGCCATATCCTGTAGCCTGCAAAATGATTGGCATCACAAGGTGTCATGAGAGTAACAAAGGTGGTTGGGCCCCTGGACCATTAAAAATGCCCTCATGTGGCCCTCAGGGTGGTTTGAGTTTGAGACCCCTGCTCAATAGGCTTACGAGAGTAGATAATAATAAATATTGTCTGATTTAAGATACCACAATTGAATTTTAGGTCATTTGCACTGACCATGCTGCTTGGAATCTCAAAACACATTTTGAGTAACAACGCCCCAAGCACTGAGAGGTTGAAAGGTATGCCAGTCTACATATAAAGTATCAGGCATGGAAGGGTTGGTTCCAAATAATTAGAGTGAAACAAATGGGTATTGGGTGAAATTCTGTTGTACAGTTTGCTGAAAGAAAAATAACTTTTATAAATAAATAGTTTGAGAAAAAACTAGCAAGCATGGAAGGATAACACTAAATCTGAAACAACAACAGTTCAGGATAAAGAATGAGACATTTTCTGGTACATTTATAAAAAATTTTTTTTCATTATAACTTGTTAAATACATCTTTTGATTGTAATTTATAATAAATTTCATAAACATCTGGCTGCCACAATGAATTTTAAAGAAAAAAAATCTGGCAAGAACATTAGAATTTTGTCATTTCTGATATATTTCAGGGAATCTAACTTTGCTAGATCAAAGGTTTTGACAAGCAATTACTGTGGACAATCAGGCACTGATCACAGAATATCTAAAAATGTCATTATATAAAATTGTCCTTGATTTGTTTGTCCATTCAAATGTCAAATAAACATCTTAATGAAGCAACATTCTATGGTGATTAGGTTTTATGCATTGTTTCTTTGCTTAACGATGAACAGCTCTATAACATGCCTCCAAGTTTTCCACCAGCATTATGCACAACTATTTACTATTTATACATGTTCCAGACATATAATCTGTGACAAGAATGGAGTTGCTCTCTCTTCTCAAAATATTTTTTAAATAAGACTACTGAAAATCATGTTTTTCTAAACACAAGGATATCAGGTTTGAATTGATTTAACAATGAAAAAAAACCAAGAAAAAATTTTGGAAATTATATTAAGATGCAAGGACACAAAAAGTTCATTTCAAGACTGTTAGCTAATCATTTAGAAATGATTATTGGTCTGGTTCCATCGATAAAAAAACAATTTAGATAAATTTTCTGTGAGTACTGGAAAAGAATTCCAAAAAGAAGCATTAAATTTGATTCTTTCTTACATTGCACTTGATGATCAACATGACACCAGGAACATGGTTTCTGATAATCATATGCAAATGAATGTTCCATGCCATGCTTCAATAATTTTTCATTGCCATGTTGGTAAGAAGGAAAAGGATAGACACTTTCCACCTTTGTCTGTCATCAAAAGAATATAACCAAAATTCTCATCTACATGAAAGCATGAATAACATTTTTCTCAATAGAAAATTAAGTGTACTTCATATTAATCATGTACGTTGGACACTTCATTAAAGCTGACAAACCATCTGTGAATGAGACAGTTTAACAGAAGTTTACAACATTTCAGTACAGGTCACAACTGAACGGAATCCCATCATAGATCTTCTGTTGTCAGAATGAAGTAAAACATAGCCATCTTAAAACATCATATTATCTAACTTTTTATACTGATAATCAGTTTTAACATCTGAATTAACTGATTAATAAAAAAAAACGTGATTAAAATTGCCAACACTATCTCTGATATACAGTTATGTAGGAACTGATTATGGCAGTTTTTCAGTTTTGATATGTGATATGAACTTGACTAAGATCTCATGTCAGTTGTACACATATATGGATGGTAAAATTCATCAAACCTTCCAAGCAATAAGGGATCCCACAAGATGATGCATAGACCATGTGACTGGTGCAATCCAATGTTCTAGTCAATTCCTGTCTTTAGCTACTTAATAAAGTTTTTTAAGTTTTTCCTTATGTTTAGCATTTAACTTGCACCTTCAACACTCATGCTCAAAATTAGTGGTCTAGGATAAGTAATTGTTTCTTTCATACTGGACGGAGTTTACAGATATTCCTTCTTTATCAATTTTACTGTGCTGATCAGGGCCGTAACCATAATGGCAGATGATGTTCTGCCTGGAAAGAAATAAAAAAAAAAAAAGCCTCCAGCTGCTCTTCAGTGAATTTTGTGGCAGAGTTGTCAAAGATCTATCAACTCTTGGATCAGACAGGGACTTCAGTTTCTGAAGAATTGTCTTTGGTTGTAAATTTGGCCATGTGTACTCAAATGTCAGTGGAGAAAATTTAATTAGTTATCAGATCTGTACTTGAAGCCAAAGAACTGTACAAATTCATCAGTGCCAAAAGTAAATCCGGAAATGTTTTCAAAAATTTCAGACCATAATATGTTCCTGGTCACACATGTTCCAAATGTTCAGGGTTTTGTGTCCAATGCCATAATTACTCTTCTTTCCCTGATTTACCATTTTTCTTACAGATAAAGTAACAGGCCACTAGTGGTGTATGAATGTGGTCCTTTGGCAAGTGGTACTTTTTGCCTCCTCACTAATAGTTTATGTGTGACTAAGTCAGGTCAGAAAAAGTAGTATAAAACCAGGACTGAACATAACTTCATGTCAGCTGTATTCTTGCAGTTACCCAATGACAGCTGTGTTCTTGCAATAACCAAATGACAGCGGTGTTCTTCCAATAACCCAATGACAGCCAACTTATTCAGGGATGACTTAGGTAGGTGCATAGCTAAATGTCATAAAAGATGCACAATGGCTTGGCCAGAAAGTGTCGGGCAGGCCTTATTTTAAACGATTTACACACAAATCTTCACCACACCATGACAAGAAGCCTTTCTTAGGATGAAATCTGCCCAGTCTGGGCTCCAACAATCAAAACCTACTGTTACAACAAAAACGTTCCATCATCGAAGAAGTGTAATTCTCAGAGTTCTGCAAAACTTGGAGGAGAGGGTGAGACAGAGTTGGTTGCACCACTCTGGAGTACTCAGCCATGGTCCCTCCCAACTAATGTTTCTTGTGTTCATTCATAATATGCATTTACCTACCGGTAATTCAGCTGAATTTGTCTGCATACGAATTCTCATGATTTTCTTAATTTAACTTGTTCTTTTCGCTCCATTATACTTCTGTCACAGGATGCACTATAAACATCTTTTAGGATCCCTTAGGGTACGGAACATTCAATGAAATTGGAAAATAAATGATACTTACCAAGTTGAAGTTTGAAAAAAAATTTCATGAACCTGTGGTAACCTTAGAGATCACATGCCCACCCTCACTCACTTTTTCACTTCAGCCTGTATCCAGTAAAAACTGACCAGTCACATGACCTACTATATGCATCATACTGTCTGATCCCTAAGAGTACTACAGGTAAAACAATGCTGCAATACTTAATTGTGTTGAGGTAAATAACTCAATTATTCATAATTTCACATATCTTGGAAATTATGTGAAAATGAGTGCCAAAATATATTTTCTCAATCATACATTTAACAGTCTCTATTTGATTAATTTTGCATGATGACATACATATTTATTTTAAACCAATGCCAGTAAAAATTTGCTTGTCTTGCAAAGCAAAATAATTAGTGTGCTAGTGTGATTAGTTACAAGTATTGCAATTGCATTTACTCTGGGTTTACCTCACACTTCAGACTAATTCAAGCCTATTTCCTTGGACACAATTTTAAAAGTCTGTAATTTCATCATTTTTTGAACCTGGTAAAACTTCTTCTGTATGTGTTGTTTTAGTTGTACTGATTGTAAGAAAGGCTGTGTCTGTTTTGAAATAAATTTGTAAGTCAGTTTCAAAGTCTCAGCAACCTCAATTTTATTGAACAAAATCCCTTTAAACATTTCTTTCACAGTAAAAGTGGGTGCAACATTTAATACTGTGGGTTTAAAGCAGTAATTAGCCTTGAGTAGGTGTACAGCAATAGAAATGACAATCACCATCTTTCAAGCAACTGGTCTTGGTAGTTCTGATGCTTACATTTTGTTATCCTTTAGTGTCTTGGCTGATGAAAGTGCTGTCCCCCAAAATATGATCAGAGTGACACCTAATAAAGTGGTAGAAACTCTGTCACCACAAATTATAAATTATCAACATATGATTACCTTTGTCCATTAAAGGAAACAAAAACAATTCATGCACCTTTTTTGTTTATAACATGGCAGAATATGAGAATTAAGCATTATTTTTCTTTATTTACACAATTTAAAAAGTTAATGAGTGAAAAAGAAATCTGTGATGGATGGGGTGGGATGGGACAAGACATAATGGGATGAATGCAGCTGAGTGATACTATATACCTCCTCCATAATGGGGACAAACAAGACATATACTGTATTATTAAATCTTCACTTACAGAGGGCTTCTTTTAAATGAAGATCCTGCAGGTCCTGTTTCATATCCTTGTGTTTTCCTGAATAGAAAAATAAATTAGCAAAATAATTAGTCTTCTACAAATTTAACTTAGTACAGCATTTAAACAATTTTCTTGTGTATTACTATTGTAGTACAATAGTCTTTTGGTATAAAGTCCCTAAGCACTATGTGGACTCCATATGTCATGTGAATAATGTATGGGCATGAATTCACAACTTAATTAAGTACTATCATTCAAAATGGACCAAAACAATTTTCTTGTGTATTACAATTGTAGTACAGTAGTCCTTTGGTATAAAGTCACTAAGCACTATGTGGTCTCCTTGTGTCATGTGAATAATGTATTGGGCATGAATTCACAACTTAATTAAGCACCATCATTCAAACTAGACCCTCATTTTATTTTACTTCAGATAGAAACCAATACAGCAACTCCACCAGATACATAATCTATGACATATGTAAACTTGCTGATAAGTTAATGAATGTCCTGGTCAAAGTTTCTTGCTTTTGCCATCTTTGAGTCGAATGCACCTGTAGTATACAGCTCTACTTCTCCTCTCCTGTACTTCATTCTGTTACATTTTTTATGATTTTAAGACTTTTTATTGTGTTTGGTTGAAGTTAACCTTCATCACAATGTCAAGAGAACGAACGATGTTAAAACCCAACATAGGTAAAAACTGACTTACATTAAGGTCCCAGGAACGTAATTCTTACATATATCAGGTAGTTGCTGTAATCATGCTGTCATACTTCATGAAGCAACTTATTTTTCATGTTTTGTGGAGAAGCCTTATCTTTAATAATAACTCATTATATGATGGCCTCATTTATACTGCATGGTTCCCATAAACATTTTTAGAAAAAGCATTATAAATGTATTAAAAAAATTCTAATCCATCATTTTACCAAATGGTATTTGGGAAAGTGTATGACAATAGATATGAGAACTGCCATCTTTCTAGCAACTGGTCTTTGTGGATCCGAAGCTTAAATTTTATTACCCTTTTAGTATATTGGCTGCTGAAAGTGCTGCTTAATTAATAGAAACTGATCAGACCAACACATATATAAGGGAAGAAACTCTGTATATACAATTTATAAATTATCAACACACGTTATATGCCTTAGTCCATTAATGGAAATACAAACACTTGAGGCACTTTGCTGTTTCTAACATTGCAGAATATGAAAACAAAGTATCTTTTTCTTCATTTAAATGACTTCAAAAATTTAAAGAGTGAAAAAGAAATTTGTGATGGATGGGATGGGATGGGATGGGACTGGACATGAGGGAATGGATGTAAATGGGTGATACTATGTGCCTCCTCTAAAGATATGAGGACAAACAAGACATATACTGTATTACTAAATCTTCACTTACACAGTGCTCCTTTTAAATGCAGATCCCGCAGATCTTGTTTCATATCCTTGTGTTTTCCTGAGAAGAAAAAATTACTCTTCTACTGAATGTAACTTAGAAAAAAATTCAAAACTTTCTTTTCTGTGTATATTACAACTGTAGTACTATAGGTGCTTGATATAAATTCACTACACACTGGGTTGTCTCCTCATGTTGTGTGAATAATGTATGGGCATGGATTCCCTACTTAATTTAGTGCTATGATTCTGACTGGACCATCGTATCATTGCAATCAAGATAAGAACCAATTATCATGTGGTTTTACTTTATTAAACAACTTTGTTTTACATTTTGCTGAGAAGTCTTGTTATGTCTAACATTAGATCAGTAAATGGTGGTCTCATTTATATTGCATGGTTTCTATGAACAGCATTATTTGAAGTATTACCAATATATTTAAAATCAAAATTTCTAATCCATAATTTTACCATTTGGGACATCAGAAGGTGAAAACATTTAAAATGATTTATCCACAGGTTTATCCTTCAATTCTTAAATCAATACTTTCTTATTTGTATGAAGTAAAAGTGAAGAAAAAAAAGAAACAAGACTCTAAAATATATTTCATGGCACAAATGTATCAAAAAAAATATGTGGTCCATCCTATCCTGTTTCAACAATAAGTTGATAAATGAAATTAGATCTGTGGGGATACAATTTTAAGTAAATCACCTCTTACAACAAGATAACATTAACTGATTTATCCTGGAGAAAGACAAAAATGATAATAATACAATGGATAAACAAATGATATGGGTTTATTCAAATTTCCAGTTAAACAAATATTCTCAGTGCCTCTGAAAGATTTATATAACTAGGTCCTATAAAAGAGGAAGAGTTCCAAATTTACATACCTTGTGTATTCTGTATCTGTTGTCTGTATTCTCTGTTGCTTGTTTGTTAGTGACCACATTCCTAAAGCAAGAAAGAAACTATCATTATAAAATATTTAACGTTTTAACCGTATTTCTGGAACAACTTGTAAAAGTTAGAATTTCAAAATATCATCTAACAAATAGATTTAAAAAATTCTTGGCATTGTTGAAATGCAAAATTATCAGCTTAAACGATTTTAGTACATTTGTAAAAAAAATTATTTTTCAAATTTAACATGACTACAGTAAAAGTTATATTCCCATGCACTGAGATATTTTAGATAAAAGAAAATTAAAAAGTGATTTATTGTCCAACTGAAAAACTATTAACACAGGTGTAGGTGTATGTATGTATGTATGTATGCAGGTATGTATGTATGTATGTATGTATGTATGTATGTATGTATGTATGTATGTATGTATGTATGTATGTATGTATGTATGTATGTATGTATGTATGTATGTATGTATGTATGTATGTATGTATGTATGTATGTATGTATGTATGTATGTATGTATGTATGTATGTATGTATGTATGTATGTATGTATGTATGTATGTATGTATGTATGTATGTATGTATGTATTCTAGCACATATCATGACTTAGACACAAATAAAATATAGGTATATACTATACCATGTATCATGACTGTGGCATAAAAAAAAACATTTACACTGTAGCATGCATTGTGATGGGGACATAACATAGATATTATACTGTAGCATGCATCATGACTTACTGATATATTTTTAAAAAAAACTTAGGTGATATATATTGACATACATCTTGACTTTAAATTGTGTCAACTATTTTGTTATAGTGATTTTTTTTCCACAGAAACTTTAATAATATAAATTATGGACTCCAGTATCATGCACTGTATTTCTTTCTTTTATTAATAAGGCACTGAATCCAAAAGAAACTTTAAAAAGTGGTATTGCTATTTGTATATTTATATTAGCTTCAAATTAGTTTGCTTTATTTACATTTTAAGTACGAGTACTTATTTAAAATATTATTTCAAAATTATATGTTCTGCTGATTACTCCTCCTTAGAGTCTATGCATTGTGTAAATCAATTGGCAATTAAGTGGTAAATAAAAACTTGTAATCAATAGAAACTCACATAGATTCAAGGTCATGCCTTATTACAGAATATCAAAGTCACTGTAGAAATATGTCATGTACAGGTTGCTAATGAGTTAAAATTCACACTAAAAACTTGAGTTATTCAGCACACACACACATCACAAACCTTTCCCATCCTTAAATATCTCAACTGTCCTTGATTCTCAGACAATTAAATCATCACTATCTCCAATTTTTTTTATGTAAACCTTTATAATTATACAAATCATGTAATCAAGAATGCATTCCTGATTAACAGTGATCAAGAAAACCCCACATAACAATATTTGTTTAATACATACCCTATATACTTGCTTATTAAGTTTGGTCCATATTTCAACAATACAGACCGTGATCTGCCATCACATAATATGCTACCAGATCTTGGTCGATGTTCCTGTTCTACTAATTACTTCTAACAAACTGCATAGATTCAGATCTCCCAGCACATTATGGGTGAGGGTCTATGACCATCTGGGTCTATGCAATTTGTAGTTGGAATTGACATACCAGTATATGTCTGTGAACACCGCTAACACAAGGACACATTCTCATAAAAGACATTTAGGAGCTGTCCTTCCTGCAATGTTTAACGCTTAAATATTTCATTTGGATATAAAGAAATGCCCATAAAGAACATACATTTATGATCCCTTGAGTTTCCTTTACAGACAAGATCCATAATGAGTGTTTAAAAAAAACGTTGAGTGTTGAGGGTCAGTTTATGAATGAATAAAGTTTTCTGAATTAAAACTGAACAAAATTTTGCAACAAGGATTCCTTGAAGAGCAGTATCTCACCTTTTCTGGTCTTAGCCTACAGACTTTCTGTTGGATATTGTAGTAAGTTAATTCCCCATTTGCCAATTCCCTAAATAAGGATATATATATATATATATATATATATATATATATAAAGAATACAAATCATATGGCGAATAACAACCCTATCAAGCGTACTGGATCCACCAAGGGATCACGTCTGTCAGGGATTAATTAAAATAGATGCAATAAACTGACGACGAACAGTACGAAACTAGTAACTAACTAGCCTAAGCGCTTTCGACTCCCAATGAGTCTTTTTCAAAGGCAAATACAAAACATAGTTACGACAAACAAATAAACACAAAAACGTTGCGTTTGTAAACCTCTACATTTCTATCTTCACATGTGCTAAAACTATAAATACAACCAGCTTGTATAGACTAGTTGCGGAAACTGAAAACGTTGTATAATTCCCTAAAAGTCTACAAGCCAAAGCGACATCTATTTTTACTTTGTGTACATATGTAACGCAGATTATATCCCGGATATTTGGTTCTATACCGGTTATTCTTATAGTAAAAATTGAAGGATAAGAAGATTTAGAAAATGTTAAATTCTACTAGTGCATAGTTTTCATTTTCTAGTCTTCTTGGTTTAGACCGCTTGGTTTCAATGTTCTAAGGCGGCGTATCCAGTATGATTCCTTTTCCTTCCTGGTTTCGGAACTCCAGCTGTGGTTGTTGGCAATAGCGATAAGTATTATATCACTGAAAGTGTGGCCAGGGGAGGAGAAGTGTTCTGCGACCGGGCTTCTGTACAGCTTTTTTGTCATCCAATCAGATCTATGAAGGTTTATCCTTATGTGTAGCTTTTCAGTTTCTCCCACGTACTGAAGGCCACAGATCTTACATGTGATGAGATAAATCACATTCTCTGTTTTGCACGTTTTGTGTGGACCATGTATGTTTAGTTTTTCTTTAGTCACTGTGCTAGTGAATGTCTTGGTCTCTATCATATGTTGACAGGTTTTGCATCTTTTATCGCCACAGGGTCCAGATTGACTAGGTTGGTTTTGACTAGCGATTGTTGTTAGCTTGGCCCTGACTAGGATGTCCTTTAGGTTTTTTGGTCTCCGGTAAGCTACTACAGGTTTGTTCGGAAGTATTAGGTTTAGTATGTCTGACGATTGCACGGTTGGCCAGTGGTTTGCGATGATTTTACCTACTTTGGGATTGTCTGGGTGATAGGTCAGAATAAATGGTATCCTATCAACCTTTTCTTTCTGTCCATATCTGAGTAGGTCATCACGGTTTGTTTGTTTGGCCCTTTGGATTGCCTCCGCAATCAGGTCTTTGTCGTAGCCTCGGTAAATTAAATGTTTAGCCAGCTCTTCAGACCTTTCTATGAATCTTTCATCGTCGGAGCAAATTCTGCGTAGTCAATCTGGACCCTGTGGCGATAAAAGATGCAACCTAGTCAATCTGGACCCTGTGGCGATAAAAGATGCAAAACCTGTCAACATATGATAGAGACCAAGACATTCACTAGCACAGTGACTAAAGAAAAACTAAACATACATGGTCCACACAAAACGTGCAAAACAGAGAATGTGATTTATCTCATCACATGTAAGATCTGTGGCCTTCAGTACGTGGGAGAAACTGAAAAGCTACACATAAGGATAAACCTTCATAGATCTGATTGGATGACAAAAAAGCTGTACAGAAGCCCGGTCGCAGAACACTTCTCCTCCCCTGGCCACACTTTCAGTGATATAATACTTATCGCTATTGCCAACAACCACAGCTGGAGTTCCGAAACCAGGAAGGAAAAGGAATCATACTGGATACGCCGCCTTAGAACATTGAAACCAAGCGGTCTAAACCAAGAAGACTAGAAAATGAAAACTATGCACTAGTAGAATTTAACATTTTCTAAATCTTCTTATCCTTCAATTTTTACTATAAGAATAACCGGTATAGAACCAAATATCCGGGATATAATCTGCGTTACATATGTACACAAAGTAAAAATAGATGTCGCTTTGGCTTGTAGACTTTTAGGGAATTATACAACGTTTTCAGTTTCCGCAACTAGTCTATACAAGCTGGTTGTATTTATAGTTTTAGCACATGTGAAGATAGAAATGTAGAGGTTTACAAACGCAACGTTTTTGTGTTTATTTGTTTGTCGTAACTATGTTTTGTATTTGCCTTTGAAAAAGACTCATTGGGAGTCGAAAGCGCTTAGGCTAGTTAGTTACTAGTTTCGTACTGTTCGTCGTCAGTTTATTGCATCTATATATATATATATATATATATATATATATATATATATATAAAAGAGAGTAAGGAAATGAATAGTTACTAAGATATATAGATATATATGGTAGGTATTCATGGGTATTCATAACATTAAGGCATTATCCTTGAATAAATAAATGCTCTAATATTGTTCTTTGGAAACATGGGACTTTAAGATTTTACATAAAAGACAAAAAAGCCATTATTCTTAAGAGATCATACATTGTGTAATGTAAATTTCAGAATGATCTAGTATACCATTCTCCATACACAAGTAATTTCTTAATAAGTATATATTAACCAAATACATGAATACTGAAAATGTGTTATATAAAGATTTTAAACTAGAATGTCATATAAAGATGGAGTTGATGCTAAATAAGTATGATTTGATATCAGATATAAAGTGTATTACCTGCAAGCATTCTGAAGACACTGACTATAAATGATTCCAAATATTTGATATTTAAACTGGTGTAATTATGCAATAAATTCTCATTTGATTTTTTGGGGTTATGGTAACCAAACAGATGATAATAAACAAGTTATTATGTAAGAAACAAAATCAGGTGATAATAAAGAAATTCCCTATATTACCTTAATGATGAATAATGACAAGGTGAAAACTCATGTGCTCAAATGTGAAGGCAAATTATGGACAATTTGTATCAATTTATTAAAAACTGTATGTGTAGGCTAAAGTTATGAACTTAGTTCACCTGTGAAAATAACAAGCTATGTAAAACTTTTATTTAATCAGCTACTTAAAATTAATGTTCTTTTAAAATATCACCTTTTATGAAGTTGGCAGTACAATCCAAAACAAGTTTTGTCACTAACAACTTTATATCTGATTACATATATAAAAGGTATCAGAATAACCAGTGTGATGCATTGTATGAAATGTATGACTTATCTCAACCAATACAGGATGATAAGAAATCTGATTCACATGTATTTTTGTATGCATTGCTACATTTAAGTAATAAACACCATTATATAAAATTAAAAGTTTAACAGGGTAATATTTCACAGACTCAATGTATTTCTCAAATTCTTAGTGTGAAAACAAGAACAAATGCGGTGTGTCAGTAGTGTTAAACCACAGCAATACAACACATTGGTGAGTGTGATGACATATCAACAAACACATCATCCAAAATATCACACCAACTTTACCAGAATCTATGTCAAATTTCTCAAGGTCTGTGAAATCACTATCATCATCCCCATACTGTGAGTCCAAGTGGGACATAGTTGTCACAACCTCAGAGAATCCACCAATTTCCGATACTGTAAAAGTTTGTGGCTCAGACTCTCCAATCGATAATGTTGAAATTGCACTGTCTACTTCCAGGTCATGTGATACTGTATCTTGCTTTGTGATTGTGGGCAAAGGGCCTACCATAGAAAGGTTAGTCCCTTCAGACTTGAGTCTCAAATTCTCCATCACAGTCTCTGGGGATATTTTAACATCATAACAAGTTTCAACTGACAATTGGCTCACTTTTCCATCCACTTGTGAGCTCATTTGTGTCCTTGGACTGACATCTGATTTTGGTGTGATCAATTCTTCTGAGGACTCGTGGACAACTATAGCAGCTTTTGTTGGAGATCTGATACTGATCTGACAATCATGCTGTACAGAAGTCCCACTAATTCCTGGACTCTCTTGTGACCTGGGACTGTCCTCTATTTCAACACTATTCTCTTCATAATTTTCATCAGCACTGCTGGTAATAGGTGAACTACCAAACTGATGCATTATTCTGGGACTGCCAAACTCCATGGAAGCATCATTATTGACCTCTCTTTCTTCAACACTGCTGTTTAAAGGAGACCCATCAATCTGTGATGTGCCATTACTTAATGGGTTTACATCATAATCAGTTGTAGACCCAGCTTTTGAAAATGGAGTATCCAGTTTCCTATCATCCATAAGTGATATCCCAGTTTTATTCATGGTAACATGACTTATATCTCTATACAAATCATCGAATGGCGAACCTCGAAGACTAGGAGTCTGTTCAATATCATATAGAGGCATGTCATTTTCGAACCTTCCTGTGGGCTGAACTGATGCCACTAATCGATCCATTAAATCTATTCGGTAATTATATTTGCTCTTTGAGGATCGACCTCCCCCTGATATCACCCCTTGAGAACGTGCACTCTTTGGTTCATAAAGACTGACCCCACGTGACAGGCCTAATTCACTAACACTGCCAAGTGTGATAGGAGTAGGGTCATCTTCGATAAATGTATTGGGTCCACTTGGATCAAATGCATCAAACACTGAAACCAAAGGATATACATACATATGTTCAGTGCATTTATAACTGAAAGTAATTATGAGCTCTCATTAATTCTCTCTAATGCAATAAATTTAAATGCTTTATGAACTTTCAGGATTTTTAAGTTCATTATCAAATATTCACATCTGTGAAATTATCAAGAATTATAATGATTATTATGCATAACAGCCTTGTTATACAGTCAGACAACTTTAGATACCATAATTATCATATGTCTTGAGAAAGGAACAAATGGTTTTTCCTTTTCCCAAATTTAGGAACTAAAATTCCTTTCAAAACATGTTCTAAATCTTATGAAAAATAAATTGAAAATTTAAAAAGCCCCTCTTGCACCCGTATCTGCTGCTGGACATACCAGGATAATAACTACTTTGTCTTTGATCAAAATGTCATGAAGACCTATATTTATCTTTCTGTAGATTATTTTTCTATTTTGCTTTTGTATAAATAAATTTAGCTGACACAAGAAACAACTAAACTGTCAGTAGAAAGTTAAATGTCTTGCCTATACAGACATGACTGTAACTAGAATTGTTCCTACCATTTTTAACAAATGATTACTTAAATGTAATTTCAGGTGATAGGTTACACTGTGAATTAAAACACATTAGTATTTGATTTCACATTTATCACAGCAAGTATTCTGCTAAGCCATGATATCTATCTGTCTTTGAAATTGCTGAATAGCCATTTTTATTGCAGCAAGTAACCATGTCATACGCACTGCACATAAGCAATGCAAAGATCATTTGTGGCACTAAACTATATCTGTCAGTAAATGTCTGCTCATGGATTATGCCCCATTATAAAGTAATAATCTGACAAAAGCCCACTGTTATAGGTGTCACAAACTCTTGTCATGATACAAATGCATTCCATGTTTAATAAAGATATTTCAATTGATTCAGAAGATATTACTGTCAAGAGCTGTATAAGGTCCACAGATGGAAACTATTTGTTCAAAAAGAGGACAACTCTTAAAAAATGCTGATGAGACAGAGACCATACTTGTCTAATCTTGACACAACAGCATACCAAATTTCATGAAGGTACCTAAAACAGTCAAGTAGGTATGAAGTGTAAATACAATCTAAATCATGGGGAGATAACTCTAGATGTACTCTACTGAAAAAGCCATATCTTGCATGGAACATAAACTCTTTTTAGGATAGAAATAAATATCAAGTTTCATAAAGTTATTGGAAATGGTTTATGAGATATTAACCAGAAAGATTGAATGGATTGATGAATACAGTTTGCAACAGAACTTAAAATCTAGTGATCTGACAAAGCCGTACCATATATGGAACAGAAAAGGGATATCTCACAAAGTAGTGGAGATATTTTCCAGAGAAAAGGGACAGTGACATATGGATAAACACAATTTTAATAAAAATGGGGATAACTTAAAATGCTCCTCAAATAGGCTGTATTTTTTACAGGACACAATATCTACTTGTGAGACATAAGTATACCATGTTTCATCAATATATCTCAATTTAGGGTTCAAAAGTGTGATGGAGAGATGGACTGACAAGCTGATTTCAGCATAACCCCTCCCCAAACAAGGGGTTATAAACAATTGGGTAATGCTTCAAGAAGTATGGTTATAGCTGTTTGCAATGCAATGGACCAGTTTCACAGTACCTGAAAATGATGCTATCGGGGTTATCTCTCAAAATCTGGAAATTCCAAAGTGAGGAACTTGCTTCTTGTAGATTTACAAACAATGAAATTGTCAAAACTTGAGAAGTATATCAATTAAAGCATACAAGATTCACATCATTTAACCATAAAACAATTAAATAAATCTTAAATCTGAATGATGATAGGGTTAGTGGACAAACAGCCAAGCTATATTGCATACCTATGCCCTAAATTTTCAGGAAAAAAAGGACGACTCGCAAGTAAAAAAAAAATGTAGTTATAAGTGTGATGTTAACATCCAACATTTCACAATATGTTATGGCTCTCTGATAATGATAAATGGATTGGAGACTTTTTTTAAATCAAAAGGTATCAGAAATGAATTTCCATCAGAATTACAACTATTTAGTTGATTAAATAAAAACAGTGATGAAAGGAACAAATTTTGAAAAAAGGAAATTGCATTTCTATTTTTAGTTGAAAGGCACACCATTGAAATTAAAATTTCAAGGAACAAAGAATTTATTTGTGTATGCGAAAAGTGATTGTACAAAACAACAAAACTATAACAAATAACAAAACTATAGAATACTTTAATCAAAATATGAAACTATGGAATAATATTATTTTAATTAAAATACCAACACAATAAAATAATGTTATTTTAAATAGAATACAGAACTATAAAGTAATGTTATTTAAAATTAAAATACAAAAACTACTTTATAATGTTATTTTAATTAAAATACTAAAACTACAAAATAATGTTATTTTAAATTAAAATTGTTTAGATATTTGGCAGACTTAGATCCAGAATTCTGACAATCAATTTATGTAGCCATTTTCAGAGTTGAAACTCCCAATAACACTAGTCCATTAGTCAGATACTAGCAAACTCCATGTCAGACTAAAATCTGTACAATGGTATTACTCTAACAAGACCAATTAAAATTTTATTTTAAAGTTAAGTTCCCCAGAAAGGGTGGGGGACAGGTTTCTGCCTTCTGAATCTGCAAGGATAGTTATTGTTTTTCATCCGATTATAAAGTGTATTTATACCATATGTACCTAAACATGCTCTGATAGATAAACTGTATATACATCTTCACATGATTTTACACATATTAAGACTTAAGACCCTACATAAATTAGTTTAGTGCAAAATAAGATAAATACATTCTAAAATGAACTTTTCGTATATACACTGTAATGAATTTCTAAGATTTTTCATCTACTTTGCTGTGTGTGTGTTATTTTTTTCAACAAAAAAACATACTTTTGAATAAGATGATGATGATAATTATTATTTTTATTATTTTTATTATTATTATTATTATTATTATTATTATTATTATTATTATTATTATTATTATTACTATAGATCTCTATATTCTGTATGCACATATTTTTTTTATCAACACTGTTAGCACATGTGCAATGGGTTTGATGATATTATTCAGACTTTCCAATGCCAAGACAATATAAAGACCATTCACCCAGCAGTGATAGCCTCATTCTGGTTTTTGGCAATCAATATCAGGAAGGACAACTAATCAGAATCACATATTGTTAAAGGTGTTTATTGGTGTCCGATGTGTGTTGAGTTGAACCTGAAACCTAGATGTTTATTTAAATGGCAAATAGATCTTTACTTTATTCAATCAACTAGATTTGGCATTAGAAGTCACAGAAGGATTAATCATGCAAATTGAAGAAACAAACAAGACTATGAAAAAAGCTCACAGCTGAGTAGATTCATTTCTCCAGACTTTTGCCATGGTAAAAATCTTACAAAACTAAAATGCCCTAAAACTTACAGTGTGCTAAAACAGTACTTTTATGGTGTCCGAACATATTTGGTAAATATGGTAGTTTGCATTTTGCAATCTGTCCTAAAGCATAAGCTTGTATACAACACATGCTTAAGAGCAGGTCTAGGCAACTTCCTCCAGTATACAGGCCATCTATGTGACTTTTAAAGCCACAGTACAGTGTGTAAATACGAAGACAAAAGTATCCTAATCTTATGAGTAGAATAATTTAGGCTCAATGAAATATACTGTGAAGTAATTTAAGGGATACTTTTGAATATGAAATGTTTATGGAAACAAATATTGAGCTGGGTAAATGAAGAACAGATACTCATATGAAAAATGAGCTGAAAATAACATTTAACGATATATCATCAATCCATAAAATCACTGCACTTTTATTTTCAATGTTATTCCTACAACTTTTGAAAGAAAAATAAATGAAGAAATGATTCAGTTTTCACAGCCAGATACTATTCTCTACATTTTTATTAGTGATGAAATCACTGTAAAGACTGTGAGATTATTCTTGTATAACTTACAGCCATGAACTTGAAGTCAGTTAAGATGGCCACTGTTTAGATCCAATGCATTTTTCTAGCATGTGACATAAATTGTAGAGATATTCCACTGTACTCCCAGATCTGCCTTCACATAACATGCTGGCAGATGAAAATCTATAAGTTTGTTGTCTTTATGACCGAGTGAAACATGTTGACTCAGATTTGATGGATCATTAAGCAACAGGAGATCTGAGTCTATGCTATTATGACTGCATACATGTTGTACACAGATAAAACTGTATTTATCTCAGCTTCTCTTGTCTTAAACAAGTAAACTCTTGGCCAGACACATGTACCAAATATAGAACTTTCCTGTAGACAGTGCTTGAATAGTTATCTCCTCCTAGCCAATAGATGTCAGCAATAGTGTAGTGTCAGCTGTTAAGGTGCTTATTAAGCCTGATTACCCAGCATGCAAACTTGTACTTTTGACAAGTTATGATATCAGATAATTAAACCTACACACTTATTTCAAATTATTTAATAATTCAACATATGTAACTAACACAACCAATATGGTCAAAGTATCACTTAAAAGCAGTTTCATAATACACAAATAGATCAATTTTATGGATTACTCTTTATCTGCTATTGAGAGACTACCTCTCTGGAGATTCTGTAATTGTAATAACATAGTGCTATAATGAGATTCACGTTTTGCTGTGTGCATCTAACAGGAATAAATTAATTTAAATATATATTAATTTAAATATATATGGTGTGATACTGTTAATAGATATCTCAAAAGAAATAACATAAATATTGATGGATAAATCAATAAAATATAACATTGCTTTATAACTTGTGTTTGCTGGATATATCTACATGTAATATCTGCCCTATAACAAATTTACTTTTATCTGCTTCATTCTTTCTTCCATTCACTTTTTCCTCAGTGATCATAATTACACAGACCCATTGATATGTGTTATAAATTCTAATTGATACAAATATTACACACTGAAATCAATAATCAAGTATGACACAATGCAGTGGTTTTGACAATAATTTAGCAATCAATAGTTTTTGTTTACTTTTTAGAGAAGGTGTATTTTACAGAAAGGTAATTCTGATAAGAATTTTTCAAAGGGCAGTGTGGTTTATTTGTTTGTTTCTTTAATTATTGGAGTAAACAAGGTTACAGGATATGCTTGATACAAGCATATACCTGGACTCAAGTTATCAAATTATATTGTACACAGGAAGGGGTGGTTTTGGACAAGAATTTAGCAGGTAAAAATGTATTATTGTAGGAGTATATGAGTACTAGATTTAATAGTAACAAAAAATCAGGGTCCTAATTCATGCAGTAAGAAGACTTAAAATATTATATCTCTCATATTGTGACTTGTTGACCTTCTTTTTTTCATAACTCCAATAAAAATAAGTGTGACAATTTCATCTCTGACTTTTTATCATATGCCTATTTCATAACTGTAAAAATCAGAATTGTGACTTATTGCCCTTTGACCTTCAGTCATACGAACGGTTATCTAAGTCACTATATCTCCTACTCATTGCACCATTGCAGTAATTAAATGGAGAGGGGCATTTTAAAATACTTTAAAGTATTCTCTTTTCAGGTAAGTAAAAACTGCATCATTATCAGGTTTATGGTGTTATGTGCGCTTTAACCAAAAAACCTTAGCTGACTCCTGGTTGTACTATCTGGGTCATGTGTCAAAACTATGCGGCATTTTTCATTCATAGATATAACGTTTCATCGTTTTGTTTTAATTTTTATCCAAAAGCTGCTCTTATAATCATTGAGTGATTTGATTATTTTATAAAGCAATCATAATCATGTCTGGAATTTAAGGACCGGACTCGATCTGGTCTACTAAAATATGAATAAGACTTAACATGCATTGCCAAGGAATTATATTTTATCAACTTTCTTATCATGCTAATCATTTGCAATTTGGAATTACTTTTATGTTTTACATTAAAACATCACTTATCTACACACATAAGTATTTCTACTGACTGCTTGAGATAATCACTGGTATTCAGAATCAACATGCAGGAAATAATCCTCTCTTAGGCAAACCACACAGGTGAATCATTACCTTAATGGTGGACGGTCACATGATACAAATATGGCCATATCCATGGAGACAAAAATAGAAAGGTGTAATGTCACACACTTTCTTTTGAGATGAATCTGTTGCTTCTTAAGAAATATATGCAACAAAATTTATTGTTCTTGATCATTAATGAAGTCATTAAGGCAGTGATGCAAAGAGTCACTTTAATTGATGATCCAAATACAATTGTCTGTCTTGTGTTGAACTTACTCAAAATATTAATAGAAGATTGAGTTAATATTTTTGATTTACAAATTAAAAACATGTTTAACAGCATTATTCCTATGGCATGGTAGTTCTTCCTAAGTTCTTCCTCCACTAGTTATAATACTAGCCACCATATATGACCTGTGTGCTGAAAAATGGCATTTAAATCCCATAATAACAACAACAGCATTATATTAAAATGTTTTCATATGTTAAACATGTAAAATCTAACACATGCATCCAAGTGAACCTCTCTGATGGGTTGGGTTTTTTCTCTCAAAATGAAAAGTATCTCCCATCTCCCATGTACACAAAATTATTATTGAAATTTTTATTTTTTTCACATCTTGCTTCCATTACATGTCATGCAATATACTAAAGCACATTAAACATGACAACAAATATGCCATCACTGAAATTCAAGTTTGCAGAATCTGCATCAAATGTGGATAAAGATATATGTGCACAGACACTGCCAACTTTATAGTCAGACATTATTTCCAGTTTATGGTAGGAAAGCATTTTTCAGTTCTTGTCAAAATAATCTTTACGGACTCGGAAATCACACAAAAGTTCCCTTGTAAATCAGACAATGAGACAAGTTTTGGTTCCTAATTGGGATAAGAAAGTCAAAACCATATGCTGCAAGGAAATATTCAATCCTTCTCATTGAGAATTTTCCCTCTGTTGAAGTCAAAACGCCTAATAAAATTTTGCAAACCTCCTGATTTGTTTTAAGTTGATGTCTATGTTCTGCCAAATGTATGTACATGTAAAGGGTACAGATGTAAAACTTTTGGAAAACTGTAACAAGTAAGTTTGTTTCTACAAATGCTGACATATAGGATTTATATCTGTGTGTGAACTACATTTAATGTACATCATATTTAAAAAGTGTTGCAACTTATACATGTCGCAATTTGTGGATCACCTATAACTAACATATTTTTAACATGTGTGGAAGAAATCACTACAACAGCATGTACGTATCATCAAACTGATGCACCATAATTACACTGTCTATAATGAGACTAAATGTCAACAACCTTTCTTGTCCCAAAACTGAAGAATTCCAAAAGTCACATTTGATCCATTTACTTTCCTATCTGAGATGTAACCATTACTAGTAAATTATAAGAGTCCTTCCATGGCTAGGACAATCCACTGGATGAAAAAATGTTATCATTTGGGACCAATAACCTTAAAATGTTTGTGATCTCTTTTTAAAACCTGAAAGTTTGAGTGGCATTGTTCCTGTGTACAAGAAATTCTTTTCCATATCCACAAAAGAAGGCCTGACCTTGCATGTCAAGTCCAAGATCCATGTATTGTAAAATCTGAGCCAAATCTGATTAACAAGCTGGTATTGATGATTCCACCACTGCTGGAAAAATCACTGAAATGACTCACCTCTCACTCATATGATTTGAATAAATTACATAATACAATGAGGCCATACATTCTTTTCTAACAGCCTACCTCTCAAATATTGGTGAGAATATGATATGATAAATTTAAAACATTTGCAACATAACAAAGAAAACATGGTAGTATGGAGGACAAATCTTAGTTCTATCATTTTAAAAAAATTATACGGAGAAAAGGAAAAATAAAAAGGACAAGCTTAATTTCAATGTTCCACATTTTATTTCTGGTCAAGAATAAAAAAATAATTTAGGTTTTCTAGGATTTTCTATTTTTTAAAAAAAAATTACTTTTAAATTACTGTGAATATCTTTTATATTTTCATAGGTATCATTTTCCATAAAACTTTTGCAACAAGGTACAATATACAAAAGGCATTTTAATCAGTAAAGAGGACCCAAATTGAGCAAAAACTACTCTCAAATTCATTGCCCTGTTGGCTTTTGAAATTACTGGTTTTGTAGTAAGCAAAACATGCAGAAATTGATACCTATGGCATAAAAACAAATCCCCAGAAGTAGCCCTCTGTGAAAATGAACATTTCACTGTACATACCTGAGTTTTGGTCCATTTCATCAGACAGGAAAGACAACTCTTTTAGCCTATCAGTAGTATGGCTACTTCCTCCATCTGGATACATACTCAAATGTTTCTCCCTGCTAGCATGACTTTTGTGCAACAAAGTCTGAATCTCCTCCCAACTGCCATGACGTTTATGCAACCTATGTTCAATCTCATCAGCCTACAATCCAAACACAAGTAGAATTAACATCAAAGCTTAATAGTCTGAGTGTACGTCTCTGACACATTAGATGCAGACACTGTCTGACCTATTGTGTCTTCTGTTGACTTCGGGGTGAGGTGAGGACCAGTGGTATACTAATAAAAACACTAGGTCATAATTGTAATCTACTGTTTATATCCAAATTACACACTGGTTCTGTCCACCTCTCCAAATTCTACACTAATGTTTTTCTACATTGTTTCTCACTATATTTGTCCACTCAGAATATCTAATTTACATTTCCTTTGTTTATAAAAGAGTACATGCATAAACAGCTGGAAAGATAATTATTTAATGCTGTTTTACTCATTATCAATGACAAAACAATACAACTTATCATGGTTCCATCGTGGAAACTTTTTTAAAATGTGGATGGGTGTATTGGTTTTGAAGTGCTTGAATTGTATGTCTTTGTATAAACACCTATCCTGATCAATGATTACTGCAATAAATTTCACTGCTAAACAGCGATATGTATATTCTGGTAAACAAGTGTATTCAATCGAATGTGGAGTAAGCCTACTGTCTTTCTGTCAACCAAACCAGTAAAACCCTAGGCTGATATTGTCCTACGACATCACAGTGATATTCACTATATGAAACTCTCTAATTAATGTAAGTGGAATCCAATTCTCCTGCACCCAAATAGATTCTCGTTTTCCTACCCATTTCAACTGGTACCACTTTATCCCTCTACTAGGTTTACAGCATTTTATCTTGTCAACAGTCTGCAAGACTGATTATTTTAACCCATTTGGAGATTCAGTCTGCCAGACTGTTTGATTATTTGACACACTTGAAGATTCAGTCTGCCAGACTGTTTGATTATTTGACACACTTGAAGTTTCAGTCTGCCAGACTGTTTGATTATTTGACACACTTTAAGATTCAGTATGCCAGACTGTTTGATTATTTGACACACTTTAAGATTCAGTCTGCCAGACTGTTTGATTATTTGACACACTTGAAGATTCAGTCTGCCAGACTGTTTGATTTTTTGACACACTTTAAGATTCAGTATGCCAGACTATTTGATTATTTGACACACTTGAAGATTCAGTCAGCATGTTGGTCACAACTTGTGGATGTGTAACAGAATCTGCAGCTGTATCAACTCAGTCAAATTCCCATTTTTTTTGTTTATCCACTGGCCTGGTGTCACTGGTGGGTGTTAGGTCTGGAGAAATATATTCCTTAAGACTGTTTGCATAGACTAAAGACTTGACCAGATTATTTGTCTTGCAATCTGGTAATTTAAACCTATGATTATCCAGTACCTGGGAGAGATGGTATGGACCAGCCCATTTATGTTACAGCATGGGTGACATACCTACTGGAACCTTAGAACAGCGTAACCAAACTCTCTGCCCCAAATGAAATTGAAGTGATTTGGACTTTTTATCATGTTGCTGCTTATATTTAGCTTGAGCCTCTAGGATATTTGTATTAGCCATTTCTCTATACAACTCATGACCTTTGAGGATTTTAGTCAAATGTGATTGAGCTGGTTTGCCCATTGTTGAAGAGGATATTGACAAATCTCACATGATTTAAAATAAAACTGAATATCCTAATACAATTGTTTGGCCAAAAATATCTTAACTGGATTGTATGTTATGTTCTCTCGATGCCCTGGTGACCTGCAGCGAAAAGCATCATGATTTAATTGTGGAGGGATTGAGGTACTCCTAACTGTTTACTATTCTATAACTTTTGTGTCTCTTGGAAATACATGGAAAAGGATACCATTGTCAATTCTGTACTCGCATGCCTCAACCACAGTTGGGTGAGCCTTCTTCTTACATTCTGGCAGGACCTTAATTTCTAAGTATTTAATCATCCATTTTAACTGAATTTAAGGCTAACAATTTAAGGCTAACATTCCCCGAACACGATCAATAGGATCTATATTCATATAGTCCTCAGTGGCCTTAACCATGGCTAAAAAAGTGTCTTTTTCCTTAATAACTGATGTTTCAATGCTAGTGTGTGCAACCACCACTTCATGTACTTGATCATCAGGGATTTCTCCAAACTGATTTGGGTATTCTCTACGTGACAACCCATCTGCATTTGAATTGCACTTTCCTTGCTTGTAGCATATTTCAAAATCAGCTCTGAAGTGATGCCCACCTTTGCAAGCAACCTGCCTGTTGTTTGGTTGACTGTCGTTTTAACTGCATCATGATCAGTATAGACCACAAACTTCCACGATTCTAGGTATATGTGGAAGATTCAGTAGTATGTGGCTCTTTCATTGGCAGATATAAACAAACAATTCAGTAAAATGATTACAAAATATATCTGGAGATTTGAGGACAATAAAGTGTTTTTGACTACAAGTATATTTGCCTTTAAATTAGTCTGTCACCATATATAGTTGCTTATAAATCAACATTTTTTGTTACTTCAAATTTTTTTATGCAGAAGAAAGGTAATCTTATAAAAAGAAAAATAAAAAATTTGATAAATGTACTGATTGTTGTTGTTGTAGGGTTTAACGCCATTTTTCAGCACAAGATAGGCTATACATGGCCAGTATTAATGGTGGAGGAAGAACCCTGGAAAACCCAGGGAAGAACCACTGAAACTTGAGAAGCTACTGTCAGGCTTTCTCACTTATTCACATCAGCCGAGTCTGGACTCGAACTCACGAAGACAGAGGTGAGATGGCAATGATCTCTAACGGTCAGCGCTTTAGACCACTCGGCCACTCAGGGCCCCAAATGTACTGATAATGTCAGAAACTCTAGATTTTCATAGTAAACAAAAAATGCTGTCAGTTCAAATATTTTTACATTTTCATGCCACTAATCCCATTCAAAACTCTGTACACTCCTCCCATGCCAACTTACAAACCCACTTATAATACATGGGCAGGCAAGTATTACATTTTTTTCTAGAAAATGATAAAAGAATTGCCCTTTCTTTGTTGAACATGAAAATAAATGAAATCCTGATATACTGCTCATTTTATTGCTGAAATGGCAGTTAGTATCAAGATAATTAAACCAACTTTATGATATCTCAACTTATAATAAGAAATCCCATATTTTATAACATTTTCTTTCCAAATAATTCTCAGTACACTGTAAATAACAATCCTTGATAAAATTTCAATAGTAAAAATTTCACTAATGCCTAATAGTGGTAATACTTAAGAAATAAATAGCAATGAAGTAAATTTTGTTATATCAAATTTGTATTTTAGTCATATATTTCAATTTGGATTCAAGGTTAATCCTCATAAATGTGATATGCCCTCTTTTATTTAAATATGAAAAATCCCAAGCTACCATCACAGCTATGTTCACTATGTATAGACAAATAAAATATAAACCACCGTTGCTTACCATGACGATGATTTACATGGACTTGATCCTAATGATTAAGAGGAACTTTATCAGACAATGAGTATGAATTCTTAGAATATGTACCAGATGACATTAGACAGCAACATTTATAGGAATTACAAAAATGTGTGTACTTAACTTTCATTGTTAATTTGTAAGATGTGTGGAATTCATATAAATGGATTTCAAAATGTCAAGCATTATGGATTTTCTTATGGATTTTATTGAGACAAATGGCAAATTGTAAATATATTTGTAAAATATTCCTTTCAATAATGTAACTGTATTTTGCACATCTTTTGTATCCATCCATCCATCTGTCCACCCATCCTTCAATCTATCCATCCATCCATCCATCCAGCTGAGCTTGTTTATGTTTTCAAAGTGAAACTGTAACTTACTTATGACAAGTCACACCTTCAGATGGATCTGACTTGCAAATTCCTGGCCAATAGATTGACTTATAATCAAAAATATACAATATGAGTAGAGGTCATGTGCAGATAAAATATTAAACTGATAAACATCATCCATCACATGCAGGTGTCCTTATGTGAAAGTGACCACATAAGCAGGGTATACCTGCATCTGTTTTAAAAAATTTTTTCTCACAGTGAAATGGTAAAAATGACATTTTCAAATTCACAAAGATCATACTCACAAGTAATGACATTATATTAAGTCCAGTAAAACTATTCTTTGACAACAAATGTCAAATTTCTGATTCATATCATGCTGTAGACATTTACTCTATTATTGGTGATGAAAAATACTTAAAGTCAAATTAAATATTAAGATGCCATGATATACCTTCAAAATATTACCATTATCCTTAATTTAAGAGAATAATTCTTTAAATACAATGTCTTGCTTCATTAGCAAATAAGCATGAATGAAATCTTTCACCTTAAAATTGTTTATCACAGGGCTTGGTGTAGCACTCTCTATCCATTTTTGAATACGCTGTTGGAAATAGTCATCCTTCACTGTTCCGAATTTGTCTCCAAGGAGTCTCATGGCTTGTTCCTAAATGAATGTCATTAAAAGATTAAGTGATTAATAACATGTATTGTCTGAGGAAAAAAAATGTCTTATTGAATACAAGCAAGAATTCTGCAGAATGTAATATCCTACATGCTGCACTGGTACATATCACTGTAACCTCCTTTTATCTACATTCTCTTCACCGTAAATACACCCATAAAGTTTCATGACTACATGGTATAGCCACAAAAGTATTGTCAAAAAAGCAAAACCAGTCTAAACAACATTACTCAGGTGAGACAAAAAAAAAACCTAACTTTTTTTTCTCAAATGTATGAAATGAATCAATCATATTTTCTTCCAGACTATTTTTCAAAATATGTGGTGATATATAAATTAAGAACAGCAGTGATACTAAAGCTGAAAAAATGATAACAGCATGATAAGAGAACAAGGAATATAAACAGTCATGTACATGCTGAAATCTGTCAGTTATAATCACTGATAAAAATAAAAATATGTTTAATGAAGAGAATAATAATCTCCACATGTACATATAAATTATTATGGAAAAATAGAAATTCTTTCCCAGGACTAAGGCTGCAATATATCAATATATAAACGGATTTGTTTAGGTTTTACTGCTTGTAAACAAAACAAAAAAAAACTAATAAAAGAGTAAACATGTGCGCAGCTGTCAGTGATGCAAGAACTATCAATCCTAGTCCATTTAAATGATATATTTCTATACTTTTGCTTAGGAATACAGTTTCACAGCACTTTTCTTTCAATTCTGTTTTTGAAATATGAATGATTTTAACGCTGTAGTTGCTTGCCTTCCACATTATTCAACCTCACACATCAGGTTGATTTACTGATATTGCTAATAAAATTTTATTTTAACTATCTTTTGTACCTTTGAAAAATATGTTTATCAACAAAACTTTTAATTAGTAACAGTTTATATTAAAGAAGCTCTGCTTAAAGTTTTAAGCCACTGCACAATTTCTTAGTCACTGGAGATCCTATAACAATATTTGATGCTCATGTATAGGTTGTTTAATCCCACTACTGTCAATAAATGATTTACATATTGTCTACATAGTTCAATCCCACTGTACTATCAATAAATTATTTATTTCATGTTTACATATTTTAATCCCACTGTACTATCAATAAATTATTTACTTCATGTTTACATAGTTTAATCCCACTGTACTATCAATAAATTATTTACTTCATGTTTACATAGTTTAATCCCACTGTATTATCAATAAATTATTTACTTCATGTTTACATAATTTAATCCCACTGTATTATCAATATTTTACTTCATGTTTGCATAGTTTAATCCCACTGTATTATCAATTATTTACAATATGTTTACAGGGTTTAATCCCATTGTTTTATCAATAAATGATTTACAATATGTTTACAGGGTTTAATCCCAATGTATTATCAATACATTATTTACCTCAAATTTACATAGTTTAATTGCACTGTATTATCAATTATTTACAATATGTTTACATAGTTTAATCCCACTGTATTATCAATAATTTATTTCCCTCAAATTTACATACTTTAATCCCACTGTATTATCAATAAATTATTTACTTCATGTTTACATAGTTTAATTCCACTGTATTATCAATTATTTACAATATGTTTACAGGGTTTAATCCCATTGTTTTATCAATAAATGATTTACAATATGTTTACATGGTTTAATCTCACTGTATTATAAATGATGATTTACAATATGCTTACATGGTTTAATCCCAATGTATTATCAATAAATTATTTACAATATGCTTACATAGTTTAATACCACTGTACTGTCAGTAAATTATTTACATCATGTTTACATAGTTTAATTTCACTGTATTATCAATAAATTATTTACAAATGTTTACATAGTTTAATCCCATTGTATAATCAGTAAATTATTTATTGTTGTTGTTGTTGTTGTTGGGCTTAATGCCATTTTTCAGCACACCATAGGCTATTTATGGTGAACAGTATTAATGGTGGAAGAAGAAATAATATTATGTTTACATAGTTTAATACCACTGTACTGTCAATAAATTATTTATATCATGTTTACATAGTTTAATACCACCATACTGTCAATAAATTATTTATATCATGTTTACATAGTTTAATACCACCATACTGTCAATAAATTATTTATATCATGTTTACATAGTTTAATACTACTGTACTGTCAATAAATTATTTATACATGTATCATGTTTACATAGTTTAATCCCACTGTACTATCAATAAACTATTTACTTCATGTTTACATAGTTTAATACCACTGTACGGTCAATAAATTATTTACATCATGATTACATAGTTCAATCCCATTGTACTATCAATAAATCATTTTTATCATGTTTACATACTGGTGGTATACAGAGGATCATAAATGAATAATGATTTATTAAAGGATTTGAATAATGTGCAGTTTTTGGGAGCCAGGGCAAAAGCTGGACATAAAATCAATGTGTTTAAAAAATTTAATATTGAATCATTACCCACTGTAGATTCTTTTGATTACATAGTTTTTTTTCAGTGGAAATTATTTAGATAGAACAATTTTGTTCATTTTTTTAAAAAAATGCTCCACTTTTCATTTGTATGTAAAAAAAATAGTTCTAAGCAAAGTTGAACCAGTAACATTTTAAAAGAGGCTATACTTTTCTTACAAACTATAAATCAAAGAAAAGCATCCATCTAAATAAAGAACATTTTACACAGACAAAATCATTTTTCAACACATTGTCCAATGTGCATGATGTTGCATTATTTGATGCAGTAGCTATTAGAGTACAGTTGAATATCCATGTTTATATAACCTATGTGTCACTTTCACAACTAAACATTACAATGTTATGATATTCAAGTGAAAAAAGATTTAGTAGATGCAAAAATTTCCATATTTACTGAAATGTATTGTGACCAGATATTTTCAGTATTTGAATTGGAATAGTAGACTACAGAATATGTAAACAAATTCTGAATCAGAATTGCATCATATATTTACTGTGTAAATATGCAGTGGCTAGATAAACTTCTGTCAGTTTGGAGATGGTATTATGTTCACATTTTTCTGTTGACCTCTGTTCATTTACTTCTGTAAATTAACATTCAAATTACAATTGTTTGCAGGGTGGATTCCATGCTCCATGCCCTCTCCACCCCCACCCCACACATCTGCTATCATCTCAGCATTACCCTTAGTTTTACTGGTTGGTTTTGTTGTTTTCGTCTTGGGGTTTTCAAATTTTTTCATGGTATAATATGTTATAAATGATATAGTAAGCTCCTGTTGTGTTAAATTGGCCATATTCATACAGATGAGACCATTTTTTCCCCCAATTCTTATCGTTACTCAAATTGAAAAATGGCCACCAAAATGTTCATTGAAAACAAAAACTTCCAGATGGTGGGGTTAAAAAAGTTTTCCTATGATCACAACCAATCAGTAAAGAAAATACTGCACAATAATTTCATGGGTCTATTTGGACCAATCAGAATCACATAAAGTGATATGTTAACATGCTATAATCAAATATATTAAACTGCACACACAATAGCAAAGTATACTTTATATGTGATAAATCCCATTGTATGTTATTTACACCACATTTACATACTAGTGATGTATCCCACTGTATTATCAATAAAGTATTTTTCGCTATTATAGCCTGAATCATTTAAGAGACATTATGCCTTTAAAAAATGTTTCATAAAAATTATCCGTCTTGAGAAAATAAAGTAATGTCTCTATACAGAATTAAGAGTTGCTGGCTCATACCCAAAACTGTCACTTTTTCTAAGAGACAAACATTTTGGCAAGGAATTAATTTGCTCAGTTTGTAACATTTTTGGCAGAGCTGACCTAATCAGGATGGCCAGGAAAATGTTCATTCCATGGAATATCTTGATTTTTTTCTTCCTTGTGTAAAAATATCTGACAAAAACCATTACAATGTCTTCAGAAGCCAAATATTATAACCAGTCAATTAAACATATGTACTGTCAATAAGCAATTTTACAATCACTAACATCTTTAAAGCACCTTAAAAAGTAATTCCATATCTACATATAACACATTAGTTTATGCTGATATTACATGGCTTTAATGTCATTTTTCAACACAAGACAGGCTATACTTTGGCAGCCAGGGTATCTGGTAGAGGAAAACCTCAAGAATACCCTAGGAAGAATTACCAACCTACAGGAAGCTACTCATACGATTTCACACATGCCCAAGCTGGCAAAGCCAGAAACTTGAACTCATGCAGACAGAGGTGAGATGTCAGTGATCTGTAAAGGTGAGCACCTTAGACAACATGATCATCTAGGACCCCTGCTAGATTATGTATTGTCAAACTGAGTGGGCCCTGACAGGATACAATAAATGCTCAACTAATTCCAATAAGTGGAAAATTTACTAGATCATCCCATGCATCGCAAATAGATGGAAAGTCATGAGCTGGTGTATAACAACAATTTTTTTATTTAATCATGAAATTACAGTTTAATAAAAATGATCATAACAGTGTTTTCTGAGGTTAAAAATAAGAATGAGTCTGCCAAAAGTGGCGTGATTCACATCATTGGATGTTCAATAATATTTTATTAGGATATTTTTTGATACAGAAACTGCTGCAGAAGAGATGTAATATTCACATAGAATTTTACCACTGCTGCCACTACAATACTGTCATTGCTCAAAATGTGATACAGTACTCCCACATTATAACACTGTCCATAGTAGTTTTAGGGTATACTGCCTTATATTGAAGTAGATGTACATGATATAGTACTCCCATATTATAACACTGTCCATAGTGGTCTTAGAGTATACTGCCTTATATTGAAGTACATGTACATGATATAGTACTCCTTTATTATAACACTGTCCATAGTAGTCTTAAAGTATACTGCCTTATAATGAAGTATATGTACTTGATAAGACTCCATTATTATTACACTGTAAAAGGTAGTCATGGAGTATTTTACCTTATAGTCAGACTGCCTTATAATGAATTACATGTACATGATATAGTACTCCCTCATTATAACACTGTCCATAGTAGTCTTAGAGTATACAGCCTTATAATGAAGTAGTTGTTGTTGTGGGGCTTAACGCCATTTTTTTCAGCACACAATAGGCTATACATGGCAGCCAGAATTAATGGTGGAGGAAGAAACCAGGAAATCCACGGAAAGAATCACCGACCTACGAAAAACTACTGGCAAGCTTTCTCACATATCCACATTAGCCGAATCCTAGACTTGAACTCACACAGACAGAGGTGAGATGGAGTACATTTACATGATATAGTACTCAGTTATTATAACACTAATCCAAGGTAGTCATGGAATATTCCACATTATAGTTAGAATGCCTTATAATGAAGCACATGTACATGATATAGTAATCCCTCATTATAACACTGTCCAAGGTAGTCATGGAGTATAATACCTTGTAATGAAGTACATGCACATGGTATAATACTCCCTTTTTATAACACAGTCCATAGTAGTCATAGAGTATACTGCCTTATAATGAAGTACATGTACATGATATAGTACTCCATTATTATAACACTGTCAATAGTAGTTTTAGAGTATACTGCCCTCTAATGAAAGTACATGTACATGATATATTACTTCCACATTACAACACTATCCATGGCAGTTTTAGAATATACTGCCTTATATTGAAGTACATGTACATGGTATAGTACTCCCTAATTATAACACTGTCCAAGGTAGTTCTGGTGTATTCCACCTTATATTCAGACTGCCTTAAAATGAAGTACATGTACATGATATAGTACTCCCACATTATAAGACTGTCCATACTAGTCTTAGAGTATGCTGCCTTATATTGAAGTACATGATATAGTACTCCCTCATTATAACACTGTCCATAGTAGTCTTAGAGTATACTGTCTAATAATGAAATACCCTCTTATTATAGCACTGTATTATAACACTGTCCAAGGTAGTCATGGATTATTCCACCTTATAGTCAGACTGCCTTATAATGAAGTACATGTACATAATATAGTATCTCCTCATTATAACACTGTCCAAGGTAGTCATAGAGTATTCCACCTTACAGTCAGACTGCCTTATAATGAAGTACATGATAAATATAATTTTACTGATACTTAATGAAATGGGATCCATGACTGAATGCATTATAACAAGAACTGTGTTCTAATGATGGGACTTTATAGTGAGGGTGTGTTAAACCTGTATCACATCATTCATGGGAGACATTCAAAATGCTTCTTACCTCATCATCCTTGCTGTTATAGACATCGGTTATTCCCATCACATCTAACTTTTGAATGAGAGCATCTTTATCACGGACCCCTGTTATATGAGAAAGTCCCTCACATGCTGCAATCTGCACATCTTCCTATGAAAGATAGCAATGTATGCTTAAGTTATTTATGTATGTCTGCTGAGGCAGGCCATTAAGATTATATTTCTTTTATGAATGTTCAACAGTGAAAAAGAAATAGTTTATTTAATACATAAAATGAAAACTTTCTCTATTCTTTAATAAAAACTGTACCATTTCAACCAGGAGGTAGGTGTTTGTGACCTTTCTTCCCCCTGATGACTGCATTTTAGTCCTATTTTCTGAAACATAGTTGACAATTTTTTTAGAGATGTTACATACTTATACAAAATTTCTCATATATATTCCTTCAGACATAACTTACTTTCACCAGAAATAGCAACACCAAATCCTAACATTTAGCAAATATCTTCAGAAATAATGAAATAAAATGACGTATGCACTGAAATACATTCACAGATTTGGGAAACTTGACTGCCATTAGTTTCTTTGAACAACTCAATGTTCCATCTACATTGTAAAGCCCTCTCATGCATAAATTACATGTTCCTCTCACAATTTCTTACCATATAAATCTGCAGTGAATGAGAAGAGATTGGTGACTGTTAGAAGTTACAGGAGGCAAGTCTCGAAACATTCGTTCATTATTATGAGAGACAGATAAAGTTCATTTAGTTTTGTTCTTTACAAATCTATTTTGATATTACTTGATGGCTATAGTTATTGTGCACAAGATGTCTGCTACTAGCAAAATACCCTCACAAAACAATGAGACACAATAGGGCCTGATATTGTTCATATGGATAACTGATGTATGTCAACTTGTGAATGCAAACCACAACCAATATTTGAACTGTAGAGGGGAAAGAAAATGTTGGAGCACTTACTTTGCTATAATGTCTATTAATGTTTGTGTTTTCTTTTCTAAACCACATACACATGCATGCACACACACACACACACACACACACACACACACACACACACACACACACACACACACACATGCTTATATGCATTAGAAAGAGGGTTAATTATACAGTTTGCATGGATTCCAAGGTGTGTGATTATCTTCCCATAGAAATTACCCTGGGGTCATAACTGGAAAACCATTTAGATCTCCAGCATGGGGAATCAAAGTGACTCAGTGCCTGAAGAATTAGATTTGTCACTAAAATGGTACAGATTTTAGTCCCATCATCAGATCAGCTTGAATCACATACTAATTTTTTCAGCATTTTATAAGACCATTGTTCTTTTTTTTCTTTTAGTAATTAAATTGGAAGTGTTTCGGTAGGAAACTATACTGAATTGCCTTTCTTTTTACATGCTCTGATTGCTAAGCGATGAAGGTGTGAAATGCTTTTTATGATGAGGAAAAATCACCTATCTTGCAAAGTTTGCAATGCTCTGCTTGTAAAAGTCCTAAACATGGGGTCAAACACAAACCCAGTGCTACAGAAGTAAAAATTACATGCAACAGTGCACTGTCTAAGCTTATAGTCTATTTTTGCAAGTTTTTGGATGGTAAAGATAATTAATATAGACAAAGTATCTTACGGTGACTGACAAAAAACATGAATAAAAATACAAACCAAAGGAAACAAATTTATGCTTACAATATTAAGCTTTCTTCTGTGTCACACAGTATAGTAATCACATTTTGTGTTCTATATAAACTTGCTTACATTTTAGTCAGGGTCACCTTATGAGCATGACATAGCAAATATCTGAAAACTTATGGATAATATTGGAAAGACAAGATATTTACAGTACATACAAAATACTGTCAATTTCTACCTTTTCAATCAACCCGTACTGTATTATATTTTTTGCTGTCTAAACACTGTGTTTAGTACAATAAAAAAGTATTAATTCTATTTCTATTTGCCTTTATCATAAGCCAGGATAAATACTCAAGCAACATTTCTGAGCTATCAGACAGTGTACATGGGTCAATAAACCCTTGGCTTGTACAGCAATACTCATTTGTTTTCCCATCTGACAAAAAATTCCTCTAATTGAGCTGCAATCTGATACTTGTTCAGTGTCAAGTTTAGTCCTATATTCATTTAAAATAGTCCTACAACTTCCTGGGCATATCTGACCATAATTCTTTACTTCATAAAAGCACTGGCTTTGTTTTCCCAGCTGACAACCCTCTGATACTTGTTCAGTGCCAAATTTCATCCTATATTCAGTTAACTGTGGGTGGCTTTTTAATTCTGTATTATGACTTTATTTAAAGAGGGTAACTCAATTAGCTAAGAACTAATCTACCTTGCGGCCCTCATTCAGAGGAATTTACTTATTTTTGCTGCATCTCTGAAGCCACTGTATATACTGGGTTTGGAAAAAGGAAATAGAGTGGGCATTTCTAATCTCAACTGGAATACTATTCCTGACCAAAGTTCCAGAGTATTGGAAACTTTTTTAAAATAATACCTTTTTTGGTTTGGGAATTTTGTTATGTTTGGTAGACATTGATCGCAGGTGAGGTATTTCCTGGTAGCCTATACTTGAATAGTGATTGTAAATATTCAGGAGCACTATTATTGGCTATCCTTTACATTAATTTGGCTTTTCTCAAACAGATGCAGTCTTCAATAGGTAATATTTTTAACTTGCCAGTTAAATTTTCCTTGCTTTCTTTCTGGATTGATATTAACTCAAAAGCTCTTTTTTGGAGATGTGCCAGCTTTGCTAAGTTTTTATCATATAAATTGCCCCATACTATATTACAGTAGTCTAAATAGGGTTGTATGTAACTGTTATAAAATAGTTTTCTGTGCTTTTCCAGGAGAAAGTGTCTTATCCTACTGAGAAGCCATAAACTTGAATTGACTTTTTAATGATATGTTTGATATGTTCAGTCCATGATAGGTTATTATCTACCAAAACACCAAGTAGACTATCGTGACAGGCCATTTGCAACCTTTTATCCTTCCATGTCAGACATAGTTCATCACTATCAAATTTTGTTCCTTTTTGCATGTTGAGATAAGTAATATTTTAGTTTTTTCAGTATTAACCACCATGCCATTGCATATGCACCAGCTGTCCAGTTTGTTTAGGGCATCCTGTACAGAAATATTGAGTTCATGCTTTATGTTTTGGACGTTTGACAATGTTGTGTCATCTGCATAGAGATCTGTAGATGATACTGAGTCCCTTAGTACAAGTGGTAGGTCATTAATAAATAAAATAAACAGTAAGGGACCCAGAACTGAACCTTGTGGTACTCCACATCTAATTGTTCCAGGTTTAGACAGAACATTATTTATATAAACATGTTATGTGTTCTCCCACTTAAGTATGAAGTAAACCACCTAACTGTGCTTTGGTAGAGATTTTCATTTTCTTCAAATGGATTTCATGATCCACCATGTCAAAAGCTTTTTTGAAATCTACAAATACAGAACCTATTATTCTACCTTGGTCAAGTGCTTGAAGCCATTTATCAGTTAGGGAGATCAAGGCAGTCTCACATGAATGTTTCTGTCTAAAGCCTGATTGATTAGGGTGTAACAGAAAGTGTTTGGTTAAATATGACATGAATGAATCATAGGATATTGTGAATTGGATGCTTGGGGCTATTTTTATACTGGCATGCAACCTATAGTAGTTCTGATCAGTTTATGGCATAAATGACTCTAAAATTTCAATCATTATGAATGGATTTCTAGATATTTTATTGCACAAATATATTAAGTGTATATTATTTTCCACTAGTATTCTGAGCAAACAGTCCAAATCAGGACAGCAGGTGTGTAAAAAGAAGGGTGTTGGCACCACACTACCCAGGGATATTATTTCTATCCTGACACCTTATTTCTATTTCCATTATTAGTGTGGGTGATTTTTAACATGGAGGATAATGGAAATTAAACTTTGAGTCTGTGACATACCCTTGAGTATGACAGAAGATGGAATTTAACTCAGAACTACATATATACAAAGCAAGTGAATTAATGACACATTATCCAGGCCCTGCATTTTTTAACTTACATTTTGATCTGCCATGTTAATCAACATTTGAGTAATGCAGTCCGGTCGTTCATAGCCAACAAAAGCAAGGCCTTCGAGAGAAAACATTTTCACACGACTCAGAGGAGATGTATTAACTTTTTCAATGATTTGTGCAACTGCTTGCTCTCTATAGACATCTGGAATACCTTTTTTTCTGAAAAAAAAATAAGCAACTAAATTAAAAAATAAACTATATAAATGTCATGCAATTTATCTGTCTTTCCTGTATCTACCCTCAATCTTAAGATAGAGATGAGACAATATTAGAGTAAAATAAAAGAACATAACGCTTCTGAAAATAATACAAATGCAATGACTAATCAACAAATGTATTATCTTCTGATGGCCATAATATGTACTAAGTTTAACATTCACTGAATACTGCATGCAGCATTCACATCATCATACCATCCAGCTGAGTCAAAGGGCAATAACTCTCACAAAAACCAGGAAACAAAGATTTGTCACTGCTTTTATCAATGATGATCAAAATATGAATGAAATTTAAAAACATTTAAGAAAAAAAAAACATAAGACAAGTAGTGTTCACAAGTCATTCTGTGAATTATTTTTCAGTACATGCATCTTCTGAAAATGGACACGTGTTTGAAAAAAATGTGGAGATTTCTTGTTAATGTCTGTCCCCTGCCTCTCCCCATAAAAAAAAAATGACGAGAAACTCGAAATGTGTGTATACAAAACATGAACACCAAATTATGTGATTTGGACAACATGGTTTGGAAATAGGCAGTACTTACCTGACAAATACTGTCAGGGCTACTGTCAATACTGACTTTTGGTGTAATCATTACAATTTTTTCTCACCAAATTACATTTTCCATGATACTGCATATAAATAGTGGTTTGTTTCTGCATTAAAAAAAAAATTTAAAAAGAAATATAAATTTTTTTTTATTTGTTTGATGTATCATTGGAGACATTTTTTTAAATTCCACTCATAAATTTGAGAATATCTTTAAAAAAGTGGCTGCTGCATAAGAACAGCATAAGAGTATTTTCATTAAATGCTATTTATAGCATCTGTACATGACCCATTTCAAAGAAATAGACTAGTTTCTTATAAAGTGATACATGTATTTGCCTAACAGATTCATTTTACTTGTCACATAGTTAGTAAACCAGTCTATGTTTTTAAAGAAAATGGTGCCAGATGTGAAGTGCTTTACAGTGTGATTATTTGCATGTTATATGACGGAAATGTTGGAGCAGATGGATCTTTTCAACTTCTAAACATGTCAGATCAGAAAAAGTGACAAATCAACACCACTTTACAATCATTAAAGGAAGAATATTAGAATTCACTCCCACTGCAGACTATGTTGTTGTTGTTGTTGTTGTAGGGTTTAACGCCATTTTTCAGCATAAGATAGGCTATACATGGCAGCCAGTACAACTGGTGGAGGAAGAATTTTGGAAAACCCTGGGAAGAATCACTGACCCATGAGAAGCTACTGGCAGGCTTTCTCACATACTAATGTTAGCAGAATCTGAGACTTAAACCCACACAGACAGAAGTGAGATGGCAGTAATATAGAATGGTGAGCATCTTTGACCATTCGGCCACTTGGGGCATGTGTGTGTGTGTGTGCGTGTCTGTGTGTGAGTTGGATTCTCAATGTAGCTTTACCAATTTTTCAGTCATATTGCTACAATGTCTGCAGTGTGGCAGTTTATAGTGATGTCTCTCACTGGGGCATGTCCCACCCAATTACATTACCCTGACACCTGGCCAACCAGTCCTAACATTAACTTCTTAATGCTGAGCACCAAGCAAGGCTGCTGCTAGTACCATTTTTATTAGTCTATGGTATGATTTAGGCAAGTTCAAACCTACAACCTCCTGTACCCGAGGCAGATCCTCTAACTGTTTAGGTCAACAGAACAGTCAATAATAATGATAATAGTACTACTAATAATAAAACTTTATTTTTAGAGGTTGATTCAGTTAATTAAAAATAAGAACTAATCTCCCTTTCTTAATGCTCTTTTTTTGGTACAATTATAATACAAACAATTATGTTCACACACATAACTTGAGGCAAGTTCTATCTGTTATATACAATATATACAGTATATACAACATAATGTGAAGAATCTGGCTTGGCACTAAATAAGTGATTTTAAAAGTCAAAGTATCAAGCATAAAAGACATTCACAGGCATCTGTGAACAAGTAAACATATATAAAAATATAAAATATCATCCTGCAATGAAAAATTCAAATGTGAAAATGATGCAAAATTACAGAAAAGCAGGCAATGTTTATTGTACTTGAACTGTTATTTTGTCTGAAAATTTTATCCATTTGCGACATTGATTATGAATAGAAGAAATGCTAAGGTGCCTGCCTTATGTCACTGGGAAAGAATTTTATCATGAGAGGTCATTATAAGGATCACCGTGATTGTCAAAAAGAACTTGTCGCTACCTAGTCTGCACAGGTGCCTCATAACCTGAAAGCTAATTATCTGTTACATATTTAATAGGATATCATCTACCAATAGAGTAGAAGACTGTCAACCCTTGACAGAGACAAAAAATATGGACAGAATCAAATAAAATTGCATCAGATTGATGTTGAATCTTTTTACATAGTCCATCTGTTTGAAAAGGGCTATTTATACTGCAAACTGTGTAAACAGAACATCTGCTAAATACAAAATTTCTTACTCTTGAATAATGCATAACCACTCCATTGCTCTCTGCTGAATGTTGATATCGGGATGGTTAAAATATTTCAGAAGTTCCTGCAGCATGATGTCCAAATTAATTTCACCATCTAGTGTCAGCTGCCCCTGCTTAAGCTGTCTGAGAAATTCTGATTCCTCCTCTTCCTTTTCAAGTTCTTCCTGTAATTAGAATGCACCACACTGTACCAATGATACAAAATTATTCACATTAAATATACTGTAACTGGGGGGAGACAAACTTTAAATACTACCATCAAGAATTAAACCCATTTTGTCTTATATATATATCTCATAGTTTGGTATACACAACACTAGAGTGAAAGATCCAGACCAGCTTGGCTGGTTAGTAAGTGGCTTCATTTCTCCCACCTCCCCCCAATTACCTTGACATTTGACCTTTAATATCAACCCAATTTACATCCCTGAGTGGTCAAAACCAGTTCTCAGCCTAGCTACCAGCTAAGGAGTCAGACACTTAACTCCCCATTTCCTAGTCATAAATACAGCCAATAAAGTGTCTTAGAAAGGTGCTATTAAAATTGATTCTGTGACCAACCAACAACACTTTACTTAAATTTATTCAATTATATTTGCTCTATCTATACATGTAAAAAAAAAAAATCCACAAACATCTGAGTAAAGTCACCATTTGCTTTAGGCTACCACATCATGGTAAGGACCAAGAGAGAATGATTCAAACAAATAACATTCTGTACAGAAAAATCTCACCTTTCAGTCCGAATTTATGGATAGGATTTCCAACCCTTGGATGGAATTTCTTTATCCTACATAAAAGCATTTCATTGGATCTAGTATTTTCAAATCCTTAAGTGATGAAAGAACTCACATGTAGTATGAAGTTTTTGTCTTTCTCTGATCACATGATTGTCATCTGATTTCTAAAAGTCTTCCTGATTTGTGCATGGTTTAGTAGCATTATCTACTTTTTATGATATTTCTTCATGCAAACATGCCACTTCCCCCAAGAGGTTTAAGCATAATTATTGCTTATAAGTGCCAAAAAAGCATAATTTGGCCATAAAAAGTGTAATAGCTATATTACATGCCAGAATTACAGCATGTACAAATAAGATACATTTTTACTTTTAACCGGGTTCTGCAGCCAGTCAAAATTCTTGTCATCAGGGGGCAAAATCAATATGGATTAGAACCAGAATACAAGCACAAAATATACTGAAAAATATTTATATTCAGTACAAATTAACTATCCTACAGGTGTAAAATTCTCTGAATGATCATGAACTGAAAATCTGCAATGAGGTCAGGTGCTCAGATAGTATTACAACACATATCCTTCTTTTAAAATTTGTAAAGCAGTGTTGACATTTTTTTTTCTTTCTGAAATGACATGTTTAATTTTTGAAAAGATCCATCTGCTCTAACATTTTCTACCATATAACATGCGCAACTCACACCATAAAGATTTTCACTTAACATCAGGAGCCATTTTCTTTGAAACTAAAGTCTGGTTCACAATGTCCCTAGCTTATCAGTAAAATAAATCTGTGAGGCAAAGTTCACATTTGAAGATACCCATCTGTGTTCTTGGAGATGGGTCATTATAGTTGTCAATGGGTACCTGCCCATTCATAATTAGCATGGTAATAAAATTAGCTACAGGGTATCTGTTTAGTCCATGTTAAAAAAAAACAAACATGTTTCCAAGTTCAGATCAAAGATTATATCTGGCAATGTCAGGAGTGAGTAAGACACAGAATAATGAGTACAGTTTAAGGCTCATATCATGTGACATGGATCCATCGTAGACCTCCATTTACTGGTCAAGTATTTTTGACATGTACAAACCTTTGGCTATGTACACTGAACAGTTTCCTTTTTTCTATTTATAGTGACTGTACATGTCACTTTACCAAGAAATAGATGGGCTTCTTGAATTTGAAACCATGTGTTTCATTATGTGACTCCTTATGGCTTGACAACACACTTAAGTAGCAGACAAGTCTATATTGAAAAAAAAAACATGGGTGCCAGGCTGTATCGATGTGACTCATGGATGTTATATGACTAAAATATGATAGAGAGTGACTTTGTTGAAATGAAGAAAATATTGTATCAGGAAAGGACAAATCAACAGCGTTTTACAACCTTTAAAAGAGGATTTCACCTGTGATGTAATAGAGCATTCAGAATTTGTGGACTTCACTTTACAACCATTCAGAAACAGTGAAACAGGAAGTTAAAGCAAATGTTATCTATAACTAATTTATCATTTTGTTTTGTGTCTGTATTCTCATACTAATCCATATGGATTGAGCCAATCTGTGACAAGAATTTTAAGTAACTGCAGATCCAGGTAAGTAGCAGAAATAAATGTACATATTTATGTAATATATAAATCATTCTTTTTATGCTCAGATTTTGCTTTTTTGCCCCTTATATCAGTAATAATTATGTATATTCTATATCACAGAACAATAGCCCTTAATAGCCATCAGAACTAACTTTTTCTCAAGTAGCAAAAAGAAAAAAAATCAGCTACTTACATTACAAAGGCACTAAAAGGAATAATATTTTAACTTTGTACCAGTCTCTGAAAATCTGTCACTTCCATTTTTTAAGTTTTAGGCCTTCTACCTCCTGCAAATCTTTAGATGACTTAAGGGTTGAATTATTTCTGCTGCAAGGCTCTCCTGACAAACATGAAGGAGAAGATGGTCTAGGCAAGGATGGAACACATGGGTCCATTAGACTATCTGAGAAGTTTCGGATTGACAAGGACCTTCCTGGGTTGATCTATTGCTAGACTAAGAAGACCATTGATCCAGAATTTGTAACAGTGGAGTGAGGCAATCCAAATCAGACCCTAAATTTCTTTATAATCTTTGGAACTAAAATCTTTGGCACAGGGGGTAGGCAAAAGGCTCAAGGACCATTCAAAGAGCACTGACAAAGCCTCAGGATACAGTACTGGTAAAAAGAAGGTGGGTAGTTTGTAATTACATCTGGCTACAAATCTGAGGAAAGAATGAGAGATGTAGGAATCATTCTGTATTGAGAATCTGTCTCCTCTCTGAATGTCTATGTCACATTCTGCACACCAAGAGTGGAATGGTCAGACCAAAATGCAGAGTTAGGCTGATCTGGTACCACCCGTTTTGAGAAGGTACATCACTACTACCAAGTTGTATGAGATGATGAACACAACCTTGTTCTTAAGTTTTTCCAAAAATGAAGGGTTTTATTAATTGCTTTCATCAAGAAGATGATATGAAGACCTGTGTCCTCTAGAACCTACTGGTTGCTTACAGTTCCAAAACTAGTAACAGATGGGCTCTTTAACCACCAGTGCTAGCATCAGTATACATGGTCAGATCCAGTTGTGGTTCTTCAAGAGGTATTTCTGTTATGAACCAACCTTCACCACTGCTCCAGAAATGATACTATCTCTCTGTTCCTGCAATTAAACGGCATGAAAGAGGGGCTCCCTTAAGACAGCAAAGTCATCTGCAAATGGCACATGCAGACGTGACCCAGTGAGATAATAACCACTGCTGCATAAAACAATCTGAGAAGTTGCATAAATTCCATGTATGTAATCCATTTCATGTTGGAAATGGATTCTGTGAGGATGGTAAATAATGCTACCTAAAGATGGGGAAGACAAACCAGGTTGAGGTGGGTGAAAAAAATCCATACTCGGATGAACTGATGGGATGGGCAAGGATCAGACTTCCCATCTGATCAGAAAATGAGATTGTTCTTTAATTTTGTTAGAACAAAAATGATGTTTCTGGAGGATTCTGCTAAATGATTAGATAAACAGGGATAAGACATACTAGAGTAGTTTGGCAAAGGCCCATGAACTTATGTTCAAGCTAAAAGAGAGCAAAAAATGGTAACAATTGCCTCAATATTTAAACCTCAGGAATATCCTTAAGACTAGATGGACAAGAATGTGTCAGATAAAGACAAATGGCAAATTTGTTGTAATGGATTTAGAGGTGGACTGATCTTGCCAATTGTACATCTCGAACTTTGCATGAAGTATGAACTGATTTAGATTAACTGAGGTCAAGAATGGGACTGATGCTTGCCATTAGTCAGTCTGACTAGAAAAAGCTCTTAGTAAAAGTTTGGAGATTATAAATCTTGAACAACCTCCACTGCCCACTTCATCTAGATCCCTTGTAACAAAACTGCGTCCTTTACTGTGTCTGATAGCACTATGGTCAGGAATGGATATTGGCACAAAAGGGAGAAGGGGTTGATAAAACAAGAACCCAAATCCATCTGAGACAATTTGAAGGAAAGAGATCAATCAAAAGCTGTTTGAAAAAAAACAAGTGTCTGGCACTACTGGATAGCTGTCTGCAGGCAGTTAGTGGCAAGAGTCATTGTCAAGAGTGGAGACATGGGGATAAAGAAACTTTCTTTCCAGTCCCCTCAACACAACTGCACCTGACTGATTAGCAGATTGTCTTTCTGTATATAACTGAAATTGCAGACGGTTTATGGGTTGTACAGCAAACAATCCCATATGTCTTTATCACTGGTCATCATGCCATTGAAGGTGAATCAGTGATAAGGGTGAATCAGAGATGATGTGTAAGGTGATGGTTGCTGCACAGAAATGGGGGGGGGCAGTTCTTGGGCTACACACCTCCTCTATCCTGCCACCCAAAAGCAGAATCGATTCAAAGGGTTAGGGTGAGATATGCATTGCCAGCCTTGCATTAAAAACTGCCAGAGATGCCAGATCTAACAATGAAGATGTGGTCACTATACTGCCAATGAGCTCTGAAGTGGTCTGCGTAATTTCTTTATCCACTGTATAGGAGTATGCAAAGACTGATCACAGCATATTTTTTAATCTAACACCTGGGGAACTGTGAAGAAAGGTTCAGAATGGGTCTTATACCAGTAAGACTGCAAGGAATGCTGGAAGCTGACTCTAAGAAAAAGACTGAATTGGCTTGGTCACTGATCTTGGCAGATAGACTCTCAGTAATTTCCTTGATTTTTTTTTCTTCAAATGCAGAGGAAAACAGAAGGAAGGGATGTACTGAGGATATGACCCTGCATGTCAGTGTAGAAGAGGGAGGGTGCTGGTGATGGAGAATATTCTAAGTTTGGCAACACCCCATAAATTCCTCTATTGCCACCGTAAAGCTATACTCAGTCTGCTCTATTAACCATTACGTTTGTCCTCACATTCAGTATGCGGGTAATTTTGGTCAGGATCAAGATTAATATTGGTATAATAAATTCTTGATGGCTATCATCTCTATTGCAGAACTGTCCAAGATTGCGAGATGTAAGTAAACCAGGCTAACCATATCTGCAGGATGTAGTCAATGAATTGGTATGAACAGCTTGTCAAACAAAAAATGTATTTGTGTTGGACATACAGATGGCAGTGTAGATGACTGTACTGCCAGACTCATCATATTGTTAGACAGACAGACCCATCAATAAGATCCCTGGTAATGTTAACATTCCATGGTTCATCTTGATGAAGCATAGGACAATATGTAACGGAAGCCATACAGTCATTGAATGGCATGGATCTAGGGCTAGATGGCTGTATGGTACAAGATGGCATCAAAACCAACTTGCACCCAGACAGTATGGAATGGCACCCAGATGGTTGGTATGGTTGGCAGCAGATATAGCATCAAAATTGAGGGTTGTCTAGATGTTTAGATTGAGAACCAGATGACAAGTGATGGTATGTTAAATAGCCGAGATGGCATCAAAACTGAGATGCTGCTAGACAGAATGGCTCATTTCAAGTCATTAAAAAAAAAAACATGCTCTCAAACTTACTGACCCAAAGGCCATCCTCATACATTGGGGGGGGGCATATGCTAACTGAACTGAATAGAATTGGTTGGAAACTCCCACAAAGTGAAAATATATATACTTATATATATATATATATATATATATATATATATATATATATATATATATATATATGATGGCATCAAAACCAACTTGCACCCAGATAGTATGGAATGAGAGCTGGATTGCTGGTACGGCTGGCAGCAGATAAAACATCAAAACTGAGGAGTATAACATGTATGGATTGAGAACCAGATGGCTGGATGGTATGTTAAGTAGCTGCGATGGCATCAAACCTGAGATGCTGTTAGATAGTATGGCTCATTTCAAGTCATTAATAATCCCCATCCTCTCAGACTTTCTGACCCAAAGGCCATCCTCATACATGTGGGGGGACATATGCCAACTGAGCTGGATAGAATTGGGTGGAAATTCCCATAAAGTGCTGAAATTATTGATAAAAATGGGAGATTCAGAAGGACAGGGGAAAATTGGGTAAAATACTCTGTCTTTGCTTGTTGTACCAAATGATATACCTGTAACTCCAGTGACGGTGGATAAGAATTAGCCACAGCTCCTTCCATTCCTCCAGATGTAATGGCATTTCCCACCAGGCTAGTCAAAGATTCGATATGGTGGCGCTAAACAGTTATTATGTACTTTTGAGAGAGTGATGTATGTAAGGTGAAGTTTGCATTTAAAATATGCATAGTGGAGACAATGTTGGCATACCTCTGTTACTTTCATGTAATGTGGTTGACATTGCTTTGGATATTGTACTTTTGCAAACTGTAAATTATCTTAGCACACTGCTAACTAAAATGACTGCTCCCTTGTGCTCCAAAAATAAACCTGAATTTGTCTAAAGTACACTATCCTTGGCAGCTATTAAAATGGGGAAAATAAATTTTTGCCAGACTAGAAAATACCAGCTTCTGAAAGTGCAATGAATAAATTACCAAATATATAAAATATAAAAAAAGTTATGGCTTCTTTTTTTACAATTTACCTCTGAAGTTTGGGAAGTGAAAATGAGCAAGTGGAGCTAGCACTTTTTTGAAAGACGCATATCTGGAGTAAGGCCAAGCTGTATACTCTCTAACCTATCAATCATGCACCAAAATAATGGGAATTACAGGTTCTTTAAACAATACCTAAGATATACAAAGTCTTTTTTAAATAGCCAGTATAACTAGTGAAGAAACCTGTGAAATTCTTTTTCTTTAAAATTCTAACTGTATGCTAAATACGAAACTGTAGAGCATTACCTATTATGTGGCATGGGGAAATAATAATTAAGAGTTATTGCCCTTTGTCTCTGTATCAAAAAGACCTAATTTCATCTTTGGGATGACTGGATTCAGAGGTATGAGGGATTATATTCTAACTTCAATGTGATTTGGGAACAGATTCAAAGGAGAAACATATTAGGATAACTGACATTTGTATACATGCATGCTCAGATCACATATGTTGTTGTTGTGACCATATTTTCAGCACAAGATAAAATATAAATGCCAGAAAGTTTAATTGGTGAAGGAATAACCCAGAAAAACCTGAGATGACCACCAGCCATTGTCAGTGAGTAAGCTACTGGCAAGCTTCCTTGCATTACCATGTTAGCCAAGCCAAACCCTGAACACACAGAGGTGGCAATGGTCAGTAAAGTCAAGCACTTTAAACCACTTAGCCACCCAGGGCCACCAATCACATTTAGAATGATACACTGATAAATTACATTTTTGTTCATGCACAAATAACATTTGAAAAAGTGAAAGAGCTGACTTTGAAACTAAGTCTTATCACACTATCTTAAAAAAGCACTGGACGAAAAAGTGCAGCAAAGGAGTAAAACAATTAATCAATAAAATGGACATTGAGAAAAAACCTTGACTGTGATACACAAGATGCTATTAAACTGATCATAAGTGTATCATGGCTCATCCTTGTACCAAGACCCAAACATGCCATGGAAGACATCTTGTGGAGACAACAGACATGTGTACCAAGCCTGGTCCAAGTATACTTTAGCTGTTAAGTAATAAAGCTGAATGTAAAATGTGACTGAAGCCTAAAATATTGAGCCATAACCTTGGTCTTGAAGACTGTCATATGCAACACCCTCTAGAGATCAAGTGTACATATATAAAGCTTTATAGTTACAGAATGGAAATGCAAAGTAAAGGATGGATGGACAACTGGAAGCCTGTATGCTATGTCCCTTTCTTCTTTTGATAAGTAGGAGACAATTAGCACAAGGATCTCTGTATAATGCTACAGAAGCAAGTAATATTGATATGGAACACAATGTGAAACATTCTGATCAAGACACCTGTGCTGACCCATGTTTACAGTGCTGACTCCGTAGCAATCCATACTAAATCATTTTAACAAATCTAAGACGAGTATCATTATCGATCAAACGGCATTCAGTGGTGGTATAATACGTTATCATGTACTTCATTAAAAGGTAGTTTTTTCCAGGCATGTACAGCCTATGGCCTACGGGCCACCCGGCCTATGCCCTGATTTTATCTGGCTCAATTTACATGTATTGCAACTTTCTTTAAAAATCACTATCTGGCCCTACACCTTCGAGAAAATTATCTTAGGTTCCTAGAGATACTATTACAATGAGTATCATTCCATGTGATGAATTTGCCTCTTCAATAGCCTAAACTGTCCCATTCATTTTATATCTGTGTTGAAGAAAGGCAAAGAAATTCTTCAAGATTTCAAAAACAAAATGATTGATGTCAATGGATATGTACCATCATCCTAAACAAGTAATTTTACTACTGACAGGTACAGTCACATGTCAGTCTTCAGTTATTACATTTTGAGAAATAAGAATGCAAACACTTGTCGGAGATAGTGTAATGCTAGATATTTATATTACCTTGGGTTGCAAATCAGCAAGAGATTCAGTGGGTGAAGATTTAGTGGGAGAATGTTCTGTGGCAGAAGGTACTGTGGCAGGAGATACTGTGGCAGGAGATACTGTGGCAGGAGGTACAATGATTACTGAGGTTTGTTTTTTTTCCTCAACTGTATGTCGTCTCCTTACTGATCTCTCCAGGCTACGGTTGCTCTCCAGATTACGGTTGATATTTTGGAATGCGAACATTTGTGGTTTGACTTTAAAAAAAACAAAACAACAATCAAATGATGACAAGCATTAATCAAGTAAGTTAACCTAAAGATGAAGAGGTGAATGTATCATCAGAACAATGAAGTTTGAGAATGGCAGTGCATATGACTACATTTACTTAACTGCTAAACTCACAAGTTCATAAGCAATGGTCTATGCAAATGTGTGCAAGATAACAGTTAGCAGTGTGACATTACATTTTACAGATTTTATTGTTCTCAAGCCTATATAACTTTAGAAAAATAAAATTTACAAATATTGTTATTATGTACTTATGTTCATTAATTACTGTTTTTCTTGTATGTCTGGCCTTTTTATGGACAACTTCTTTGTGCCAAACTTTTTTAATGCCTTGTAATTTTCAGACATCATTTTTAAAGAATTTTTGATGAAATGATGTTTTTGGACACAACTATGGTTCTACAATGATAAAACAAGACAGACAGTCTAGTACTACTTTCAGAAAGTGTAGGAATGGCTTGCTTATCCTCAAAAAAATTTACAAATGGATAAAAAATTAAGTATATGTCTCCTTTTATCAAAACAGACAAATGTTCAAGTTAAATTTTTCCTCTTAAAAGTTTGGTTTAACACTTCCAACATGATCATTAACCTGTCACATATGTAGAAATTAGTTTCAATGTATGTTCCAGTTTTGATACTTATATTTTTAGAATCACTTAATTCATGAACCCCTGGTGCCTCGCTTATTTGAAAGGTGGTAGTAGCCTGCTTCCAAGCTCTGTAGCATCAAGGTAAATTAAAATACACTAAAGTGGATGGTATTATAGAAAGGTAGACAGATGTAGTTCTACAATGATACCAAATAATCTGGACATTGTAGTTGCACTAAAAATACATTGGGAAAAATGCTATTTTTTGGACCCAATTATTTTCCGCCAAAAATTTGCCAGTGGCTGGAATCCAATTTTGTGCCCAGATTTTAGACTTTCTGGCCTCAAATCTAAGGCAGACTGGTCTGAACTGCACTCAGACAGGCAAACCTTTGCAAAATGTAGAATAAGATGGGTATTTGGAATAAAGAGTGGTCAGGATTAAAAAATGTTGGGTCCATTAGCGAAAAAAACCCAAAATAACTCCAACTTTTACCTTTCTGCTCATGTGTGAGTGAAATAGTAAAGAAAAATAATGTTTCTAACACAACTAGGCAGGTTAACCGGAAATCTCTTGGAAGTCAATGTATTAGGATGTATTAAGAAATTGTCCCCAAAATGTATTTCCTACTAGCATTTTTTAGATCATGTTGAATATACTGTATATATTGTACAAATCAGATAGAAGGCTTCAAGGTAGCTTAGTTTTGTAATTACCTTAGTTATCTTCTCTAAATAAAGTCTTTATTATTATTATTATTATTATTATTATTATTATAGTGTATTTAGAACAATCAAGCACAAAATAATCTGTATTCATGTATTTGATATAATACAGCACTTTGAATTTAAAGGTAGTGGACTATACTTAAGTTTTCTATTTAAGTCATATTCAAACTGGAAGCAGCTCATTGCTTCTGTTAATAAAATTTACAACTGACCTTTTTCTCTTCCAATCACTACCAAAGTAAACCATTGCTTTTACTGTTTGGAAAATTACAGTCAAGAGTTATCCTATTATATATATTTCCATGTTCTTTTGATTTAATGAGAAACTCTTCAATCTTGTGAACATCAACTTACTGCTTTCATATGTATCTCTAGGAGATTGTGGTAGTAACAGTGTATTTGGAACACCCCTTCTTGGATATCTTGAATAATCTCTTTCATAACTGCTTCTCCCACTAGAAGGTACTGTATATTTTTCTGATTCATCTTCCAAGCTCTGAATAAAAATTAAGTCCTATTTGAACAATCCCTCCAAAAAAGGTGACACAATTTTCATCATATAAATTAAGAAGTATTCATTTTTACCAATTTAGCATAACTGAAAAAATACAAAATAATGATGTTCACATTAGTAGGAACAAAAACAAAATATTATGATTTTTTTAAAATCTCAAATGAATCAATATGAAAACTTTAATTTATAGAATTTTTGAAAATTAATGCTAAAATAGTATGACTTTCATAATATTTAGGACAAATTTTGCTCATTGTAACAGACTAATAAGAAACAAGATGTGTTAATAAAACACTAAAACACAGAGGCCACACCAATAAGATTCTGAAATGTAAATTTATGAGTCAAACTAGATATCTTCTGATGAAAAATAGAGAAAATTCAATTTGCCCCGGAAGTCTTAACCTGAAGCCTTACATCAAATCTGATTTCAATCAATGTGGTCATTTTTAATTTTTATGAACACAGAAAAGTTCAAGATGACTGGAAAGACAGACATATGCACCCCTCTCTCTCTCTCTCTCTCTCTCTCTCTCTCTCTCTCTCTATATATATATATATATATATATATATATATATATATATATATATATATATATATATAAAACCATGTCAACCTACTCTGCACATCATACTATTTTTATAAAATGGTAAACTTATGCCATTTGTTTTTAAAATTGGTTCAATTTGCATAATATATCTTGTCATGTAGTGGCATTATTATGTAGAAATTTTTAAGCCAGTTATAAACCTGACCTAGTTCCTCAGCTGTAATGCTGACAGAAAGAATTCAAAGTAATGTATCCACTTCCATAGTCTGATGCATAAACATGACATGTTTTCATGTTGTACAGAACAGGCCAACAGTGTCATGAAAATAGAGGGGTATTATTATGTGTGTCCAAATTAGTATTCTGAACAGAATGTTCTGGTGACAATTGCCACTGAAGTTGTTTTTTCCCATCAATCAGACAATACTGGTGATGGAAACCTTACATGCAAAGAAAAGCCCAAAGCCCAGCTGCAATGAATATGTGTGTGTGTGTGTGTGTGTTTGTGTGTGTGTGTGTGCAAAACACATACCCTACATAAACTGTGGCACAAATGCACACAGACTGGAATAATACAAACCTCTCCATTGATTCATACTCTTTGGTAAAAACCTATACCTGTTGGATATATTATACATGATCATGCTGCTACTGTCATAAGTGACAAGTTATTGACTTACATGCTGCATGATATCTCTTTTGCAATGCCAGAACACAAAATTTTAAATACATTTCTCACCTAAATTTGCTTAAGCTGAAAGCCAAAATAACAACAATAAATGAAAGGAAATGAAAACTTGCATTTATGTGAGTACAAAAATTCACCAATTTGTATTTCAAAAAGCATGAATTAAAAAAAATCCAAGCATTTTTTTTGCAGCAACATCATCTTTTTTTTTATAAAGTTGTAGTCTTATAAAACAAAATGCCACTTTCATACCTGAGATTAATTAGAATATACTCTTGTAGCTGACTTGGTTTTGCACTACACAGCAAAAACCCATCCAGCCATGTACCCTGACCTTGTACCCAGTGAGATTTCCCTATCTGTCCATCCCTACTATACATGTATCAGTAATTTAATAAATGTCAATGTTTTGTAGACATCCGACATATCTGCAAGCAGAATGGGTTGAAAAAATCAAAATATTATTCAGACATTTTTAATAATACTTCATACTACCTATCAGAGATCTACAGGGACAATCCATGATAGGAATGACAACACAGGAGTGATTACCAGTCATTTTACACATGGTCATATGAACACTAGTGTAAAACTGGGCTTTGATTAAGGTAAAAGAAACTCATCATACTACTCACACTTGGATTGATAGACAAAAAACCAGTGTTAAATAAGCATTAACTTGTTACTGATGGTTAATTTCATTGACTCCAGCTACAGAATGTCTCAGATTGTACTGCTACTCATCTTTACTGTTTGACTAACTTAGTATTTCTGTATGACACATTGTCAAAGAGTACTACTCAATTGGTCATAAAGGATTAGCATTTTTCTACCAATTTCCGATTCCGGATTTTGGGCATGATATTTTTCTGATTCCGGATATGATTTGATTAGTTGGAAATGCCTACTACCAGGAGTTATTTGCCTCTAGCACATCCAACCAAAATCTTGTCTCAGTATCTGTCATCTGAATTCACATGCCAGCGTGAATTGGATTCATATCTAGCTGAGAAAAATCATATATATATATATATATATATATATATATATATATATATATATATATATATATATATATATATATATATATATATAGACAGCTGTTGCTAAATGCTTTTGCTCATTACGGCCTTCTAGTATCTATAGTGAAAGAAGTTTTAGCACTGCAGGTGCTTTATGCAGCGAAAAAGCGATCGACATGTCTGATGAAAAAACGGAGATGCTACTATTTCTTGCAAAGAACTTGGAATTTATACATTTTGATTATTAATTTATTTATTATCTATTAAACTGCGTGCATCATGCCCATGCGCATTAAAATATTTTAAAAAATTTAAATCTTTTGGTCTAATTCAAAAATTATCATTTCACTCCGTTGTGGACTTTTTTGACCTCTTATTTAACTTTATTAACGCACTATCGAATGACACGCAGTGTTAGACAAGGTGCTATAGATATTCAACTTTATTATTTTTATTATCCGAATCGGTCGTTCCTGCCTTGTCTGACTCCTATTAATCGGAAGTTCATACTATCGAGTGGAATCCAATTTCCAGATCAAAAGTTGGATATGCCCTACTACTCAATAACACAGGTGTAAAAATAAACTTTCTATCTTGGTATCTCCATCATTAACTCCCTCTCTCTTATAATTACATTTATTTCTACTTAACAATACAATTTAGTTATTCATTATGCCCTGCTATCATATTATATTTTTTTTGTGATTTCTGCTATTCTTGTCTATGCTGAGTGTAGCTCAAAGAAAACTAAATAAGTTTTTAAGCTGATGTTTTGTGTAATATATTGTATGCAAAATTCTCAATCCTCTGGCTTGTTACTATCTATGCCGCATTTAACAGGAAAATCATCCATACTTTAAGACAAAAATTAGAAAGGAAATTGCTTTAACAGTTCTCTTATGCAGAAATCTTAAAACAAATTGTTTGGTGCATTTTTCATACTTTATCTTTTGACTGATTTTGCTCAATTTTTCCAATTTTGCAATGCCAAAAACAAAATAAAACCAAAAAAATTCAAACACAACCATTTAAATTAGGAATTATGCCAAAATTAGAATTCTAACAGTACAATGGTCCCCTCTTATACAGCCACCCCTTCTGCATCAAGAAAGTGGCCACATAAGACAGTTGGCTGTTCCAGAGTTGGGCAGTTTTATGAGCATTTGTGTATGTAGTAATAAAGCTAGATATTTCAAAGCATTTAATATCTTCATTTAAATCTAAAATTAATTATTAAAAGATTCTTCTTGTCTTAAGAACAGACTTATTTCAAGTAAACATATATTAATAGTTCTTGATTCTTAAAGTGTGAAATGTAAGTGGAGTAATGTTGGCACAAGACTTAAAAAAATGTTAAAAAATGTCATTTAAATCATGGTACAAACATCACATGGCATACAGAATCTCTCCTTCCATTACCTCACTGCTACAGATTATTCTCATCAACTGTTATGATGTTGTTTTGTGTTCTGAGCATCAAATTTCTTGGCAAGAACTCTTTTATTCTAGTGAATACTTTTTCTTCTCAAGTAATAATTTTCTATGCATGTTATGACATGTTAAAATTGGTCATGATTTATTCCTATGTTACTGATGTACACTATTGCAGTTTAATCATGCAGATGAAACTCTTATAGACTAAATGCCTTCTTTATAATGTCTTAAGTGATACATTTTTTTACATGATTTTTTGGTCTTGACCTTGTAACTACTTGGTTTAAGGTTAATTTATCTTTGTGTGAATCCACAAAACCTCTATTTAACCTATCTTGACCATTACATCCAGTCTTAATCATCAAAGAGAAGAACACAACAGCTAACTGAAGCCCCAAACTCTCTCACAACAGCCCATTTCCTGTAAATGCCAGTGTTAGCTGATAATGATATATTACCCATAGTAATAAATGTTATAATGAACTTTAGTAAACACTTCTTTCAGTAATAATAACATATCGGAAAACAGACATCAGAAGAGAGAACTGTATTACTTACCTTACCGTATGAATTAAATACATGTATTGGTCCTGGACACATATTAGATAAAATGGCTGCTTGAAAGGGGTATATTTGACATTTCTGGCCTAAAATGCTGGCCATCTGATGCTCAGAAGTGTTGACGTTCATGGAGGTATTGTACACAATGTCAAGAAAACTTGTCTTGTTCAAGAAATGGCTGCTGGTGAGGGGGACCATGTAAGAGGGTATCACTGTATTTAATTTTATACAAGACTCAAAGAAATAAGCTGACAAATACAAAATTGCCTCTTGTGCTCGAAAATGTTGTGGTATTAATCTTGCAATCATCAAAATACACTAAACAAAAAAAAATGAACTAGTTTTTTTCACTTCCTTCATGATGCAGCACCCCAGTTCTTGCAATTATTCCTTGTAGTGGATGTAAGGGAGATAATTCTGTACACACACAAAAGAAATGGTCTTCTACCAGAAATTATAAAACGTGAATTCTACAAAATGTACACTATCAATTAATTGTTTGTAGTGTCAAAATATGCAAAATCTTACAAAATCTTCCATGCTGAGTGCAAAGTATGAAAGCTGTTTAATGAAAATGAAAGCATACTATCACCTAACTAGCCTAAAGAGAATCGTATGAAAAATTAAACAATAATTATGATAATGAAATAAATTAATTAAAATTTAACAAATAATATAAAGGTAACTAAAGTTATCAACAAGTAATGCTTTCCAAAGAGCTATGAACCCTGCAAAATATCCTTTATAGTCCTAAACAAAGAAAATTATGTTTGAAAATTAAATTTAGGAAAAGATGGGCAATCATGGAACAAAACTCCTCAAAAGAGAAAGTGGATTCCTTAAAACCAGCTCCTTCAAGGACTTGTCAATATAACTAACATCTTAAGTTAAGAAAGAAAAGTGACAAAAGAATATGCTATCTAAAAATTAATGATGGCATGATTTCTACTTGATGGCATCTTAAATCAAGATTTATTTCAGACCAATTGGTTAAAATTCATATTGAAAGTAAATTGAATGGTTAGCTTTTAGTTCATGCCCCATGTTGGTGAGAATAAATTAAGTCATAAAATAATGGGGAAAATAATACAGACCTGCCACCTTGAGTGGAATGAAAATCAAGGATTTGGAGAAAATAAATCAGAATCAGTATTTGCAACCATATACTGTAAACTACAAAATTAAAACTTCACTCTAATTAACACCCTCTCCTTTATTAAAACAGAAAATTTAAAACATGCAGTGAAACCACTTTACAGAAGGTCATAGGGGTTTGGTATTATAAATCTGACTAATCAAGTTCGCAGAAAAATGTATTGATCTATTGATCATTTCAACTGTGCTGTTATTTATGATGACTGAATTAAGTGTCTGTAGAGTGTACCTCATGTAATTTCCTCATAATTTTTGCTCTCTTTACAAAGCCATTGTAAATCAAAAAGTATTTTTGGTTAAAAATTTTAAAAAAATTTTAAAACTTAGGATTTTGAGAAAAAGATCAGAAAATTAGGATTTGGGGATTTTTAAATGAAAAAATCAGGATGATCCTGAGTAAATCGAGATAAATGGCAGAATCTAAAGTAGTTATCAATGATCCATTTTATTTTTTTTTTAAATAAAAATTTTACTAAGGCATTTATATGCTCAATTATCTCTACCTGAAATTTAGTATATGACTGATTAAAAATAAACACTGTCTGGCTAAATGCTTGAAATATATTTTCTTTTTTATTTTATATATATATATATATATATATATATATATATATATATATATATATATATATATATATATATATATATATATATATATATATATATATATTGAAATTTCAAGATAAATATTCAAAATGATATTATGCTGAATATAAAATTTGTTTCTGGATTTTTTTTTGCAATAGTTAGTCTGGAAAGTAAGATTATCTCACGCCAAAACTAATCAAGGCAATTTACTACCATGCAAACTCACAGCACCCATCAAACCAAATGCTTCTAGTTTACTACAATGCAAACTCACAGCACCCTGTAAACAAAATACCTCTAGTTTATCTGCCATTGTTTTTGCATCATTGATGACAACAGTTTCATCATCTTCTTCCTCATTTAGTTTGATAATTTCACTATCATCCCCTTCAGAACTTTCTTCAAATTCTGAACTGATTTCTGACTCAACATCCTCCGACTCAACATTTGACCCAGCATCTGAATCTATCTTAATTTTACCACTGTGACACTCATGTGATTCAGATCTGGGGCTAGAGGTCAGTGAAGAAGCCCTAGAAGAGCTGGAAGAGCTTTCATCTTCCCAATTATCAACAATTAGAGGAACCTCCATGTCAGGTTCAGAGATTCTCTACAATTAGGCAGAAATGTGTTCAAATAAGAAGATATCAATACACTTCATATACTATCTTCTTCGTGCTGAGAATACAATAACTTATCTATTTATTAAAATTATTATAACAGTCCTCTTTTTGGAAGTTTGCATCTGGCATTTTTAGATTTATTACAATTATAGGAGTGTTTGCAAATATTTTAAAATTAAGGTTGTATGCATGTTTTGTATGTGCATGTTACATGCATATCTCCAAGAGAACATAAACACTTAAACAATGGTCAAAATTTGTATGTATGTGCTACATAAGCCTATGTGTATGTATGTATGTATGTATGTATGTATGTATGTATGTATGTATGTATGTATGTATGTATGTATGTATGTATGTATGTATGTATGTATGTATGTATGTATGTATGTATGTATGTATGTATGTATGTATGTATGCATGTATGTATGTATGTGTGTGTATGTATGTGTGTGTATGTATGTATGTATGTATGTATGTATGTATGTATGTATGTATGTATGTATGTATGTATGTATGTATGTATGTATGTATGTATGTATGTATGTATGTATGTATGTATGTATGTATGTATGCATGCATGCATGTATGTATGTATGTATGTTATAGGGCATGTTATAATTCTTTCTCAAGTTTATTCTGTAGGTATTACTTGGCATCACATACTGACATAATAAAACAAGATTTGTGATATATGCTAGAAAATGTTCTTCTGTAACATTATCCACAGATTTTGACAAGAATCTTTCTAAGTAGATGTACACTTTGAGCTATTAAGACAGCTGATTATATGCATACCACATGCTACTGCACTCAGCCTTTATTCATTATACTCTGGTAGTTGGAATCAATAACTGTCAACCATGTTTTGTACCTAACCACAGCATGGTGAAAACATGCAAGAATACAAATGCACATGCAAATAAATCCAGGTGGGATGGGGAGACACAATGTCCATATAAAGTATACTAATAATTTAAGTTATACAAATCAAATATATTTTTTCACTTCATGGTATTTGGCCATTTAATCTTGTCAAATAAAATATTTAAAAAAGAAAATATAGATAAAATGGTTCTTGTTATCTTCTTTCAACCCATAATGTCATTCATTTTTGGAAGACCATTTTAAGTTCAATAGTATCACAAATATTTTTTTGTTAATGTATGCTTAAAAGTCTAAATTAGGTTTTTATTTAATTAAATTTTGGTCAAAGTTTCTATGGTGGTATTGCAATATATCCAGAACTGTATCATAATGAAGGGCAATAAGGGTGAGCTCTGTAAGGATTTCAGGTAAGGGATACAAGTACTTAACATTGACAAAGCCTGCATAAAATATCTGCAATGTTTAAAAATATTACTTAATCTATGGTCACTGAAAGATAAGAATTGTCACATACAAATTTCTTTCTCCAAAATCAAAATTGAGATCTATCTTGTCATACATCTTGTTTGGTGGATAAATTTTCAATGCATAATGAGTTATTTGTTCTTCAAAATGAAGCAGTACCACATTACCATCCAATTCTTTCTTTTCTTGACTGTCAGCATGTGTGTGTATGTGTGTGTGTGTGTGTGTGTGTGTGTGTGTATATATATATATATATATATATATATATATATATATATATATATATATATATATATATATATATATATATATATATATGTGTCTTAGAGAAATGAAAGAGGATATAAGAAAGTTGCTTACACACAACATATAACGGTGAATAATACATGAAAAGAATCCCTAAATAATGGAAAAAATTGATATGGTATTTTAAAGCCTTACAACTGCTATATAACATAGTCATAAACTACTGCCCATGATAATTTTACATAAAATTTGAAAATGAAATTGAAATTAAGACAATGAATTTATGTGCACTTTACTAGCAGGCATCCTTTATATGTAGGTATTTGAATAAATAGGTTTCACTGTCACTTGATCTACATTTTAAACATTTTGCACAACTGAAAAAAAAAGTTTTTAAACAATAGTTTACCTCTAAATTTTTTAGTTCCTCTGAAGAGACTGAATAATCTTCAGGCTCCCAATAGTCTGGCATGTGCCTGCGATCTGGCTTGGGAACCTATAAAACCAAAAGGTTTACAAAATACACAAATCTGATAGGCAGAAAGGTCAAATGTATTGCTGAATAACTAGATCATACATATTCAGCTGTAACCCAGCTCTATCCCACATAATGCACTGGCAACATTTCATACATGTTTTAAGGCAAAGGGGGCAATAGAATCAAAGAGATAGGAATATTCCCATCCACCCTACTAAAACACTTAGCAATGATTTCATCTTCATTTTTACAAAATACTTTGCACAAGGGAAGTTGTCTTGAACTAAATTCTACTGTGCATAAATGTCTATTTTCTTATCAGACTCAACATGACCATGACCTTTGACATCTAGACCTCAAAATCTAGCAATCTCTTGTTCACCTTAACTGCAAGCTATATACAAAGTTTGCTCAAGAAACTTACTCCATAACCAAAATTATTGTGCAAAGCATCATTTTTCTTTTAGCAACAATGTCTTTAATCATTGAACTTCTGACTCCATAACAATCAAGTCTGTTATTTACCTTAATTACAACTTCTCAATAAAGGCAAAATACATGGGCTTGAAAAAAAATAAAAAAAGCCATTTTTCTTCTTTCAGTCACAACGACATTGATTTTTCATCTCGAAACATACAATCATAAGGCCTCATTCTTGTTCAAGTGCACATCCTCTTCAAAGTTCACTCCAGATCTTTAAAGCAGAACTTAAGTTATTGTGCAGAAATTATTCTTCTTCATTCAGTCAGTGACCTTAATATTGATATACTTACCCCCAAATCAACAGGCTTCTTCCTTATCCAATGCCATAATCCATTCACAAAGTTTGGACCAGGTCTCTGACATAAACCTAATGATATTGTGTTGATTTCATTGTTTTTATTTTAGACACAGTGACCCTAACCTTTTATATCCCAAATCAATATGCTTTTTCCCAAGTGCAAGTCAAGGGCAAAGTCTGGTAAAGTTATATGGTGCAAAATCTAATTAAATTAAATTAAATTAAATTAAATAAACAGATGGATGGTAATATTGTTATGGGGTTTAATACAATTTTTCAGCACAAAATATACTATATATATGGCAGCCAGTATAATTGGTGGAGGAAAAACACGAGAAAACCACAGGAAGAACCAAGAACAAGCAATAAGTTACTGGTAAGCTTTTTCACATAACCACATTAGCCAAGCCCAAGAATCAATCCCATGCAGACAGAGATGAGATAGTTGTTATTTGTAGTGGTGGGTGTGTTAAACCTCTTAGTCACTCGGGACTCTTACACAAAAACCTCTTGGTAAGCATAAGAAAAACAAAAAATTTATGTATTTACACATTAATTATGTTGAAGTACTAATATTCTGGGGTCATTTTTGGGGTCTAATATCTGCTACAAGAGCCTTGTCAGGGACTTCTCTGAATTCATGTATTTTGGAGGTATCAATTTTCATGGTATTAAGTGATTACCATTTTGTTGGTACTTCAGTTTCTAGACTGGAGTACTTAGATGATATTTTGCCAATTTTAGCAACTGTTACCATGTCTGTCAGCTGACCAAGATCATAATTCAAAAAGTCATCCTGCCCAAATGCAAAGATACTCCATAAAATTCAACCAGTTGATGTTAAACAGTATTTGCAAACAATGTGTTAAAAGTTAAAAATAGTTGCATTTAATAACAGATTGGCATCATTTCTATGAACTTAAAAAGATACTGTCAATTTTTTTCTGATGCAATTATATGAGAAAAAAGTTGCCAAAAGTTTATTTTCCTTTTACTTTTTGTGACAGTAACTATATTTGATAGCTGACTAACATCTGAACAAACCTAAGGACAAAACAAGAACAAAAATAAAACAACAAAACAAGAATGATTATTGACGACTTTGACCTAAATTGATTTAAGTTTTAAGACTAAAATGAGAAAAATCAATGTTAACAGACACACAATGTACACAGAGCTATAGCATAAGCTCACTTGCAGCCTAACCAGTAAGTGAACTAAAACTTAAGATAACAACATGTTTTGAGTACATTATAATCGAATTCAGAGTACCACAGTTTATGTTTAACTGCTCCGGTCGCCTAGTGGTTAGAGCATCTGCCTCAGATGTGGGAGGTCGTGGATTCACTCCCTGATCAATTCATACCAAAGACTTACAAAAATGGTACTAACAGCTGCCTCAATTGACCCTCAGCATTAATAGGTTAGTGTCAGGACTGTTCGGCCTTTTGTCAGGATAATGTGACTAGGTGGGATATCATGCTACATGCCTGTGGCATGATACCCCAGTGCTAGACATCATTATAAACTGCCACACTGCAGACATTGTAACGATATGACTGAAAAATTGTTAAGGCTACACTAAAAATCATAATCACATCACATCACATCACATCACCACAGTTTGTGAATGAGTTCTCTGTCAATGTTCCAATTCTTATGCTACATAACTCCTTCAAAGTATTTTAATGTGGATTTTCAATGAAGAATCATCAAGGTGTTCCAATTTCACATACAAAAAATATGGAATACTTACTGGTTTTAGGGTCCATTGCTTCTCTGGTGATGATGGAGGGGGTGTGGGTGGTTTAAATTTCTTCCTGATGACAGAGTTGGGAATATACCCTATCAGAAGAAGACAGAAATAAGGCACAGGTATGTAGCAAACAAACTAAATTTGGATCTACTGTTCTACAGGTTACTTCTAATAAAATGCTGTTGTTGTTATAAGGTTAACCCCATTTTTCAGCACAAGATAGGTTATACATTGTGGTTAGTATAAATAGTGGAGGAAGAACCCAGGAAAACCCAAGAAAGATCCACTGACCCATGAGAAGCTACTGAAACACTATCTCACATACCTACTTTGGCAGAGCCCAAGAATTGAACCCATGCAGACATAGGTGAGATAGCAGTGATCTGTAGCAGTGAGCACTTTAGAACAGTCAGCTACTTGGGACCCCCATAACAAGCTGCAAAGCTTGACACATTATCCAATATCAGATGTAAATCTGTGCAGTTCACAGACTTATAAGCAAGTGTGTATGTGTGTATAGTACAAAAGGAGATTTGGGTATATGATGGATGCATTAGGGGTGCATTTTATAAATGTATATATAAAGTAATTAATTTTTTTCCTGTCCCAGAACTTATCGTGAAACATTTTTTCACCTAGGTCTAAATGATTCAATTTGTGTCAATTTACGCCCCTTCCCTGCATATTGCAATAAAATAGATAAACAAAATGTTTATTTGATAATAAAATAAAAGAAAATAACCTTGTTTTATCATTTATTCCTCTTTGTTTATCCTGAGCTTTAAAAAATAAAATATATATCCATGAACTCTGTATGCATAAGTATGCATTCTGTATCATGTATTGCTCATGCCCTATAACACACAACACATTGTTTATTGACATGAACGTGAAGAAACAAATCATGTTTGGCTGTACCAAACTCATGACATGATGTTAGGTGCAAAATAACCAAGATTGAATCATATTCAAATCTGACAGTTATCTTGCAAATAAAAACAATTATTTTCAAATGCATTCACTTGAGTGCAAATGACGATCTTATCACCTGCATGGGTTACAAAAATTATTATTAAATCAAGTTATTGCTGTGTATACTATTTACCCATGTCAAGCAAATAGAAGCCAGGGTGATGAATAAACACAACTGGTAGCAAGCAGTAAACTCATTGTCTGAACTTACCAACAGGACATCAAAGACAAAAGTTATTTTTATTACAAGAAAGCCAACCTTGGAAGCTGACTTTAGATACTTTTAAGCCAATTTTTTTATAAAAAAAAAAATATCAATACAAAGGTTATTTTATTATGAAGCATGTCAACCTTGAAAGCCAATTTCGGATTCTTTTAAGTGTGCCAAATTTTTGTGTATTTTTTTGCTGAAAATACAAAGTTGGCTGACATATGGAAGCTACCTTTGGTTCCTTTTCACTGGTATTCATGGGAATTTTAAAAATAAATTAAAACAATGGAACAATTTTTAAAGTGATACAATATAGTATTTTATGCATGGACATCGACAACCCAGCATCACCCAGAAGATATGGGTAGGGTTAAAGTGTGAGAATTAGCATGACTGGATTTTAATATTAAACTTTAGTCCTTACAGTTTCTGCTTCAGAAGATGTGATGCTTCAATGATAAGTTTTTACAGCATAAGAAAGCTAAAAGATATTCATGCCCAGAAGAATGGATTGTACATGTGCAGAAGCAGGGTTGTATTGACGAGATGATGAAATTTGTGTTGGAGAGCTTTTTCCAACATGTAATTTTTGAACGATTTAAAAGGTTTCCTACTTCTTATGGCTCAAAAAAATTAAATGTCCCAGAACATCCAGTGTACAAAAAATTAATTTCAAAATTAATATATGTTATCCCAACAAATAAAGTATCCCAACATTAATGTAAATATGGTACTTGGGAAGTTTTGTGGATGACAGTGGTTCACATCCACATTCTATATTTTCCTTTTTTGGTGATACATGCAAATTTTACCTATAGATCAGTGAATAAGAACATTTACGATTTTGGTTGAAATATTTTGCATACAAATAATCTACCTGATCTATTGGAATTCCTTACTTTACACAAAATTATATATGTACAAATGGTGATTCCTACATACAGTCCACTTAATTTATTTGTTTTCAGCGACAGTGAAAACAATAACCAGTGAGGATATACTTCTTAATAGAGACTGTAACAAGTGAGAAAATGTTTCTTCTCTGAGACAATGAAAACAATAACCAGGCAGGAAATTCTTGTTAGCATAATAAAATGATGTATTTAATCTCCTTTTTAAAATAAAATTTTGGAGAGTACTATGTCCCACTCAGGCTCCACCATGGCATAATAAGACAAATTTGCACAGTCAATTTAAACAGAGCAAGAAAATTATGTTAATGAAGAGTTTAAATTTCTTAATAAAATCAAGAATAAATAAAAATTTAAACACTTTTTTATTTATTCTTTATTATATTAAGAGTTCAATTAAACAACTTAACATAATCATTGGAGCATAAAAATTAGGTCTATATGGCATATTTTAATTTATAGTGTCAAGCACCCTTCAAGTTGAATACACCCACCCATCAATTGTTTCATCATTGTACATGAATCAATATAAAAAATATGAGTTAAATCCAAAATGTTCACATTAATGCTTATAAAATTATCCCTATTCTCTTGTTCGCTCCACAGGCAGGACAAAAATTCAGAACATAGCACAGTTTTCATTGTTCTCAAAAGGATTGCAAACCATGTTTCCCACTTTGTTTCTGTATATAACCCATCTTTTCTTGCCTGAAAAATGTCATACCACACAAGATCACTCTACCTAAATTTGTCTTAATGAATATCCTGAAGAGTAACAAGAATAGACTGCAAACATGGTATTTATCAAATCCTGATGCCTTACACATCCTGATTGAAATTACTGCGGTGCATGTCATGTATCTGCCAAAGTACCCTCATTTTATGTCACACTTGTTCTGTTTTTGCAGAGATATTATCCACAACAGCCTGCAAATTCATTCTTGATGTTTTCTGATGAATCAGAACACCAGGCCAACATGATTTCCGATTCATCAATATTGCTCTTATGATAAAAACACTTATCTATGATGCATTCTCAAATTAGACACCACAATCATTTCAGCGATATAAATATAGTAGTGTCCGAGTTGCAGTTCACCTATATAAGTTTTATCTGACAGGACAATTTGAATTTAATACAAGTAACCAAAATGGCATTACTTTAGGTTACAAATATTAATTATTCCACTGAATAATTATTTACTCTGCTTACCATCACGGGCTATGATGGGATCCCTCTTGTAAAGCTTATCATCCAGCTCGATCCCCATTTTGTAATGTGACAGTATAGTCAGGTGGGTGTTGTCAACAGAAACATTCTTCACAAGCAATCTAAATTCATCTGTGAAAAAGACCAACAAATTAACAGAATCGCACAGATCAGATTACAACAGATAGATTAACAGACTGACAACACCTAACAATACAGAGACGCATATGTCATGAGTAACAGATTGCAAGTACATAAAAACTGAAAGATCAACAAAAAGCTCACATATCTTGTATTTCCTTTTAAATGTTTACTTGAAACTTAATTTGACTCTGCATGTATGTATTCTAACAAATAATACTTAATATAAAGCTTAACTCATTAACCCCTAGCGCCGCATTTATGGGGTAGGAGGTGGTAGCCTACTTCTGAGGTCTGTAGCGTTAAGGCCATGTGTGACACAATAAAGTGGGTGATATTATAGAAAGGTAGACAGATTTAGCTTTATGATGATACCAAATAATATGGATGTTCTAGTTGCACTACAAAATACAGAGGGAAAAACGTCATGTTTTGGACCAGAGTTTTTTCCAGCTGAAATTCTCTTGAGCTCGTGATCCGGTTTTGTGTCTGGATTTTAGACTTTTTGGCTTCAGATTGAAGACAGAACAGTCTAAATTGCACATAGAAATGTGAACCTTTGCAAAAATTAGGATAAGATGGGCATTTAGAATGTAGAGTGGTCTCGACACGAAAATGATGGGTCCGTTTAGCAAAAAAAAAAAGGAGTCCAGTTTTTACACTTCTTCTCATGCTCAGGTAAAGAGCCAATGAAAATCGATGTCTCTAACACAAATAGGCATCAAGTAAGCCAGACATGTCTTCCAATTCAATGTATTATAATGTATTTAAAAATATCTCTCAAAATCGATTTCCTACTCATATTTCAGGCAAAAATGACAAAAACCTCCAGGGGTTAATGGGTTAATTGGTAAGAATTGGGATTTAGTCTAAAGACACACAGGTCATTTGAAAGTGTCTAAGATACTTTATTTCCAATTTGGTTTTCTTCCTATAATGACGATCAGTTCAGTTCTTGAAAGCAATGATTTGTGTAAAATGTTTGAATCACCTAAGGGGTGCAATAATTCCAGAATGGATGACATTTTAATGGTCGTTTTGTCTTTACTAAGGACAATGCTGCAATGAATCTATTGTCCAAACCCTACATGCCTATCTAGAGGTCTATTCACCTCAACTGTCAGAGACAAGATCTGTTTTAGAAAACACATGATACATCATAAAGTGGTTGATATGTCAAAGGACTAAACCCCATAACACCATGCAGGGTTCCTGACACAAATTTAAAGAAAAGATTCCAGACCTTTTCTACACTTTTCCATACCAAAAGTAAAACTTTCAAGACCTCCAAACTAGCCTCAAATCCATAAACAAACTTTTTTCCCAAACACAAAAGAGTGACTATGTTACCAGTTTCCAACTAAAACAGATGTAATAAAGAAAAAATGCAAGATTTTTTCAAGACTTTTGGAGTCTTTTTTCATTTCTTTTTCAGACATTTTCAAGACCTGGAGAAGCAATTTTTAAATTTGAGACCTTTTCCAGAAATCCATTGTCACATTGGAAACCTGCCCATAACCCTATTCAAGGAATGGCATGAATGCTACAGAAGAAAGGGAAGTACAGTAGACTCTCAATTATCCAAGTCTAGAGGACTAGATGAAAACTTCAGATAATAGCAGAGTTCAATTAACCAAAGGTCATAAGGGTCAAATATACATCAATCCACAAAAAACAAAGTATAATTTTTGTTATTCTTGTATCCTGTTTCCTTACTATGTATCTAGGAAGCCATATAATTGGTATAGCAGAAAAAAAGACAAATACTGTAGCGAAAATTATCTCTGTCATCATGTTTGGCAATCTGGTCAAGGAATCTGGTATACAAGTCCTGTTCTTAACCAGATACAGCTTGAATTTTTTTAACCCCCAAAAATGAAATGTTGCTTCCTTGCCCTAAATCCAAGCTATTTGCAAAGTTTGGCTACAGTAGAGCTATAGAGGAAACAAAATATGGAACAAGTGAATGGATTATCATTATAACATGACACACACCATATGGTACCAAGATGGCTGAGGAAACATACAAATCAATCAAGGTCAAAATTTTAATTTAATGACGTCATCTACATCTCAACAGTTCAGTCTGGTTTGGTATTTTGTTGTCTTATGGAAGTGCAGCACATGAAGGTTATATAGTACTGATGAAATTAGAGTAAAGTGCCTGGCCCTGGGACACATCATGGTAGCTGAACTGGACTGATCTTATGGTAGGATCCAAACCTGCATCATTTCAGTCCATCAAACTACCACTGAGCCATCATGGCTTCCTGTGCATACAGATAGAAAGAAACATGCTGACAATTTTTTACTTCTCATGAGCAAGTGCTTCAAAATAATTGTCCCACCAAGCTTTCCTGATTGGATAGATGAAAGGATGGATGGAGAGGAGTAGATCAAAATGATTCCAGTACACAATGAAGTAAGGACATAATAAACCTGAAATTGCATTATTAATGGAAAAGAATGGCTCATTATTTTTCGTAAAGCCTTCAGCCTCACATGTATACATAGCATGTTACTCTGTCGTTGGCGGAAACGGGCGCTCTTCAAAGAAAAGGAACTTTTATCAATTATACGTCACTTGAAGTACCCTATATAAACAGGCCATCTGCACGAGAAACCTCATAGTTTAAAGTGAAGTGTTTTGTTGTCTATATAATACAGGGAGGGAAAATTCCAATTTACAACAATGGGTGGGTGTATACATGCTCAGCCTCCGGCTTTACTCCAAATGCTTGGATGAGGGGTTCATTATTTTTCGTAAGCCTTCAGCCTCACATGTATACATAGCATCTTTAAAGACTGACAACAAAACATCTGCTAAAAAACATGAACAGAAAAATTATTTAGATGATATTAACAACTGCTTCGGTGAAGCCCTTGCTATTAGCCTGGATATCTCTTAGGTAAAATTTTTGAAAAGTCTTTATGGAAGTCCAGTCTGCCGTCTTTAATATATTGTGTAAGGAACAACCATGTCTGAAAGCAGCTGATGCTGCAGCAGTTCTGTAAGAATGAGCTTTGAATTTGGATGTATCAATTCCTGATTTTTCTAAAACTATTTTTTACCATCTAGCAATAGTACTGGACGTCACGGCTCTAAGAACAATAAGATACCAGAACTTGATTAGATTTAGATTAGATTTCCTCTGGCTTTACTCCAATAATGCCCCTTATCCTTCACGAATGCTTGGATGAGGGGTTCATTTTCATGTGCAAAAATTACCAACAGATCAAAATTTAAGATTCATTTGTGACATACTGGATAGCAAATAAACAAAAGCTATCAAATGTGCAAATTTAAAAATGGCTATAATGGCCTGAAAATCTAAATAGGTTTTATATACAAAAAAATACTCTGACTAAATTCATCTGTCTACCTTAAATGGATTTTAAAACACATAAAAGAAATAAAAAATTACTGTAATGGTCTAAAAATTCTAATCAGTTCCTATACATAGAAACACAAGTATGTATTTCAATTTCACTTAGGATGCCTTTGTACTTAAACACACAAAAATGGGTTTTGCTTAAAAGTTCCAAAAGTGTACAAAAAGTTCACACTTTGGTGTAATGGTTTAAAAATCAAACCAGGTCATGTACATATAATAACAAATAAATCTACCAAATTTCATTCATCTATTGTCACATACATTTAATTTGCATTGCTTGTTTGCTAATTGTTTAATACATTTTTCATTTCATTATATGTGTCGGGTTATGAAAATTTTAATTTTGTAGCTGACCTTGTCCAAAATCAAGATCACTGTGTACCTGACCAAAATCATTGACATCCATTTTGTATTGCTTACTGATCCATTCTGTCATACACTTTATAATGCTAAGTGACAGACTAATCATAGGATATGATTACAATATGTATATATGTATTTGCATTTAACAGCACATCAGCACAACAGCTATATGGTGCTAATTGAAAGCTCGTTTCTAAAAGTGGTAAACTGAAGAACTAGATGAACTTAATTCCAAAACTTTCCAACTAAAGCATATTCACAAACCTTCTAAACTACAGATTTCTTCACCATCCTCTTCAGAACTGAGAACTGAAACAAAAATGAACATACAAGTTTGCATAAAAGAAGACAGGTTTCTTTACAATTTTCTTTGTTGCATACTGTATATTATTTTCCTGTTCACTCAAAGCTAGATACCAATTCAAAATTTTACTTAAAATTTTTTTTGCAAAGATTAATGATGAACCAAAACTCTCCTGTTTATAAAACCAGGAAGATCCAAAAAATAGAACCTGTAAGGGAAGTTAAACTGTTCATCAGCAAATTTACTGCACATAAACCTTCTTTATATGGTATATACCTCTTCTCTTAAGAATACAGATTAGGCTAGTGAAAACAAATGAAGGTCCTTGACAAAGGTACAGAATTCCAGAAACAAGGTCAGGACCCATGTTAATGTGGAGCAGATTTGTCATGTTAGTTCTGACCAAGCTCTAAATAAAACAGCCTAATTTGGTACTTACTGGTATGTAAGGAAGAAGGAGACTTCATATGGAGAAATCCACAGGCCTCCTGCTTCCTGCCCTTACTCTTATGATCATCTTGTTTAATGAATGACGGAAAAGATCTAGCTGGGATCCCTGCTTAAAAAGTTTAGAAGAGGTACCTATAACCCTGGGGATGCTTCTTAGTCAATGTAGCCAGGTCAAAATCTGTGGCCAACAACTGATGATCCCAAAGATCTTGGTATGCCACTGACATTAGAGATCAAACCACTGAGTAAGAATTCTCCATCCAGTGAAAAGCAGCCCTCAAAAGATCATTGCAAGACTATTGAAGTATCCAAGGCAACAGCCCTACAAAGGTTGAGTAGCTACATCAATAGTGCCATCAACAACAAAAGTGAGAGAGTGTCTGTCTTTCCAACTGTGTCCAGTAGTCTCTTCGAGGCAGATGCTGCCAGAGACTTTCTCATAAAAGCTTAAAGAGGACACAAAGAAAAATCAGTGTGTAAAGTTCTCTGATAACTAAGATTCAAGCCTTAATTTCCACAACACAAGCACCTCGACTGTGATGAAGGCCCCAATCCCCACTGAAGTCTCCTCTTGGGCCATTCCTAAATCCAGGCCATTAGGCTTGAGTAGCCAAGCATGTGAATACACCCATTAACTAGCTGCTAAAACAAGGGGCCCACAGGGTTCAAACATTAAAAGGATCTAAGTGTGTGAAAACCAACAAAGCTTGTGACACAGATCTGGAAGAAGTGCCTGACTGACATGCAACAAAGATGAAATATACAATAAGAATGTAGCAGAAACAAAGAGGTCTCTTATGATTTCATCTGAGTCCACTAGAAATGATGCTTCATTTTCCTTCTTTGCTGACCTGGAAAAACTGCTTTTTTTCCTATCTCCATGTACAAGTAGATTTGATTTCCCCTCGGATGCAGGAAGAGATGAGCAGTGTTCTAGACTCAGCAGGCCGCTTTAGTTTTTCTTAACCATGCTAACAGGGTTTTGTCAAAAGTCCAAAAGTTCAAAAATGTTTTAAAACCCCCAAAAGAATTGATTTATCTAGTCTGAAAATCAAATTAGGTCATCCACATATGAATACATCTCTCACTCTTTTAATCTGTGCATAATGAGGTCCAAAACACAGACCACAACATCCAAGGGCTTGGGTCACCAAGGAATCTTTGAAAAATGGGGTAGGGGAGGATTATGTGGCTGAATACTCATTCAGTAATTGCACTTATAATAACTGTTTATAAAAAGGCTTTCTTTCTAATGAAGTTATTCACTTGTTTGTATAAACTGCCTTTATTTTCAAAATATACAATCTCTAAAAGATCATTTAAAACATCACTCCAAGTGGTTTCAACACATGTCGCATGTACTAGAGAAAACAGTTTATATTAAGTCAGTGCTTTTCATATATGAATGTGAATACATTTCAGTGTATATTGAGAAAAAACAATTTTTTTTACTTGACATAAAAGTGATGACTTTTAGAAAAAGAGAATCAAAGCTAATTCTCATTTTTTGTTGTTATATTAGTAAAATACTGATTTCATTGCATGCTGGATCAAAATTTCAGCTCATCTTTGAGAAAATCTCTGAATGAACTTCAGGAATTTTAAATTCACTATAAACTTTTGATCTCACATCTCCATAATCAATCCCATCTGTGAAACTAAGGTTTTCATGCATCTAGTCCACCTTTCATTTGGTTCTTTTGCAATCACTGATCACATTTGATAATGTTAAATACATTATTTATGTTACAGGTATTCAGTGTTCTCAGAGTTCAATAAGAAAATTAAAATGCATAGAATTAACATATGACCATGACTGCTATTTTTTTTACTTTCTTTTATTCTAACCCTATTATTTGATTTGATACACAAATCTTTTTAACATTATAAAAAATGCAGGTAAATGTTTAGTTGACTTTCACAATGCAATCAGCAATTTGGATTTTTACCCCCCAAAAAGTCAGTACTTAATTAGGTTCTCACAAAAAAGCACACAGGCATTGCTGTAATGGTCTACTGACACTTTTTATATTTCCAGACAAGATGGCATATCACAACCATTATGACTACAATCAACTATAATTCAAATTTCTCTTGAAAAATTTATTTCAATGGTATTTATTTCTTAAAGTGCTGCTACCAGTAAGTATTACTAACATTTCACAAAAAAATTTATCATATATTGTTATTTAGAGTGTACTGTTCTTTTTTACTGACAAAAAAATATAACAAAATAAATTACTTCTTTTTACAAGTTGATAATTTCATGATGTTAATTCAAATTTCTGGGCACTAACCACCATTTTTACTATAAAACTAGCAATATATCAATTTAGCATTTCTGATTGCAATTTTATTCAAGTTCAATACAGGTCTATGTTTTTGGAATTTTCTATAAGAAAAAATGGGATCCAGACCTGTCTATGCATTGTATTACATAGTGAGTCCACTTAACTCTTAGTTAAGAGGCCTCAAGGTAGATTAGTTCTTAGCTAATTGTGTTACCCTCTTTTAATAAAATAATAATAATATCAATTTAAATAATAAAATTTAAATTTAAATAATAATAATTTAAATTTAAATAATAATAATATCAATTTAAATAATAAAATAATAATAATATCAATTTCATCAGTCAGTGTTTAGTGGTTCTAGTGTAGTCTTGCTAACAAGCTTCTAAGGACATCCAGATAGAAGGATGTAAGGATGCATGGGATTTAGACATTGGGGGCAAAAAGAAAGTGTGGTTTGATTTCAAATTTACACATCAATACATTATTGTAGTCAACCAGGGCTAAACTGGTAGACCTATGAAGAAAACAGAACATGTAGACATAATATACCTCCTACAGTGGTGATATATCCACAAATATAAATACTGACAACAGTATTCCTTTTGCAAAACAGGGAACACTGCATCAAAAATAATTAAGTCAAATTATTAGGCAATGTGGGGTCTGAAATCCAGTTTTGGAATTATGTTCTATAATTTACAAATTTCAAAACTCGACATTTATTTGCACATTTCTTCTTTTAATATTTTTTCATTAGAATATACTTTTTTCCCTATTATCAGAACATCTGCCATCTAATCAAGTCATATTCTGACAAACTTCATTTAAATGACCCATGATGAGATACATTATAGTATGTGCTACTTGAATAAGCCATGCTGTGATACATTATAGTATGTGCTACTTGAATAAGCCATGCTGTGATACATTATAGTATTCAGCATCTGAATGAGTCACTCTGTGATATATTACAATATTTGCCATATAAATGTGACATGTTATAATATATTTTTGAATATGAGTCACAGAGTAACCATAAATATCCATATTAAAACAAATAAAATTGCAAAACTTTTAAATAAAAGCATATTTTCATACCTTTTAAATTACTGTCTCTTTCAAATTCTTCTTCAAAACTCACAACTGAAACAGAAATGCACAAGGTGACAATTTGCATAATTGAAGACATATTTCTATATTCACAGTGTAACTTGCCAACTGTATAGTTATTTTATATTATAATCAATTTTAGATAATAATTTGAAAATCTTACAAAAAGTATCATTTAGTTTATTTTGTTTTATATTTAAAGAGTTTCATTACACTCTTTCCAAATAAACTGATTTTTAACTGGCAACTAAGACTTGGCCAGTCAGATGCTATCTCTACAGAAGGCACTGATGTGAGATTAGTTAAACATAGAAGTTTACTAGGTACACATTAAGTTTCATAACAAACTAATATTAAATGTAGTAACAAAAGTTCTTGATAAAGACAAATTTACTGACAATGATGAAAGATTCACAGCAATGCCATAGTCTTCTTAGTCCATTGGTATATGGGATAAAATAAATGTACCTTTCCTTTTTGGTGCTCTTCTCAATCTGTTCACAATCCTGGAAACAGCTAATGCTTTTCCTGTTGAAATATACGAGAGATATTTCTTACACATGTAGCATGCTTCTGTGACTTGAATGGCAATTAAAAGCTAAAGCTAAGTTCAAAGACAGCATAAAAATAAAAAACTGAAAAATTGCAACAATAGCATGAAAAAATAAAAAGGTTGCTTACCTATGCATGTGAACAATAAATTTCATTTGTGTACTTTTTACTTTTGCTTCAATCATTCCAAGGGGTTTATTTTAATCCCAAAATCTTAGGAAATGTGTAAAAAAAAATAATTAAAAATTGCTACTTTATTCATTCAAAAAAACAAAATCATGCTAACAGGTTTCTCTTAAAAGTAAAAAGTGTTTTGAAAAAATGTAAAAGCAAATTTTAAAAACTGCTTAAATGGTCTAAAAATCAAACCATATAATCTACAAAAAAAGAAACAAACATGCCTGTAAACTGTCACAGCTCTATGCTGAGTGATTCTTCTGCACTCTTGCTAACAAGCTATACATGACAAATGGATGAATGGATGGATGGTAAAAAAGCATAAGAATGTTATTTCAGTCCCAAAGCTACTAGACCACAACAGTCCATCTGGTCCAAAAGCCCTATAATGAAACTTAGCTACCTATATCAGTGGTGACAAATCCACAGATATAGATAATGACTAAAATGTTGATTTTGTAAAACCAATAAACAATATCAATAAATATTTTTCCAAAATTTGGAATTTGTAACCATTAATTTTTGTCCTTAGAAAATTCTGATATCATGTCAAGAACATTGAAAGCTATCCAGACACAAAAGTTTCTCATGCATGCTTTGTCCCATAGAATTGCACTATTTGTTGTCTCAATGATCTGTGTTGTGATATATGTCATAATTGCTCTGTCCAGGTTATCTGAAAATGTATAAACTTGGGTATTATTATCACAATTGATGTGAAAACAACGCCACTGGCCAGTGTTAATCCTTTATGCAAGTTGCAGTAGACTGTCAATCAGGCTACAGTTGGTAGGAACAATTCAAAGGCTTATAATATTCACACCCAGGTGTTAAATATTGGTTCCAAGATCAAAGCAAGCCTGCAGGGTGAAAGGGGCATTTCTCATCTGCCATGTGGACAGACAGCAAGAAGACATTGTCCACTGCATTTGATTGGATCAGTCCACAGCGACATCCAATCAGAATTAAGATAGATGGTGGGATTAAAACTTGGATCCGACTTACAGCTCAAAACGTGCAGTAAAATTATCAATATACCTCAACAGATTATAAGAAGAAATAAGGGGGGAAGCCACTTGTAATTTGGTGGAAATCTTAGGACCAGAATTATAAGAGAAGAAAAGCTTTGAAAAGGTAAGTAAGTTATTTGATTCATTTTTGCAAAACATTGCAGCATCATAATTGTAATTATTTGTAGCATGTATAACAAACTACTGGGATTGTTTAATTATGCAAAATTACCTTGTAGTGTTTAATTTATATGTGTATTTGAGACACAGATTTGATTTTATGTAGAGAATTATGTAGATTGTTATCTCAACAGAATTAATATTGTAATTTGCTGGTAGGTTACTTCATAAAAACCAGAACATTTAGTAATGCGTTATATTAGAGTCTACACATGACTTAATTGGAATTTGGGAAGTATGTGAGATTAGTTACAATAGATGTGTGAAGATATCAGATCATGGATATTTTAATGTTTGTATATTTTGTATGAGTTGTAATGTAAGAGATGGGTCTGATTATTGTGATATTATCAGTATATTGGGATTATGAGTATGTACTGATGTGAAGAAATTTATTGTTGTATGTATAAGAGTAATTGATAACTTGCTTTTATTATGTTGTGTTTATTATGCTGTGTTTTACCATACAATAATGTATGCATATTTCGGTGTGAATGAATGTGTGACCGGAGAAATTTAATAGCCATTATCTGATGATAGGCTGTGTGTAGTGTGAGATGTGAGCACTGAGGAAAATATTGTATCATCCCTGTGATTTCACACAAAGCTTCATATTCCTGAGTCTCTAAGAGGGAGACTGACAGAGCAGTCAGAGTCAACAATGTGTAGTCAACATAGTGAAGAAGGATAGAAGGTGGAGGAGGAGGAAAGTAGTCTGGAGGAGGAAACAGAGAATGAAGAGGAGAAGGAACTTAGAGGTAGTCAGGGAAGAAGAGAAGAAATTAGGAGAGAGAGAAGAATACACAGATGAGTAGAACACAAGGACAGGTGGAAATTAGGAGAGAGAGAAGAATACACAGATGAGTAGAACACAAGGACAGGTGGAAATCTCTTACACTACAAATTAAATCATGTTATAGGCTAGTAAAAGGTCAAGCAGAAGAAGTGTATTTGGGAAATTCAAATCATTGACCATTTAATTGTTATTAAATTGTTATTATTGAACTTCACCATTTTTGTATCTTTTATCATTCAACCATCAGCGTTGCTGACTGGGGGCTCAGAGCTGTACATCTTACTTTCACTAAATCAAATTCAAACCGAAATTGAGCCTGGATGGAACTTCTAAAATAATTTAAATAAAATATTGGAAGCACCCCACCCCCAATTCCTCACAACCAAAACCTCAGTGAGGGAAACCTTTGCAATACACTTTTGTAATTCTGTGTCACAGAGCAAAACTCCATAGCCAGAGTACAATGAAGACTGCATCAAAACTTTACACCTGAGTCCGAATTACATACCTTTAAAACCAATGTCCTCTTCACCTTCCTCTTTAAAATCAACTGAAATAAAATTAAATACATGAGTAAAAGTTTGTATAAATAAGAACATTTCATTTTAACATTATCTCATGTATTTTGGTTAGTTATTTTATATTCCACTTTCTTCTAAATAATATATTTGAAAAATTTTACTAAAAGTATGATTTTTTTTTATTTTAAAGAATTTAATATCACTTTTTCCAAATATACTTCTGGCAATAAACATAGACTTACCCAGTCAGATGAAATATCAGCTCTACAGTATGCACAAATGTAGGCATTTTGAAAATTGAAAGTGTACCCAGATCATAATGTTTCACCAAAATCTATTATTTATAAACAAAATACAATTTCTTGCCTTTGACAAGTTCACTATATCACACATCAGCAAATTTCATTAAACTATGCAAATGTTGCTCAAAATTAAAAGAACCCAACTCAACAGAGATCTTGATCATATCAGTCAACATCACAAGATGCTTATGAAGTAGTAACAGAAGTTGTTCATGGAGAGACAAGCTATAACAAAAGTTTCTCATATAGAGACAAATTACTGATAATGATCAATTATTCACAGCCATGCAGAGAATTTGCTTGTCCATTGCTAGGTGAGATACAATAAATTTACCTTTCCTTCTATGAGCCTCTTTCAATCTTTTCCCAATCCTGGCAACAGCTAATTCCTTTCCTGCTGAAATATATAAGAGATATTCATACAAATGGAACATGTTTCAAGCAGTCAGTTATAGTACAAACTTGTAGACCAATCAGAAGAAGTCTGTTAATGAAACTTACACATGTGCTTATAAAGCATGTATACCCACCACTGCAGACCAAAGAGTCTAAGTGCAAAAAGAGAACACAAATGCTGGAGAATTTGAAAAATTGTTGTAATGACATGAATATATAATCAACATCTGCATATTTGCATGACCTTACAAAACTCCATAACTTGAGTGCACACTCAAACAAAAATCTGATAGCTTACAATACATTAATTAACCTAAAATCAAAGAAATTCAAACATATTTTAAAGTAGCAATGTGGCTTGCTAAATATGCAACATTTAAGTTGTACCAATTTAATATAAGACTTATGACAAGGTAACTCTCTAAGTTTGAGTGAACACTCAGACTGAAGAGTTTAATGAACAGCCGACCAGGTCAACAGTATATGCAAAGAAAGATGTATGCTAAATTTAATCTGTCATCTATGCAAAGAAAAGATGCATGCTAAATTTCTTGTTATTTATATATGCATATAGAAGCATGTATACTAAATTTCATCAGTCATCCATATATGCATAGAAACATGTATGCCAAATTTAATGTCATCTATATATACATTGAAACATGTATGCCAAATTTCATGTCACCAATATATGCATAGAAACATGTATGCCAAATTTCATGTCATCTATATATGCATTGAAACATATATGCCAAATTTCATGTCATCTATATATGCATAGAAACATGTATGCCAAATTTCATGTCATCTATATATGCATTGAAACATATATGCCAAATTTCATGTCATCTATATATGAATAGAAACATGTATACCAAATTTCATGTCATCTATATATGCATAGAAACATGTATGCCAATTTTTGTCATCTATATATGCATAGAAACATATATGCCAAATTTCATATGTCATATATATATATATATATATATATATATATATATATATATATATATATATATATATATATATATATATATATATATATATATATATATATATGCAAAGCATGCATGTATGGCAAACTGTATCTTTCTTCTTCAAGTATTTTCTGCACAACTGTGCAAATGAGGTTTCTCTTCCCAAAGAAGAGTCATCTTTGAAAGGATGATCAATGTGTAAAAGTAGTTTGAAAAACTAACATATGAACTGAAAATCATATCAGATCATCGTCACATGAACAAAAAAAGACAATCAAATTGTATTAGTCTACTTCAAGTGTGATTTAGGCAAGGGTTTTTATCTAAAAACTCTCAAGTCTAAAAAGTTAAAAGATGTGGACAATTTTTAAAATTTAATGAAATGGTCGGTCTTAATAATCTATTTAGATCATCTACATATAATATATATGATGCCCTGCAAGTAAAAATCCAAATATAAATATTTCAGTAAAATGCAACAAAATAAATAAATCCAAATAATCTCTATGCTCAATAATTCCATTTTAGAAAACCACGACAATTTGGACACTGAATATTAGGCCTTTGTATAATTGTTGGTTTTATTTGAAATTATTTGAAATGCACAGAATGATTCCTATGTATTAAAAGCCATGTAAGGCAAATCATAATTATTCAAGGAATGGCATAAATTTCACACAAAATAAGTTAACATATGAAAAATAAATTCAAATTCTATGACCACAAACAAAAAGTTCTTTAATATAATGTGAATTCGTGAATTCCATTTGACGCTAGTATCTTACATTATATGATGTGAATTCCATTTGACAATTATCTTACACCACATGACATGAATTCTATTTGACACTAGTATCTTACATTATATGATATGAATTCCATTTGACAATTATCTTACACCACATGACATGAATTCCATTTGACACTAGTATCTTACATTATATGATATGAATTCCATTTGACATTTGTCTTACATCACATGACATGAATTCCATTTGACACTAGTATCTTACATTATATGATATGAATTCCATTTGACATTTGTCTTACATCACATGACATGAATTCCATTTGACACTAGTATCATACATTATATGATGTGAATTCCATTTGACATTTGTCTTATATCACATAACATGAATTCCATTTGACACTAGTATCTTACATTATATGATGTGAATTCCATTTGACATTTGTCTTACATCACATGACATGAATTCCATTTGACACTAGTATCTTACATTATATGATGTGAATTCCATTTTACACTAGAATCCTACACCATAGCGCTCTTTATATAAATTCTATCATGAAATGGACACTCATGCAAACATTTCTATTTCAAACATTAAAAAATTATAAGAACTGAAAATGTGCATTTTTATAATGATACTTTAACTTTGAAAAGCAACTTCTACCAAAATTAAATCACACTTTCTGCTGATTATGTGTCAATAATACAAAGTGCATGCCACTCCCTGCAAAACATGTGAAAAAACTTGTTCAATAATGGCTCAACCTTGTAATCATACTGAGAAAAAATAATTCTGAATTATTTACACTGATTCAAGTAAAACTGGCATGCACCATGCAAGCTGTTTTTGTAAAATTTTCTGACGATGATGTATATCATCCTGGAAACCATCAATAATTAATGAAAATTAGGAACATCTTTCAGGTAAACACATTACAACAATGTGCAATGAAATGTGATACCCTTAATTGTGCGAGATATAAATAATACATTCTTGCCTCTATATTATGCCTTACTACTTAACAATAATGACTTCAAACAACATTTCATGACTCAACTAATTTAAGAAATACAGCTTCTTTCAAGTTAATCCTTGTAAAATTTGCTAATCAAATCATTTCACTGGTATGTAATTATTGTCCAAAGCTATCAAGATAGAAAGAACCCAATGTTTTAAGTCAAACTAAGTATTAAATGTCATGTCTCAGTTTTACATTATTCGGAATGTTTGTAGAAAAATATATTTTGTGGTGTTTATAGAAATGTATATGTTTGGATGTTTGTAGAAAAAATTATTTTGGGATGTTTTTGTAAAAGATTTTTTGAGAGTTCACTGAAGAAAAAAAATTGAATTCTGCAGAAAAGGATATGTCTGGGTATTTCTTGAGAAAGGATATGTCTAGGTGTTTTTAGGCATGACTTCTTTTAGATGTTTGAAGAAAAGGATACTTTGTGTGTTTGTAGAAATTATATGCTTGGTTGTTTTTTTTAGAAAAGACTATTTTGGGGTGTATTAAGAAAAGGATATATTTGGTTGTTTGCAGAAAGACTTTATGGGTGTTGTAGAAAAGGGGCATTTTGAGTGTTTGAAGAAAAGAATATATTTGGGATACTTATATATGACGATATGCGTCAGGATACTCTAAAAATTAAAATTTGGGTTATTAGGTGGAAAGAGTTAATAAAAATAAGGCTTTAATATATATTGTTTCATTACATGCAGTACACTTTTCAGTATGATTTTTTAAAATAAAAATAAGTGCTAATGCTATAATCACACATTCAAGAATAGACCTTATGTATTTGGGATAGGGGTTCTATCTATTTTGCTTGATATTTTATTGGGTCCTAAAATTCAAAATTCTGATGCAAATTTGAAATCACAAAATCTGATGCCCCAGTGGGTAAGAGAAAGTGAACCATGTTCACATTCTGTGTACATGAGCAAGGTCCTTCTAGTGATGGAAAATTCATTGAAGCCATGCAAGGTCTTGTGGGGGGACGTTTACGGGGTGATTTGGGTTTTTAATGTAGCTTTAAAATTTTTCAGTCATATCACTACCATGTCTGCAGTGTGGAAGTTTATAGTGATGTCTAGCACTGGGGCATAATGCCGAAGATTTGTAGCATAATGTCCCACCCAGTCACATTATCCTGACACCAGGCTGACCATTCCTAACACTAACCTTTTAATGCTGAGTGCCAAGCAAGGCAGCTGTAGGTACCAATTTTATAAGTCTTTGGTATAATTCGGCAGGGGATCGAACCCCCCAACCTCACACATCCAAGGTGGATGCTCTAACCATTAGGCCACCTGAGTGGTTTTGGGGAAAACCTGTCAAACTTGCTCAAGGCAATTAATAAAGAGCAATCACATTTAAGAACATCATTAACCTTTGCTATATAAAAACTTTTATTTCATTTTTACAAATTATTTGGATCCACATTTTACCCTAGACAGCATGTATTTTTAAGCAAGACAGAAAAATGTACATGTCTTTTGCACAGATTTACTAAAATATTTTATAAGTGGAAACATTGTACTGTGAGCAGTGGTGAAACAAGGTGTTACAACACAAAATACTTTGGCTTTATAGGTGAAAAAATAATTCATAAAATCTACCAGTCCTCAAAATAATTTTAAAAAATTATGATTAGCTAGCTGTGTAGGTTTAAAGCAGTTTTTCAGCACATGATTGGCTACATATGGTGACCAATACATCCAATGGAGGAAAAACCCAAAAGACTCCGGGAAGAACAAATGACCAAATGGAGGCTACAGTGAAGCTTTCTCTTAAGCATGCCCATGTCAGCTGAGCCAAAACATGAACCCAGACAGACAGGTGAGATGTTAATGATCTGTGAAAGCAAACACTTTAGACTATTTGGCCACCTGGGGACTATTTTGAAAAAAATAAAGATTTCCTTTTCATTATATACTTTTTAAGGGTAAAATAATTGATATGCATGGACTTTCTTTTCTCCATTCTGTGACAGTGCAATAAACAGTTGCATTACTGCAAAGATGATAAGAAAGGAAGGTCCCAAATTATAGAATTAATTTAGGACAAACCTTTTAGGTTCTAAATATCATGCTTCAAACTGTGGGCTTTGTCAAATTAATCACTGTTTTATATGAAAATGAAGTAATTTTTGTTTTCTTTAACACATTCAGGAGTAGACTGATGAATTGAACACAGACAGAATGGGAGTTTTGGAAAAACATCATTGAGTATTTGTAACTGTCAGACTTCAGAGTGCATGATCATTAAACCAAAGATTTCAATGATCGTGAGTTTACCAGTAATGATTGGGTCTTTTATTTGGTTTATTTCAGCATTCAAAGGTGAAATGTGTGGTTTTGGTAAGCCTGCAGTCAACTTCAGTAACAGACAAGGTACACAAATTCTAAATGTCACTTAATTTAGATTTGCAATCAATATTCATCTATTGCCCATTTCACCATCATTTTCAAACATGAATTATGATAGTGATAACAGTTAAAATCACTACATAAACATTAATTTTCATCATACCATTTTTTGGGTAGAATGTAATAGATGCCACATGGTTGATAATGAATAGTTTAACAGAAACTGGTCACTGACAATTTGCATGATTCATGTGGAAAACTTTTTTTTCTCCAAAAATCTACCTGAAGCCAACAATTTGTTATTTGGAGTTAATTTAAGCCATCTTTTGAGAACACCTCTTCGCTGATTACATAAATGTATACTACAGTCTTTGCACATTTTGAGATATTTTCATTAGAATGGAGATTGCGACAGATGAATGAATAGAGAGAAAGAAGAAACAAAAGAAAAATGACATAGATCTCAATTTGGATAAACAACATATAACTGTAAATAGATTGCCTAAATGTGAAAATAAATTAGTTTCAATAGTAATATCACCACTGTGGCAATAAATGTGTGGCATTGGAACTTTGGCATTATTAATTTTTTCCCACTAACACATTTCAATATCTCATTATGCTATATATAAAAAGGGTACTTAGTCTGTCACCAGAGAGTTGCTGAAGATCAAATTAATAAATTATGTTGCTTTAAAGTTTTGGGTACATAAAGTGCAAAAAATGATAAGACAAATACAAGATAGAGGCGATAACAACATCAAGACATGTTTGTACTGCCCTAGGGCTTGTCATTGCTATAGGGTAGACAAGTGGCTTATCAGCAATTTGTAAAATTTATTATGTGCGGCTGATGGCAACCTGCGATGAGGAAAACTGCTTAATTACTCAGTTAAATAAAAACATGGCATGCCCTCTTGAAAGGAACATTTCATTTTCTTTTATTTTATTCTGAACAGAAGTATTTACTTCCTAGTTTCATTCAAGTTAAAACATCTACATGTGAAAACAATTGGAATAAATAATGGATTAAATTATTTTGATCTTCTGATTTTACCCCAATTGTTTATCATAATTCTTGCTTCTTTTCTTTCATTTGTACATTCATATGTTTGGTAATTCTCACTATCTGTCTGCTTTTCCGTACTTCTAATTCATTTAGTCATTCTCTCAATTACAATTAATCCATTCCTCCATCTGTTCTTGGGGATTCATTTGATATGTATTCATTTCTTTTGTACACTTACTAAAACTAAAAGGCTGAAACTGTCAGCTGTGTTTTTTAAATCATTAATGGAAGTCCAAATGAAGTGTTACTTTAACAAACAAAAATCAAAGTCATATAGACAAAAATGTCTTTCAAAAATTTTTAATAAAAGATAATGAAAGTGATACTTCAGTTGTAGCAAAATATAAAGAATTGCCAAATATTTTAAAATATCTCAAACTTTTTTCTGCTCAAAGTAATTTTGAACCATATGCTTATCATTATCCAGTTGTCATGGTGACAAAAGGTCATAGACATCATAGACATATGTCACAAATATGTTCATTCCCTCTATAAACACTTTCATGAAGAATGAGAATGCTTAAAAAGATTTTTCTGAGTATCGTAACTGACAATATTAATTTCTGGTGAAACATTTAAGACTTCTGAGAACATCATTTGATTTTGAGACATTCCAGTTCACTGACAAGCTTATTGTTTTGCATCTTGTTTTCATTTTTGGTTTCTAAAGAAAGACAAAAGCATTAATTTTTCTTCAGACAAAATAATACCTTAGTGGAATATATGTTTAATTTACAAGAGAATTTTTTTCTTCTGCATGTCTGAAAGTCAGCATTGTAATGTACTGTACATATTTGCTTATAAGTTGAGTCCAAATGCAAATAGCATAGACCCTGATCTGCTATTATAAAATGTGCCAGCCAACCACAATCAAATTCTACTGATGACTCCTCAAAAATGCAGAGTCCTAAGTCTGCCAGCACATTATACACAAGCAGATCTTGGTCCATACATTTTGCAGTTGGATTTGACTTGTAACTGATTATACATGGTAGAGAGTAAAGTCTTTATTTCCAACTCTACAATAAGTCATGTCATCATCAAATCAATCATGACAGATTTTTAAAATGTTTTTATGTCCCATTTAGATAAACAAAATTCAAACCTAAATTTAATTGCAATTCATATTTTCAAGCAGAATAGATACTTTTATCATTACATCTACTTTCAAAGTTGTGTGCCAGTTACTCCCACCCCTGTAACTTTCTCTACTTGTCTAATCACATAAACATTTATTCAATGAATGACTTATTTAATAATTTATTTGTCACTCAATCATTTATTTGCCTCCTACATGATGACAATTAAGGCAATATCCCCTCATTGTAAAACCATGTATCGACTGTAAGAGAAGGAAAGTAACAAGCAACAGAGGGAACAAGGGCTCTATACAACGTAATTTAATATCTGCTACTGTCAGTTTTATCTTCTTGTTAACCAGATTGTAGAAAAGAAGGCAATAAAAATAGCTCAGAGGAAAATAAAAAAAAATCAAAGTATTTTTGTGGAACATTAAAGAATCCACCCACTGATGGCCTTTTTGTGGTATTTTTAAGCTAGGATACATACAAATTACATAGTGTAAAACAACTCCTCAACAAGGCACTTTCAGAACCAATAATATTTAACACTTTATAGAGGTAACCTGGAGCTGTGTCAAGAAGTCTGATCAAGATTAGAAAGGATTTACAGGAATTAAAAAAATGTCTGGACAGTCTGGAGAGAAAGTCTGGATACAGAGAAACCATTTAGTTCGTATGTTAAAAGGAAAAAGTGAAAAGTGGTTGAGATAAGATCTCAGAGGTCGAACTAATTTTACCCAAAACTTTATAAACAATAATATTCTCTGCACACAACCCCAACCACAAATAAATTAAACCAAGAACTTAGTACTGTACTTTTACAAAATGAAAGAATTGTTGGTTTCATCATTCCAAAATTGTTTCCTCTTTCTTTTTTTTTACTTTTACAGGAAATTGTGAAATAAAATATGTATGTTGCATTTTGAAAGGGATACCAGTCAATTATTTGAGAAACTGAGGAGATGAAATGTAGATTAACTTTCTCATATTGACTTTTACATGCGGCATATACAGAGCTAGTAAAATGGAGGTTTAGAACAGAAAAAACACTACTATATCAGAAATCCTCACTCTAACATATTAAATTACATACTTATTCCTGATGTCACAACAACGTCAAAATTCAAAAAGTGCAAATTTGAGTGCCACAAATTATGACCAATCAAAAATAACTTTACATTCACAAATGTGTTGAAACAAAAAAAGAGGTGTCTAAGAAGCAAACAAGTATTACCAAAGAAATGTGTAAGCATGGAGGATTTTTCCACATATTTCTTTGACTGTAAAGAAAACTTTATCAGAGAATCTTTTGAAAGAAAAAGTCTACTATTAAAACGAAACTGTCACATAAATATACAATTACACATAGTTCTGTGCAATAACTAATTTCTGGTTTTCTGTTTTATTTAATGAGTTTACCTCAAAAGGAAAAGCCATTACAAATAAAGCAGTCCAGAAATCACATCATCTAGCAACAGACAAGTGTTGTGGACGAGTTTCATTAACTTGACTACTGGCTTTATGCAAAACTGAAAAACACAATACACTGGGAACAGTGTATATTATAAAGAGTTAAATCTAATCCAGGACACTTTGAAACAGTCCAAGAAAAGTCTACATAAAACAAGGTTAAATCTAATCTAGAATAAAATCTGAAACAGTCCAGGAAGAGTGTACATATAGATGATTAAATGTAATCTAGAATAATCTGGTATAGTCCAGGAAAAGCGTACATTGTGCATTTACCGGGATAAATCTAATCTAGCAAAATCTGCAAAAAACCTTCAGGAACCCATTTCTAGGCTACAACAGAAACAGTCTAAAGTGCAAGATGAAATACATGCAGTACCATGCTACTTGAAACAAATATTACCTGGTCTGCACTGCAGCTAGCACGGAACTGTAATACAGCAACAAAAACACATTTAAGGCTGTTTACCATAATTTCACACAGAACCAATCAATGACACTCAATATTACTAGCATAAAGACACTATTTTTTCAAAATATGGCAAACAACACTATGAATTGTTTTACTTTTGTGTTTACCAATATTTGTAGTTAGCAAAATATTACCTTTACACCAGGGACTTAAATTGATGAATTTGGGAAGGGGTACATTCATTTCCATTGAAAGAACAGACTGTCCAGTCTTAAAATTCAGTCTGTACTAATCACAAAATCCACAAAAACTGGTACCACATAAAAAATAGCTAATAAATCACAAAGTCTTTAAATTCACAGTCTGCAGCAACCATGGAATCCCTGTAAACTGATATCCCATAAATTAATATTGAAATCACAGTATTGACTTCAATACTAATAAAAATAAATCAACATTCTTGTATGTGATGTGAGAAAATTTTAACTGCAGCCTCTGAAACAGGGATTTAAGTCACGAAGAAAGCCTATACACCTATCCAACAGATCTGTCAACTGATTCAATTTATGGCTCAGGTTGCAAGGGACAGTTTTTATGCACAAATTTAATTTTGTATACCCCTGCCTAACATAAAAACTCATAATAAAATAATGAGTAAGATCAAGAAGGTCTGTATCTTTGGATAGGTATAGTAAAGTAAAATATATGAATAACATTCACTTGACCTGACAAGTCAGTGGAAATTAATAGAATAAAAAGTTGGTTCACCCCACCCCCAAATTCAGACATGTATTTTTTATTTGTGAAGACCATTACTGAGAAAACAGGATGCTCACAAAGCAAACACAAGCATTTTCCCTGGGTGATAATTTTGGAAAACATTACTTGACAGCTTGATGAAATTCAAAATTATTGTCCTCCAGGCAGTGTTTAAGAAATTCTACTTGCCTTGAACTAACATGTCTACTGCTATAAGAGGCTAGCTCAGCTTCCTAGCCAAAAGTTGGTTATTTCACTGGTTACAATTACTGTACAGTGACTATATGAGGAGCACCTGCCTCGCATCAACTTCAAGAACAACACAAGCCAAAAAAAAAACAAAATCATAGTTTTAATTATTACACAATAATAGCTCAAAGTCGCACCATACCCTTAAGTTAAGAAATTTGCAAACTATCCCCTGCCACCGCAAATACAGCTAAAATCCGCTACCAAATAGATCAATCTATTTTCAGTTCAAGAATTAGAAACAATTCAAATCTTCTCCTTTTGTGGAGCTCTCTTTTTTAACATGGATTTAAATATTTGTTTTTAAATTTTGCAGCATTTGGGGTTACTGAAATATTTAATATCTTATTTCTTGTTTTTTGGTACCCTTTAACTTTTTGCACAGTCAATCTATAAAAAACATAATAATACTTAAAACCTAGATTTTTCATACAGAAAATATTTCATTTTTAATTTGAAATTATAATTTTTGTATGTGTCAATGCAAAAAATCAAGATATTATAGAATGTTACAAATATGCATGCATATATTAAACAAATAACTGCAGAAGTAATGTTCGCTATTGAACTGAATTTACAGCAAAGAAAATGCCATTTTTATGTATATGAATGATCAGCTATCACTGATTCTGATTATATCAAAATCATACATACTGGCATCCTTCATAGACGGCCAAGATCGAATAAGATAAGGACAAATCTTTCATGCAATATTCCATTTTAAAAATCTCCATTATGATTAGCAAGCCAAACTATCTATTTATCTACCAATACATAACAGCAGAGTCCCTGTATGAAAAAGTGATGATTCTGTACACATAAGCTGCAACAATGCATGACAGAAATACATAAAAGCAATCAGGAAAAACATTTAGAAATGATTTGACTTGACTACTTCTCAAACATGTTCTCTGGAATGATAATTATAGAGCATATATACATAAAGCTTTGTGAATATATGTTCAAGATCCTGCATTAATCAAGTGATCAACCTTGTAAAACTGGAGTTGTCATGTTAAACACCTTACTGTCTTTTTAAGCTTGCAATGTTTGCTTTTTGTGAGTCCAGATAAATGCAGTAAGAGCAGGTTATGAGGAATGCTAAAAAATGGTCCTCCGAAATGAAGGCCTTTGAGTTCACTGGGTTTGGAATTTTGCCAGATAGTCTGAGACTTCTTAATCTCTGCCAACAGTTCTTTCACAGCATCAACATCTGCAGAAGCCTTCACTTTACAGGCCTGGCTAAGGGATGATGGCAGTGGATTCTGAGATGGTAATAAAATAAAACTAATCTCCTCCACAGTCATTTTACCTCCTCTGATTCACTGTAGGATCAGAGTAAGTTAGCCAATCAAGGTTTTTCTGGAACTAAGACAAATCTGTCTTCATGAGGCAGCTACTTGGTCAGCCTATAACATTCCCAGCTCCAAAGAAGCACTTTTATCCCTGGGTGTATTGCAGTCACTGTCTACAGAATATGCCATCAACAAATGATCCACTGGGTGTATATACCATCAGCTGGGTGGACTAATTTACGTTTCCATCTGGGACAGACTAAACAATGTTGCATAGATTATTTCTTAATGGCAATGTGACAGGATAATGTACTCAACAGAAAAATGTGAAACAGGATGTTATGCTATCTGCTAACATGGGCAATGTGATGAACCATATGTGGTGCTCACCAGTTATTATGTACTTTTGAGAGAGTGATGTACGTAAGGTGAAGTTGTTTGCATTTTAAACATGCACAGTGGAGAGAATGTTGGCATACCTATATACTACTTTCATGTAATGTGGATGAAATTTCTTTGGATATTGTACTTTTGAAAATTTTAAATGAGCTTAAGACACTGCGAACTAAAATGACTGCTCCCTTGTGCTCCAAAAATCAACCAAAATTTGTCTAAAGTACACTATTCTTGGCAGCTTTTAAAATATGGAAAATAAATTTTGCCAAACTAGATAATACCAGCTTCTAAAAGTGCAATGACTGAATTACCAAATACATAAAATGGAAAAATAGTTATTGACTTTTTTTTACAATTTCCCTCTGAAGTTCGAGAAGTGAAAATGAGCAAGTAGAGCTAGCACTTTTTTTGAAAGGTGCACATCTGCAGTAAGGCCAAGCTGTATACTCTCTAACCCATATTAGACCCATCAATCATACATCAAAAAAAAGGGAATTAAAGGTTCTTTGAACAATACCTAAGATATACAAAGTCTCTTTTAAATAACCAGTATAACTAGTGAGGATATCCGGGGAAACTATTTTTCTTTAAAATTTTAACCCTATGCTAAATACGAAACTGTAGAGTACCACCATAACATCTCAAACTTACCATCATGTTCTTTTATGTTTTCACTTTTGAAGAGCTTCTTCCAAGCAAACTCCTTCAATTTATCTGCAAAATAGTTCCCGACACTTTTTTCACCGTTGATGTAAATTGTGATTTTTTCAGACTGTTTCTCTTCATAAATCTTCTTGATTTTGCAGACAATCTCCCCTTCAAGTTTCAAGTTCCTTCGTTCAGACAAATGCAGGGGATACTTTTGCACGTTCCCTAATTCCAACCTACATAACACAGAGCAGAATTTCTCTTAAATGCTGTGTGGCCTATAGTATCATACTGATGCCACAAAGTTTAAAGTTTAAGTCTTCTAAAATCTACTTGTAGTTCATAAGATAATACCAATTTCTCCTGCAAATTTGCATCCAGGCTTAAGATCAATGATTCTATACTCAAGTTTCATTTAAATTTTATCCAATCAGTTCTGGAGATCATACAACTGTTACGGCTGAGTCTGAGCCTATGATTTAGTGTCAACCAATCAAATAGGACTTTACCTTTAAAACACCATTTTTGATTGACTGTTATCTTAAAATCTATCTGAAACTCAAGCTTAACCTTTTATGATTTCAAAGTCAAACTGCTTTATTCTAGACTTTCATCAAATTAAATTTGTTTTCGGATAATGAAGTCCCAGTCTAAATTTTGCCAGCTGAAATTTACACTTTGGTTTACATCTAATTTAAGGGCATTACATTCTGACTGGATGGAATTAATAAGTCTATCTTTATCTGACTTGAGCTTCAAGACCTGTTGGTTAAACTAAGTCCAGGTCCTAATTTTATCTGTGTGCCTTAAAAATAAATTCCAGATTTAAGAAATGTGACTGTTGAATTTAGTTTTAAATTCATTCAATCCAACTGCTATATTCTAGATCAAAGGTAAAAGTCCAGACTAACATTCAGCTGAAAAAAATCTAGACCAGAGTTTAATTAATTTTCAAAGCATGAAGCATTAACCAAGAAAGCATGAATTCAATTAGCTATGAAAACAAGTCATAGTTTAACCACCATGTAGATGTTGATACCCACTTATTATTGTTATACCTATTTATGGCTATTCAACTAAAGCAAGGAAGGTTAAAAAATTACAACTACAGAACCTGAGACCTTACTCTGATCAGAGTTCAACAGTGTCCACAATTTTAGCTAGAGTACTGTCTCAATCCCAACACTAATGGTCTGTATTATTTCACTTCATGCATATTTCCACTATACCTATCAATTAACTAAAAATTTACTACCCCTTATACCACCTATCAAAACGTCTAGACAATAAAACCACAAACTCTGCAAAATCTCATCACAAGAACTTATTGATTTTCATGACAATTTATTAATGCAAACAGCACTAAAATAATGTAATCATTTTCAATTCATTTAGTCTGGTTCCTGGTTTGTCCTTTAATGACTCCTAAAATAGACTAAATCTTGAAACTGAGTGGATTTTCACTGATTCTGCAGCATGTCTGGTTATTATAAATCTCTGTACTCAATAATCTGCATTTTGCAGACTCAGATGAATTTAAGAATGAAATTTTCTAATAATTTCCATCAGTAATTATCAATATTTCTATCATTTATCCAGAGTCTGTTAACAATTGTAAAGAGGGCAGTAACTGCATTTTTCTATAAGTAAGACCTAGTACTCTCATATTTTATGCAGAACTAGGAATAAGTGAAGACACCATAGCTGAAAGGGTCTGGGGGCATGGAGGATAGAGCGCTACATCAATAAAGAAGTTTAAAGTCTTATTTGCCTTCATTTCTTACACCTTGAGTATTTTATGTTTATGTAAAAAATATTTTAAATTCATTTCCTGTTCTTGATATTTCATTTTTTTGCCCTTTTCACTCTTGCCATGGGAACTGATAACACTTTCACATATTGATCCAATGTTAATTCGACATTACACAACACAGATCTTTATGACTTTGTCCCCTTAATCATATACAGTGATAATTGCTATAGTATTTGAAAATACACTTCCCATTACAAAGTATGTGGCCAAGGTTATCTAATTGGCCATAAAAGCCCAACAAACACAGCATCCATTCATTTAAACATAACGAAGTGGATATAATTCTATAGCATGCTGAATAATAATGATGGCACAAGTGAGCAAACAAGAAAGTACAATTTCAGGAAGATCGAGTTTCTAACTTTTGAAACATATCATAAAATTATTATTTTCCAATGAAATAATCTGTTTTCAAATTCATATACTTTTAGAGAACTCCACAAAAATACAAGAACTTTTAAAGCTAATCACATAAATTCAAACATTTTTCAAGATAACCTGGTAACACTATGTCTCATATAGAGAACAGATCCAATGTAAAATGTGTGGTAAAGGATGAGATGGGGGTCCCTATCTTTAGTGAGAAGGGGGTCCCTACCTTTAGTGAGATGGGGGTCCCTACCTTTAGTGAGATGGAGTCCCTACCTTTAGTGAACTACTCTTACCCAGGAGTGATGTGGATGTCGAACTGTAGTGGATACTCGTATTCACTGTCCTGTATTTTAAAAAGAATGAAGATTTATTAATTACAGTAATACAGAAAATTATAATAGACCTATCTACTAATACAACTATAATTAACAATACAATTTAATATGCCATTGGAAAGAATTACACAATTTGTCACATACAAAAAAATTAAGATTTTCAGTGGTATATAAATCATAATGATTTCAATTCTAACAAATTTAGTAATTTCATTATTGACATAACATTTTCATGAATTATTGATCAGTTGTTGAAATGCTGCACAAACATCAAGGTGCTATAAATCCAGACTGAGCTTAAGTGTGAATAAACCAAGAGTCACCAACTTAGTTACTGGCTCCTCTAGATGAAATGGAATAAAGCCCAGTAAATTCACAAGCCAATGTAAGAACAATACCAGGGCCAAATATCAATTCTAATGTACATCTATACTGTATAAATTATTTTGTCCATGATTGAGGGTTGTGTCCACCTGATTTTTGTCATGATTATAAAAAATAAATGTGTACATGAATATGAGTTCAAGACATACCCTGTTTACAAGTCAGTGGGCTCATCTGTAGAAAATACTATTGTGTCAAAGTCCAAATGAAATGCATATAAAGGATTTGGTGAACAACTATTCATTTCTTTATTAAGATCAATCTGTGGAATCATTTTTAGTTGTGGTCAGATATAAGTTGAGAGATATCCTTTAATTCTTCACTAGAATTACAAAGTGCTCATTGACATTTTGGACTAAAACACAACTTTGACATTATTGAAAATTTAATCAAACAAATTCTCATTGTGGTACATCATGGCTTTCAAGATTATGGGAATTAATTTGGAATTTTCAAAACATCTGAAATTGTGATAGAACATTCCGGATCATTTGAAATTTAATTAAAAATATTGTCTTTTGAATTTTCACTTTGTATTGAAGGTAAATAAATTATTTGATGATTTTACTAAACTTGTTGCTTTTGCTTCTTTTCTGTTACATATTTTAAGACCAAAGAATCATAACACAATCAAGTGACCAATTATATCTCAAACATGGACCAATCTAAATACTGCGCTAAAGTATAGAGGGGCAGGGCCATGTCTCTAATGTATGTCACCATGGGAAGCAGATTTGATTCTACACATGTAACATTTTTTAACACAAAACCATTGCTCTCAGTTTAGCAGGTATTAGAAAAGTGGCAAAGAAGAAATAGCTCACTTGATAAACAACACCCAAGACATTTAAGGTTATGTTATCACTAACAAAAATAGATTCAATCCTTTTATTAGTGGTATATGTGAATTCTTTCCACATATATATAATGTAGTACCATTAGATGACCATGGTGGCCTGATAGTTGTTTGAGGAATAAGAAATATAGCTTTTGTAAGTTAGCATATTTCTCATCATGTATCTTCCTTGTTGATCTTACCAAGTGGCCAAGTGGTCTAAAGCGCTGTCCGTTACGGATCACTGCCATCTCACCTCTGTCTGCGTGGGTTCGAGTCTAGGATTCGGCGAATGTGGATATATGAGAAAGCTTGCCAGTAGCTTCTCATGGGTCGGTGGTTCTTTCCGGTGATTTCCCGGTTTCTTCCTCCACCATTAATACTGGCCGCCATGAATAGCCTATCGTGTGCTGAAAAATGGCGTTAAGCACAACAACAACAACAACAACAACTTACTTCTCCCTCTGAGACTTCTCAAATGTCTAATATATCAATGCCTTCAGTCAAATGTCTTTTATATCAATGTCTTCAGTCAAATGCCTAATAAATCAATGTCTTCAGTCCAATGCCTAATATATCAATGTCTTCAGTCAAATGCCTGATATATTATTGTCTTCAGTCCAATGCCTAATATATCAATGTCTTCAGTCCAATGCTTAATATATTAATGTCTTCAGTCAAATGCCTAATATATCAATGTCTTCAGTCAAATGCCTAATATATCAATGTCTTCAGTCCAATGCCTAATATATCAGTCTTCAGTCCAATGCCTAATATATCAATGTCTTCAGTCAAATGCCTAATATATCAATGTCTTCAGTCCAATGCCTAATATATCAATGTCTTCAGTCAAATGCCTAATATAGCAATGTCTTTAGTCTAATGCCTAATAGATCAATGTCTTGAGTCAAATGTCTAATACATCAATATCTTCAGTCAAATGATTAATAAATCAATGTCTTCAGTCCAATGCCTAATATATCAAGGTCTTCAGTCCAATGCCTAATATATCAATGTCTTCAGTCAAATGCCCAATATATCAATGTCTTCAGTCCAATGCCTAATATATCAATGTCTTCAGTCAAATGCCTAATATAGCAATATCTTTAGTCTAATGCCTAATAGATCAATGTCTTGAGTCAAATGTCTAATACATCAATATCTTCAGTCAAATGATTAATATATCAATGTCTTCAGTCCAATGCCTAATATATCAAGGTCTTCAGTCCAATGCCTAATATATCAATGTCTTCAGTCAAATGCCTAATATATCAGTCTTCAGTCCAATGCCTAATATATCAATGTCTTCAGTCAAATGCCTAATATAGCAATGTCTTTAGTCTAATGCCTAATAGATCAATGTCTTGAGTCAAATGTCTAATACATCAATATCTTCAGTCAAATGATTAATAAATCAATGTCTTCAGTCCAATGCCTAATATATCAAGGTCTTCAGTCCAATGCCTAATATATCAATGTCTTCAGTCAAATGCCTAATATATCAATGTCTTCAGTCCAATGCCTAATATATCAATGTCTTCAGTCAAATGCCTAATATAGCAATATCTTTAGTCTAATGCCTAATAGATCAATGTCTTGAGTCAAATGTCTAATACATCAATATCTTCAGTCAAATGATTAATATATCAATGTCTTCAGTCCAATGCCTAATATATCAAGGTCTTCAGTCCAATGCCTAATATATCAATGTCTTTAGTCAAATGCCTAATATATCAATGTCTTCAGTCCAATGCCTAATATATCAATGTCTTCAGTCAAATGCCTAATATAGCAATGTCTTTAGTCTAATGCCTAATAGATCAATGTCTTGAGTCAAATATCTAATACATCAATATCTTCAGTCAAATGATTAATATATCAATGTCTTCAGTCCAATGCCTAATATATCAAGGTCTTCAGTCAAATGTCTGATGTATCTATGTCTTCAATCTAATGCCTAATATATCAATGTTTTTAGTCAAGTAATTGTTTAAGGAATAAAAAAAACCCTAGATTTTGCAGATTAGCTTATTTTTCATAATGTATCTTAGTTATATAGTGCTTATGAAATATGTAATCTTGTTAATATTACAGTCAAACCCACTTATCTTGACCTCAGTTATCTCAAGAAGCAGCATATGCCAAGAACTTTGGTCCAGTCTTGAAAAAAATCCTTCTTTGTTTATGCTAATTTTTCCCCGCTTATCTTCACCCCCCATTTAAGTCTATAACATTATTTGAATAGCAAGTAATAAGGAAATCTATGAATTTTTTTTAACTTGCAGACTGTTGTGTAAGACACAATCAGAATTTAGAAAATATCACTCCTGCCAGACAGAACTAACCAAATTAACAGATATTTGGCCACAAGAAATGAATAATAGTTCTTTAACTGGGACTGTTTTCGCAGATTTTGAGAAAGCTTTTGATATAATTGATTGATTTCTACTGCAAACATTGAACTGTTCCTGGTCTGATCATTCTTATTTAAACTGTTTTAGAACATACCTAAATCAACAGTCTCAGTGAGTAACCATTGGCAATATTAGCTCTCAAACTTGCACTATTCATTCATGGGCCACTAAAGACTGCTTCAGTCCCTTTCTTTTTATTTACACAACAATCTTCCACTGAATAATGAGTCTACAAATACAGATTTGTCTGCAGATGATACAACCCTGTATACATCTCTTCCTTAGACCTTATCCAAAGATTAGTTTCAAACGTTGTTAGGTTTAAGACTGACACAACAAACTTGGTAGTTAATGAAGGTATGATTCTCAGAAAACGTCACAAAGACTACATAAATTAGGTAACCCCAAATTATTTCTTACAATAAATAATCATCGGTTATAAAATATCAAAGATGAAAAGCTTGCACACTGTAGGTATATTTGCAGATAATAATTGACAATGGGATGATCATACTGGCAATATTTGTAAAGCACTCATGTAAAATGCTTTATTCATTAGGATTCAAACAGAAACTGATCCTCTATGCTACAATGCATAAAATGCATATTTTCTTCCAACAAAAAGGATTATGACCCAGCTGTATGGGGAAACTAAATCAATTCTTCACTTGGCTGGATACATACAATTCAGAAATTGGCAGCAAGATTCATTAGATGTGTCTTTAGATTATTAATAAAAAGCAATGTTTACAGAACTGACATTGGCTTTCATTAACTGAAAGAAACAAGTTTTACAAGGCCATTCGTGTGTATTATTATTTACATTGAGGTGCACCAGAGTGTCTTTAGGATTTATTCAGGCATTATTCAACATTTTACCATTTGAGATCAACATCACATAGAAACCTTTACCCATCAACACCACAAACTGCGCAATTTAAGAAAAGCTTTCAATATTCTCATAACATTATGTGGAATAAACTTCCAATGCATGTGAAATCTTCATAAAATAATGGAGTATTTAAAAAAAAACATCATGAGCACATAAGTGTTACCAACAGATTATAATAGAATTTGGTATAATGATAATATACAGACATGTTAAAATAAATAATTATCTTTTGTTTGATATAACATTGTTCTACTTCTTAAAAGGACCTCAATGGAGAATAATCCATGACTTTTGAAGTCATCCTTTATTAATCAAGCAATATTTGTAGTCATGGCAGATGCCCCTCTGCATCATTTGTGTTACATCACTATATTAAACAACACACACACACATGCGCACACACACACACATATACATACACATACATACACCAATATTTCAAATTATTAATGAATTATGCAAACCAAATGTCTAATGAGACCTCTTTTTCTCACCAATGCCAGCTTAAGATATACTGACTATATATATAATATACAAATGTTACTAACTGATAAAATGCATGTTATACACATTTAAGACACTTTCCATGGCTTACAGATGATGACCACACTCAACCTATACAAACAACTATAAAGCAAAAACAGACTTGTGCATCCATACTTGTATGTATCAGTTAATCTATCCAGTTCATTTCAGCATAAAATATTGACATATAAGCTCATATACACAAATAGCCTTATCACACAATGTACTTATAGTTTTTTGTTGGGTTTGCTGACATTTTTCAGCATATGATAGTTTATAAATAGTGATCAGCAACCTGGTGGAGAAAGAACCCTAGAAAACCTCAGGAAGAACCAATGACCCATGGGAAGCTACTGACAAGCTTTCTCACATACACACATTGTCCAAGCTGAGATTCGAAACCACATTGACAGCGGTGAGATGTGCAAGTTATCTGTTAAAACCAGTGCTTTAGCCGACTCGTGGCCCCTTAGCTAATAGATCTCTAAAAACAATTAGATTGACACATAAAGAAAAGATAGAAATACACGAAAAAGAAAAAAAAAACATACCTTGAAGTCAAATTTCACCACCGTCTCCAAGTAGTCCAAGGGCAGGTAACTTGCAATGGATATGGAACTGAGAAAGAATGACAAAATTTAAGCTACAATCTAATCTACTAAAGTCACCTGTTAAATGTGTATTTAAAAAGGACCAGTTATACATAAATTATACATGCATGTGTATAATATGGACACCCTATAATATGGACACCTTGTCAATACCATAAACTGACAAGTAAATTTCTTTCTCAAAACAGGTCTATAAGCCAATTCAATACTAAACAAAATTCTGTCCGGGTCATACTAATATTAATCTGTCTTAATTTAAAACTTGGTTTTAATCTATTGGAAATTTACTAAGTAGAAATGAAATGTTTTGACAGACATCACAGATGGGTATATGCTCCCTTAAATATGTGGAGAAGGCACACAATATATTAATATAAATATATATTTTATCCTTTAATAAAGGTCTGTGCAAGATCTATGAACGACCTTTAAAACTACTATACACCTGAATGCACAAAACACTGCACTGAAAAATGACCAAGCCCCAACTTCATCATAATTTACATACCTCAGTGTTAATAATTGCTCAAATCATATTCAAGCTGACCATAATTTTTATCCAATTGGATTGCCTATTTTGGATTTATCAGTATACTTGGGGTTGGTAAACTTTGGCCAAGTATGAATGCTGCTACCACTAAAAATTTATCCTTTATTTATGACTTGTTTATTTTAGAATTATTTGCATGATTGACATGCTGAAAAGGGCATCCACTTGTATTGGTGAGGTTCTATGTTCAAATCCTTGACAAGTGCAAGAGATAGTGGATACCTATATTCATAATGTCAACAGCTAACATTATAAAAAGGATGGGATGGTGGGCATGATTACAACAGAATCATCGATTTCTACAGTTTTGTAAACAAAAGCACTGAAATTGATATGGGGTTAGGGGTTTAATTACATTTATGGTCATGCATTTTACACAAGGAATGTATAACAAGAAATTATATATGAGCTGAAGAGGTACAGTATGTACTTGCTCAAGTCCAACTTCAAACTTAACACAGACCCAAGTTTATTAGGAGTAATTAAGTAAAACAAATGATGCAGACCTGTGGAATATTATGCATGTTAGACCCAAGTTTATGGCATTTGATTTGCAGTAGGACTCAGTTTATTCAAAAAAAGTATAAACAGTATTCAAATTTATGGCTTGCAGTAACTGTAAAATCCAAGAAAACTTGTATTTCATTAATAGATCTGATCACAATTAATATAAAACTTAGAGCTCTCAAATGCATAATATATTCTGGTTTCATAACTCAAAAACAGTTGCATTAAGCTAATTACAGTGTATGCTAAATTGATATAATCACAGAACTTTTTAAAGTTGTGATGGGTCTAATGTATAGTGGAAGGAACACTGGAAAGGAGAATGATGAATCACAGCTGCAATATTACCCTTCCCTATTTCTGGCATGAATCCCCCCCACAACCAAAGCTAGTACAAAATTTACAATCAACAATATTTTGCAATTTCACATCCTGTTATCTGTTGATCCCAAACTTGACAGAAGCTTCCTTTCTTCAAGTGTAATGCAATAACAACAGAAAATGAAACTGGTGTGGGAAGCTGGAGGAGATCGAGTGTGCTTATCATATTAAAACCAAATGACCTTGACCTTTGACCTTTGGAGTTGAGAAAAAATCCAGTGGTGCTCTTGCCTATGAGCAGATTTACCTATTAAGCATGATGAAAATTATCTCCAGGAAAGCTGAATTATCAAGCAAGACCTAAACATTAAAATGTCAGCTCTAGTGTTCACATCTTGGCCTAAGAATCAATAGGAATTTGCCCTACTTAAGTGTCCTCTATCTATAAAGCCAGATGAAAATTAGCCATGGAAACGTGACTTAAGCAGAACACATTTTCAGCTCAAGTGACCATGACCTTGCATCCTAGCAATACTAAAATCAATAAATTCTGACTCTACCCATAGCCAAGATGCAAACGAGGGTTGACAAAAAGTGAAATGAAATTAAGTCTAATTACCTTTTCTAATTATATATGGACAAACAAATAGCATATACAAGGCATGTATGTATTTTTGGGGTTTTACCACATTTCAACCCAATACTGTATATATGGCGCCAATTAAAAGTTATACAAATGTGAATATAAAGAATTAGAGCAAAAATTAATAAAGATAAAGTCTTTCTTATATATGCAAACATGATGTACTACAAAATAAATGGTAAAGATGTCAAAATTCTGTCAAAGATATAGAAAATTTAAGATGTGGGTAAAATATATAAAATCTTTAAAGCCACAATGCCACCATTTCATGCAAAAAGTCAATGAATAATTCTGAATCTTGACAAATATTGGTCTTCAATGGGTGCCTTTAAGATAAGATACAGATGGTGCATCCCATTATAAGCAATGTTATTTCTCCCCTGAAGTGAGAAAGGCTGCCAGTTTTTTCTTATGCATACAAATTAATCTGATGATCAGGACATCCATTGGTCAACTGATTTCAGTAAAAATCTGGAACAAAATATTTGATAACATCACCATGGTAAACAGAAGAATCCAACAACACACTTTTGGATATTTTTTTAGATTGCTTATTCCAAACACAAATAAACTGTATACTAAATGAAGGAAAAAGGTCAGCATATTGTTTATGATATGTATACAATTGTATTTAATTTCAAACTTCACAGATCCACTTAAAAATGTAGGCATACCTCTTCTGACCCTCTCAAATCAACTTGCCCACAATGTGTGAATTTTGTTATTGTATTAATCACTAGTGTAATTTGTAGAATGCATGACATCACTACTTTCGGAGCATAATATTGAAATTATGAGCAATTTTAGCAACTGAATTAAGAGGTGGCACCTCTTAATGCTAAACTGACTATCTGAACATCGTTTAAACCTAACATCTTGATTATTTCAAAGAATGTTATGTCAGGTAGCTTTTTTAACCAATCACTTCTTTCTGTCCAAACTTAAGTTAATATTCAAAGAATGGTGAAATTTATTAAAAACCGCAGCATTGGGGATTTAAAACATAGGGTCAAAATTTTTATAAAATTGACAAAAATGTGTTCCTCTGCCAACTGACACTGGCATGGTATCCACTCAAGTCATGATTCACCCTTCTGTATGGTGGCACTCACCAGTTATTATGTACTTTTGAGAGAGTAATGTATGTAAGGTGAAGTTGTTGCATTTTAAACATGCACAATGCAGAGAATGTTGGCATACCTATATGCAACTTTCATGTAATGTGGCTGAAATTTCTTTGGATATTGTACTTTTGGAAATTTTGAATGATCCTAGGACACTGCTAACTAAAATGACTTCTCCCTTGTGCTACAAAAATCAACCTGAATTTGCCTAAAGTACACTATTCTTGGCAACTATTAAAACAGAGAAAATGAATTTTGCCAAACTAGACAATACCTAGTTTTGTGTGAGCTTCTAAAAGTGCAATGAATGAATTGCTAAATACATAAAATGTAAAAAAAATTATCAGCTTTTTATTTTACAATTTATCTCTGAAGTTCAAGAAGTGAAAATGAGCTAGTAGAATTAGCACTTTTTTGAAAGACGCACATCTGGAGTAAGGCCAAGCTGTATACTATCTAACCCAATATTACACCCATCAATCATACACCAAAATAAAGGGAATTAAAGGTTCTTTGAAGAATACCTAAGATATTTAAAGTCTTTTTTAAATAGTCAGTATAACTAGTGAGGAAACCCAGGGAAATTCATTTTTTTTAAAAATTCTAATGCTAAATACGAATAGAACGCCATCTATGCAGGAGTCAAGTATGTGTATCCTATACATTATCAATTTAATACCACCTCATCTTTTAAATAACTAGGACACAATATTCGAGTGGTGCATTTGAACTTCTGAAGATTGATTATTGTGTTTTCATTCCCCACATTTTGCCAAGTGTATAAAACATGCCAATTTATCAATAGTTATAGTGATGATATGGAATCTTCCTTTTGGAAATGGGGAAATTCAGGGCAGCTTGGCTGATTTTATCTCCCCTTTTATTAGTGTTAATACCAGTGTGCAACTTAGCAACCTGACAGATGGAAAGTGCTATTAGGTACTACAGTTTATCCTCCCACCCTATCAACACCTTCAGTAGACAGGAATAATTTGAGTTGCATAACAGTGTATATAGGTATATAAAAGTCACAATAAATACTGTGGTACAAAGATGTATCATCTGAGTTTAAAATTTATTTATTTATGGTATAGTCACAAAAATACTGCTATACATAGATAAGTCATCTTATTCACAAATGTACTGATGTATATTATTATAAATCACAATCAATACAGCTGTACATAGGTGAGTAAATTCAGTTACAGGTGTATTTATTTATATTATACTGTCACAAAAATTACTGCTATACACATATTAGTCATTTGGTCATTTGAGTTACAAATGTATTTATGTATATTATAGTCAACTTAAATACAGCTGTACAAAGGTGAGTAAATTGAGTTACAGGTGTATTTATTTATATTATAGTCACAAAATTACTTCTGCACACAGATGAATCATTTGAGTTACAATGTATTGATGTACATTATAGTCACAACAAATACTGCTAACTTTACAGACAAGACGTTTTGATTACAAATGTATGTATGCATATTATAGTCACAATAAATACAGCTAAATATAGATGAGTAATTTATCTTCCATTTAAGTAATTCATCCACATTATAAAGAGGGATCACAATTGTGTTGGTTGACATCAATTGTCAAAATAAATGTTAATGTACAAGTCAAAATAAATGTTAATGTACAAGGATAAGTATTTTATCCTTCCCATAAAGAGAGATCAGATAGCCTCAAAATGTTCTGGCCAATTTAACATGCAGGATATCATGGGCTCTTCTCAGTCCTCCAATTCACCAGCAAAACAATAGGCAGTAAATATAATTGATACTATGCTTAAAAAGCTATCTCTTGGCCAGATGTGGTATAACTACTGGGGAAATGTTGATGGATCACTGACTATAATCCTACAGTTCAAATATATATATATATATATATATATATATATATATATATATATATATATATATATATATATATATATATATATATATATATATACCACTAATGCTGACCTGCTGACCAGTGGTTAATTGTGTGTGTAAAGTAACAACAGCCAGGTTGGAGGCTTGACTTTTCATGATAAATCTTTTACCTTCATAATTGCCACAATTTTACTAACAAAATTATAATTGTCATTAACTTCAAAATGTATCCAATTTGCATTAAAGTATGTATGTATGTATGCATGCATGTATGTATGTATGTATGTATGTATGTATGTATGTATGTATGTATGTATGTATGTATGTATGTATGTATGTATGTATCTATGTATGTATGTATGTATGTATGTATGTATGTATGTATGTATGTATGTATGTATGTATGCATGCATGCATGCATGCATGCATATATGTATGTAAGTTACTAGGGTTTAACTGCACTTAAGAACAACAATGGCTATATGATACCAATTAAAGGTATGTTAATAAAGATCAAAATATGCAAGAATTGCAAAAAAAACTTCCAGATAAACACAAACATGAAGGTAAAAGGTATAAGTAAAAGATAAAAGGTCAAACATTTCTTTAAAAGGTATATAGAGTCAAATATAAATGTAAAAAATAAAAAATCCATACAATGTATTATATTTTTCAATATTGCACTCTACTTTTATTGGAAATTTCAACTTTGATACCCATTTAAATTCATATACTAATAAGGATGTGAATATATCCATGCTCTGGAAATTCATTAACTGCAATAACCAAGGTCAAGAAATTTAAACACTAAGTATACATATTACAGAATGTTTGAAAATGAATTTGGTTTTGAAAAATATTTAATTTCTGACACGCCTGGCAACATTTGAGTCATTTTCACAGTCACAGTCACAAAGTTTCCAAATAGTTAAATATCTAATTCTTTACAGGACCCAAGTTGCGTTTTTAGTCAAATATCTGGTGTCTCAAATGTTTAAGGGTTATTCACTAACTTATAGCATTTTTATCTGTGTTAATTTTTCTGATTCTGTTCCTGTAATATCGATTCTACATTATCTTCAGATTTCATTTTCTTGCCCAAAACTCAAAATGACATCAATTTTACACTAAATCTTTGCTCATGTTATGAAGTTTAATACACTTACTTACTGAGTTTGCCCTTTAAGTCATTCTATTTAAAACTGTGTTAAGCATTTTACATTTCCATAGGTTTAAAAGAGCAGAGATCTTGCTGTCATATTTTTCCCCATGATAATCAGAGCACCATCATCATTGTGATAGAAAATCACATGTACCCACCTTGTTATCAATTAGTTTCTCACATGACATTATATGTGTGATAGTTTACCCAGTCATAAGAAATCAATGTGTGATATGTCTATGTCACATGAATGCACTTGGTGATACCATAAATTATGTCATTATGTTTATGACAACACAAACATCTATAATATTTCTAGCATTTTAATTAATGAAAAGACAAACTTTTCCAGTTTATAAACAGAAATTCTTAGTTACAAGAATTATTTTTTGTGAATTAAACTCCTAATGCTTTTCTATAGAAAAATGTTTATTTTTTTCAACAGCTACATCCATACTGATGATCTGCCTAAATTGTTCACAACTTTTGGAAATTAGAACTGAAAGAAAACAATCCCTCATATTATTAGAATTTTGGACAGAAACTCGGAGAACCCTTGTTCTTACTCCCAGATTACTGAGCTGAATTTCCTATCTGACCATTATAAATTATGGTGGGTTCTGTTAATCTACCCTTTAGATGGCTATATGAGTGATTTGATTTAGAAATAATATCCACCCCTGGAGGTTGCAGAGTAAAGGGGGGGTGCATGAACAGAGCCAGGAGGAAGGGAAGTAATGAATTTTAAAAAAGGAGTATTTATTGGAAAAAGCTTTCTAAATTAAACTTTGCCAAGACTTTTTGAAAATGGGTGATGGGTAGGCATCATGCATATACTTTTGTTTGGAGAATTGACAGACAAAATTTAAATGCAAGTTGATGAGAGTCTGAATATATCACACATTTTACTTGCTACCTATAGCTATGCCCTTCCTTTTCTTATTTAGCTCAGATTATATTTTGATTTACAGCAAGGAATACATTATCCACATTTGTAATTGATACTGTATTCATACAATGGATTCTATTGTAACATTACCCTCCACAGTGAATAACATACAGGTTTCACATTGTGCTACCTTGTAACTAATAGATGTACAATACAATGCTGTGCATTGCAACTTGGGATAAATTTTAAATATAAACAAAAATGTGTCAGATTGTTTTACATACTTAAGATATTTTGCATTTGCCTTTTTATTAATTGCATGTAAGTACAACATTACTGTTGTCACAATAGCAAAGCCTGAGTAATGTGTACCCTAATTATACCAAACACTTGACTATTTTTACTGACAAGAACAAAGGCACTAATTATTATTGTCACTGAGATTCAAGTTACTTGCACCCAAGTGTGTGTGTGTGTGTATGTGTGTGTATGTGTGTGTCTGCATGTGTATGTGCAAAAATACATATGTAAACCTATATAAACACATTATACATACAGGCATACATACCAGACAGTAAATTATATATCTTATCTTCAAGTATTAATATGTATAAAAACTTACCCCCCAGATACAATTCCATTTTAAAAATCACAAAATAAATCTGATGATCATTAATTGCAAACTTAATTCAAACTTGTAAGCTTATGGTTTAACTATATATTTATCAACTTGTAGACTGTTCCAAGATGAGAGTGACATGTATACACCCAATTAAATGTACCTCATTTTATACAACTTTAAAAACTGTCTTCATTTCTACACAATTTGAAAATAAAAAGCTCTATTAAGTAAAAATGCACTTTTAACAAATAAAATAGACATCAGGACTGCTAAACTACTAAATACATTCAACTATTTCATATATTTCATCTATATAAACACACTCCTATGAAGAAATTTCCTACCCTGTCAAGATAAACTGATACAGCTTTAGCCATGACCAGTGGACTATCTTTACAACATATATGGTAGGTACAATAATGAAGTCAAATATGTTTACTCAAATACTACTCAATAATTTATTGCAGAGTTTCTCTGTTTGAAAAAAAGAAATCAATTTAAAGTCTTGAATTCACTCATGCCTTATCTCTGAAAAAGGTGAAGATCTCCCAGGCATAGATCATAATTATGCCAGCGACAAGTACCTACGACATCATCTATAATAAAATAAGATACTAATTTACACATAAAATAAAATCTAAATATATCAGCATGAATTTGTTTTCAACACCTTTGTCCAGTGTAAACATTTTGATCAATCGTCACAAATATTAAACCAAAGAATTGAAAAGAGAAACTGTTTTTCATTTTGATTATGTTACTGAGATTATTCATGAAATAATGAAGTTCTGAAAGCACTTCAACAGAAATGTATTTCCAGTGCTGCTATTAACTATAGAAGGCTTCTCTGGGTAAACATGTTCTGGGCAAGGACATGAGTTGCAACAATGAAAATAGCACATAAGGAGTCTCAAATCAGAACTTCATCAGTTGATTATATTTTTAAAAAATAAGCTTACAATATGTTAATGTATAAGCATACAACATTCCTTTTAATATTAGTGGCTAAAGTAATGCCAAATCCTATAAGCCCTTAGTGACTGAAATATATGTAAGCTGTATGTGCCATTAAGGTATATAAGAAAGATTAAATAAGAAATAGCATAATGGAAGACTGCAATGAAATGTTACCATAATGAAATCTACAATTATGGGGGTTATGTGGTCAGTAATAAAAAAAAAATTATCATCATGTTTCAATAAATAAATAATAGTAGCAATGTTTCTATGCACAACAATTATTTATAGGGCTCTGAGTTGTCTAAAGAGTTCTTTGTTATCTTTGTTATGGTTCACTGCCATCTCACCTCTGTCTGTGTGGGTTGAGCCTAAGATTTGTGAATGTGGATATGTGAGAAAGCTTGCCAGTAGCTTCTCGTGGATTTCCATTTTCTTCCTCCCCCATTAATATTGGCTGCCATGTATAGCCTATCATGTGCTGAAAAATGGTGTTAAGCCACACAACAACAACAACAACAACAACAACACCATTAATTTACATTAGGTACAATAATTGTGGGCATATTTGTGTGCACTGTAAATACTGCTGCTGAAAATTCTGGACTCTGTATAAATGTTATAATACATCTGTGATTTTCCTTTTGCTGATGATTGCTATGGTGTTTATACTGAATATGCTCAAAAGCCGAGCCTAACTACAAACTTCACAGACCTAGATCTGCCCTCTCATGATTCATCAGCATATCTAGGTCTAGGCAATTTGTTAGGAGTGATCAGTAGAACAAACATGATAAACTCTGATGGCTGGCTCATTATGCAATAGCAGATCTGGGTCTATGCTATTTGTGGTTGACTTAACTTATAAGAAAGTATATACAGTAAGTATCAAGCCAACATAAATTTATGTTAGATCATAAAAACAACGTAATTCAAAATCTTATATTTTAGATCATTAATAAAACAAAGGACATACTCAGCCTTATGAAAGTACTACATAGTACCAAATGATATGCCAATGAATCAAAAAAATTTAAGGTGACCAAGCATTTAATTATAATTTTCCATAATCAAATATACACTGTTAAAGTTCTTTTCAAACCATATAAGTTTTTGGAATAAAATATTTATGATAAAATCAGACATGAATAGAAATTTCTACTCAAAATAGCCTTCCCTTATTTAGTACAACCAATGTAACAACTGCATGACAAACCGCCAAAAATATGCATTATTAACATTCCATAATACATGCATCTTAATCAAGTATAACAGAATGACACTATTTACAAAAATATTGGAAATATTTCCATCTGATTAAAATTAATGATACAATCATCTACTTTAAATTTGAACAAATTTGCTGCATATTATATTTAATCTCTGTGCAAATACATTTTTACATGTTTTTTAATGATAACTTTTGATATGAAAGTAATAGGAAAGTGCCAGTGACAAAATTGTCACACCAATTTCTCACAATGATCTGATCATACTAAGATGATAATACAACCATAATATACAGTCTGATATAATTTCATTGATAAATTAAATCTGTAAACCAGTCAACACCTACATCTAATGAAATAAATATAAAATGTTATTTTCTATTAAATTACATTACTTATAAGATGGAAAGTGAGAACATATAACAAAATAAAGCAATAAGTAATGCTTTACCTTCTTGATATCTTGTGCAATTTCATGTTCATTTAACAGCAACAAACAGTTGGGCATTATTAGAGGAATATAATTCTATTAGAGATCAAAGTGCAAACAAATTAACTATTCACTGAAGTGTATATAAATTGTAAATTGTGCATGTTTTTACAACAACAAAAAGAAATTTAACTGTATGTTGTAGACTAAAATAAGTTACAATGCTAAAAGAAAGTCAGCAGAAATGAACAAATTCCATCTATGGTACCAATGAATGACTAAAGACCATATAATATAGCCATGAGGAAAGTTGTGAAGGGAAATTACATATTATATTAAAAATAATAAAGGTACTTGGCAAGATCACAGACCTATGTTCTTCCCCAACAAAAAAAAAAAAATCAAACAATTGAAAATTGTTATCTGATCATCAACACAAGTTGATGTTCTATTAAGATGGGAATTTTCTACGAGTTTGGTATCAGCCTTCCTAAATAAACCCTGTCACTGCCACGATCCTATATGACAAATTTTAAAAACTTGTAAAAAACATATTTGGACAAAGTAGCTGAGGAATGGATTGCTCAGAAGGTTATAAGAATTTATGTGATGTGAATGACAGATGAAGACATCCTACACACCAATTTTTTGGAGCAGGTGACATTAAAATGACTGTTGAAGCCCTTTGTCAAATACAATTAGCGATTGATTATCAAAATTACAAACTGTTTTTCTGAACCAGGGGCAAAAGATGAAAATTTCGACTTTTATAAACAATGCTTGATCTTTGAACTACTTAGCATACAAACCATACCATAACTCTAAATATATTCCAATTCCTGAATTTCTACTGTACTTCCATTTATTATATAATTTTAGGTTACTAATGTATACATGACAGATTACAATGTTTAATGTTTGATCATATTAATTGTTGAGGAAGGGTTTTATTTAATGTTTGATATGCTATATTTGCACCATAATATGTAAAGGGGAATTTTTATGTAATGTTGTAATAATATTTAGCTGATCTCATATGCTTTTAAAGACAAAGTCAATTTAAAATTAATTTATTTACAATGATCAAAATAAGGTTTAACCTACAGTTGTATATGTCATCTAGCATGTCTATCACTGTCACATTACAGAATGTCATCTTTTATTATAGGTCTTTTTAATTAAGAATCAGTATATCCATCAAAATCACATAATGGAATTTCATTCTATGTCAGTGTAATGAAATATCAGTTTCTCTCTCACCATCACATGATAGACTGTCATTCTAGAATGTCCTTCTTTATCATATACTGTTTTAATGAAATAACTGTATCTCTGTCAGCATCACATGAACTTATCATTATTCTAACTGGAATTGGAATATTTTAAGTGCAACAATAAATTCTAAGATCAGTTCAATATTAAACATCAAAAATCAAGTGAAAGATTCAAGTAAAATTTCACTTTCAATACACAATCCTACCTACCTTAGTATTACCAATCCAGTGTATGTCCCAATATCTACACAGAATAAACAGAACTTTCAACTTAATCTCTCTATACCACAAAACCTCCTTGCATGGCAAATTGTTATTTTGAATTCAATTAAATGACTCTAAGGCATTATACTCACAAGGAGTATATATAGTGTTACAATTCTTTGTACAATAGGTCTACAGTAAGCCCCACGTGTTCATCTGGCCACATCCAAGCATACTTAACCTTTTCTTAATATTAAAATTGTAAACAATTGGAGACCATTGTTTTTTGAGTCTATTTTATACTCAAAATTATAGGCAGTTGCGTGTAGCAGGGTCTATTCCAGATAATGCATGTTTGTGTTGAATATTACTACAATGCCTAATACATATGTGGCCACAGGTAAATCTAAATACTACCGTATTGATGTACTTGTAACAACCAGCTTAAGAAACACCAACTTAAATTTTAATTCTTCACAATTTAAAAGGACAAGAAGCAGATTCTAGGAATTGATGTTGTCCACATTTTGTTCAAAGTAAGAAAGTGCAGTTTTATTGAGGAAATGGCAAAGTGACAAGTGATCTAGTAAATGAATTAATCTACATTTGAAAGACATAACTGATGACATATAACACTGGCAATGAAAATCTACCTAAGATCTCATCAATATAAATCAGCACAGAAAATGTGGATCCAATATTTAACTGCCAAAACACCACTACACCATGACACAGAAAGCTGGTAATTAAATTCTGCTTAAGTTATATTAATACTGAGATGCACATAAAAAATTTTGTAATGCAATAAAAAATAAGGGATTATTGTCTAGAAAGAAAATGAGGCAAGTCTAACAATCAGGAGCCACACCTGATTGATGCTAATCAAATGACAAAAATTGAAGTCTTGGTGTCATTGACATAAAACTAATTACTAATGGAGTTACTGTGGAAAAGGGAAAGTTGGCAAGTTCGACAACCAGGGGCCATAACTCTGCTGAAGATGTTACATGATGAAACATAGTTACTGACAATCAAATTCAGCTGAGACCACATTAATATCAAGCTGCCTACTCAATTTGTTTAACATCCAATAAAGTAGTCATACACTTGCTTGCTCAAAGTGGGTGGATCTGACAATCATAAGCCATAACTATCAATTTTCTCCAGGACACACAGCTACTGCTTGTATACCCATCTACATCTGACTAAGCAATAAGCATAATATTGTTCAAATTCTGCATGAAATTATATATTTTTGCAAAGAGTCCCTGACAAAGCTATAAATGATAGAGAACAATGACAGCTGAAGTTGGTGAAGTTTTCATCAAAATCAAGTTGCATAAAATATTTAGTTGAAATTCAATTCAGATAAAAGGAGTAACTGTGCAGAAATGAAAGTACAAATTAGGCAATAATTCTGCTATATATGGTAAAATATGCTGATAATTACCTACAGCGAAAGTCCTATCAATATTAAGCTGTCAGCCATATATAAAATCCAAACAAATAACAGTTAAGCAAATATTAAAGGTGGGTGGGTCCATGAATTAGGGGCTATAACTCTCTTCATGCTGACAAACATTTTCTAGGCCTTTATATGTCAAGCTGCATACTAAAATTTTAGTTGAAATGCACATATAGCTAAGGGAGGTAATTAAGGTGGCTGGTTTTGACAATCAGGGGCTACAACTCTAATACAGAAGGCTAATAGTCCAGCTCCTCTGATAAGGTCTTATCATTATCAAAATGTAACCTGGCAAGTCTTGATGTCCCATTAAATAACAATCAATCATTCAATCAATGGATCAATTAATCATAAATATAAGAATTTGATTAACTCTGATCTGTCTAATCATAATTCAGAGCTGAACAATATACATATATGTCAGCCAAGTGCAAGTTAAAAATCAAGTTGATCAATACTGAATGATATGGGCTGGAAAGTGAATAGGAGATGAAGAAAAATAGTTGCATACTTTATCCCTTTTTACATGTCACGAAATTACCCATATTAAGCTACCTAACAATTCTGCTGTCAGGGATGTAAAAAAAAAAACAGATGCCAGATGTAATGATACCCGTATTTGATTATGAGGAAGCATCACTTGTCAATTTTAAAAACATTAATGTGAGATTGCTTCTGGTTAAATTAATTTAGTTCTACTCAGCATTGTTTCAACAAGTTTTTATTTGGCTTTTTAATTTTGTAACAGCAGCCATAATTGATATGGCTGATCAGCATAATTTATAGCATCATCACTATTGCCAAGGGTCATATATCCACTTTGTTCCACATTGACCCTTGATATTTTTCCCAAATTGATTAATACAAATGTTCTTTTGATGTTAAAAAGCAATTGCCCATAGCAAATCAATTGACCAATGAAAAAGCTTGTTAGCTTTATCTGTTTACCTGAATACCTGTTAGGAGTTCAATATGGTGACTTTCATGATGTTCACATGCCTTAAATCAAAGGAACAAAAGTACTGAATGGTACATTATTATATGCTAACCAGTGTTTAATAGTACTCTACAAGGGTACCAATAGAGCATAGTTGACTGGGGATTTCTGAACAATAGGTTTCCCTGATCCTTGATAAAGCTATGCAGCCTTGAACTAAATTAACTATGCAGAAACATTTATTTTCTTATTAGTTTTATCATCACTGTGATATCTCTAAAGACCCCAAAATCTGAAGGTTTCCTTATCACCATCAAACAAGTTTGGTCATGGAAATTATTCTTTAACAAAACTTATTATGCAAAATTATTATTTTTTTTCTCATCACAATAACCTGAGGATCAATGAAATTACAGCATGCATAAAATGACTGTCATAAAAAAACAACAGTGCGGATAATCTTTTATGACAAATAACCAAAAGGATTTATATATGTTTCAGTTACCTGAAAATTCATTATCACATGGAATATTTCTTCCTTCATGACCAAGTGAAGAAAAAAAACTGTGTAATTACTGGCAAACACTGACTTTTACTTGAAAGTGAGACAACTAATATTTCTCCTTTGATCACAGTTATTTAGTTTTTGCTTTGCTGCTGCTTATTCAAACACACACACACACATACACACACACACACACACACACACACACACAGTACATCTCTCATTTGTTGGCAAATTATAAGCAATGATATGAACCACATTGTGTACATTTTTGCCCAACAATCACATGGTATTAAAATATTACTTTGGCAAATAATTTTTTATGTAAAAAAAGAAATAGGGTCTGAAAATATATATAAAATATTATACCAGTCAGTTTAGTTAAAAGAGATGTTAACATAATTTGGGAGCCAGACATATTTCACATCTATTCTGGCTTCTATGCATGACTACATTAACAAGAGATGTTAATTAATTAAGATAATGCCCACATGCTGAATTACCCCCATCTACTCTCTTTAAGTCACCTAACTACTTAAGAAAATAAAGACAACCCATACTACATGTCAGTTTTATTTGGACATCCAAGCACATGAATTTCCATTAATTTTATTTCAGCATCTTTTATTTTATTTCTCTTTTCTAAAGCATATCCATACTGAACAACTCTCAGAAAAAAAATCTGTCAATCAAAAAAGCTACCAATGTTTACTTTTAGAAACTGACCTTCAAAAGTATGTTCTCTTTTACAGTGAAACCTGCTTAATCACACAGCTCCAAACAGAAGGACATGTACTCTTAAGTAGCAAGCCTATAAACTTATCTTCTTAAATTGACACATATTTCACCTTAACATAAAGAATACTTGTCCATAAAGAACAAAATCTTGTGATTCTTTCGAGTGTCCTTTATAGACAGAGTTCAGTGTCTACAGGTAAATATGAATAAACCTGTGCAATTTGGGTCATATTTATCATGACCTAAACTGCATATGCAGATGGTGTATATATATATATATATATATATATATATATATATATATATATATATATATATATATATATATATATATATATATATATATATATATATATATATACATATATATATATATATATAAAGAATACAAATCATATGGCGAATAACAACCCTCTCAAGCGTACTGGATCCACCAAGGGATCACGTCTGTCAGGGATTAATTAAAATAGATGCAATAAACTGACGACGAACAGTACGAAACTAGTAACTAACTAGCCTAGTTACAGCCAAATTAATACCATAATGAACCATATTTCGTACTGTTCGTCGTCAGTTTATTGCATCTATATATATATATATATATATATATATATATATATATATATATATATATATATATATATATATATATATATATATATATATATATATATATATATGCAGGTGACTATTGTAGTGGGAATGACTGTAGCTAGCATGCATTCAACATTATGCCCTAAAGTTGATCAGGTAAAAAGGCATATACACCTGTAATATCATAATTTGTGTATTAAACACATCTTGAATCAATATGAACAGATCCTTTCAGTTTGTTCTTAGTACACAATATCAATTATATGAATTATTACTCCAAGATAAATAATTCAAAATTACATTAAGTCAAAAAAATGACTGCTGGATGAGATGGGCAAAATAAATCACTGAAAGTCTAATTCTGCACTGTCAGCCAAGTATATCCTTCAAGTTTTATGAACAAATACTTCTCAACAAATTAATATGATAACTACAAGTTCTAAAATATTTTTAGCATGTAAATGAATGCTGATTTTGATCTGAAGCATGATTTATAGCAGATGACAATGAATGAGGAAATTACTGTAGAAATAAACCATTCTGCTTATCAGAGTGGTAATTTTCTGTGAGTCATTATGTGCATGGTTGGTATCTGGATTCTCCTTTCTAAAATTACCCACAATGCAATTCAGTAAATTATCCAAAATAATTTGCAAATGGCTTAATTTTACCAGAACATCTGCATTTATCATCATCTGCAATAAATTATTTATATAACGTCTGAAACTAACACTCATTTATCTGTTCAGAATACCTTGAGTTTCATGTTGTTGAAGTCTGTCATAGTGTTTTTAATAATTAAAGTATATTTTGAAAAGCTTAAGAGTATGCCTGAAGCCTGAGCTGAAGTGGACATCATATACTGACAACAAGACAAACTTAAACCAATATTTATTCCTTCCAGAATTTTGTTTTTATTTGAACAAGAAATCTCCATGCTTACAACGCCACTTCCTTGTATCTTCTGAATAATCTTTTAATAAGGGACATTAAAGGACAACAGGAACTCCTCCTTTACTGATAGGTATCCTTAGTTATATGGACAATGAAAGTTACAGTGAAATCTCCCAAAAGATTTTTTTTTTAAAAAAAATTTGTCCATTACGACCTGGTGGTATTTATATGGAGGTGTCTGCTAAGGTGAAATTTTTGTATGTATCACAATTTTGTGATGAACACAAACTGACGAAGAACACAAGCAAATAGTCTTGCCCAGCCTTTGGACAAAATATTAAGTTCCTTCTTTTTATAAATCTTAATAAAAATTAAGTGTGTGTGTGTGTGTGTTATTTGGATGTTTAGCATACCTTTAAATTTGTTTTAGTCATATCGCTACGATGTCTGCAGTTCAGCAGTTTACAGTGATATTTAGAACTGAGGCATCATGTCACAGACACCTATCATTATGTCCCACCCAGTCACAATTTCCTGACACCAGGCTGTCCAGTTCTAACACTAACCTCTTAATGCTGAACATCAAGTGAGGCAGCCATTAGTACCATTTTTATAAGTCTTTGGTATGACTCGGCTGGGGTTCGAACCCACAACCTCCTGCATCCAGGGAGGATGCTCTAACAACTAGGCCACTGACAAAAAAATAAGTTGTTGTTTTTGTTGTTATTGGGTTTAATGCCATTTTTAAGCACAAGATAGGCTATAGATGGCGGCCAGTATAAATGATGGAGGAAGAACCCAGGAAAACCCCGGAAAGAACCATGGACCCACAAGAAGCTACTGGCAAGCTTTCTCACATAACCACATTGGCCGAATCCAAGACTCGAACCCAAATAAACTTGAGGTATGATGGCAGTGATCCATAACAGTTAACACTTGAGACCACTCAGATCTCTTAAAAAATAAAAAAATAAAAAAAAAAGTAAATATTATAATAAATAAACATAAATGAGAAGACACGAATCCAGAACAATAGGAATAAATATACAAAAGTAAAGCCAAGTCAGAAGGACACTAATTAGAAACAATATTTATTATAATCACACGCAGATAGATAAAGCTAAATTAAAAAAATTCCTATATGGATGATTAAACAAGGTGTTAAGTTTATTGTTTACATGTTCTTTATTTAATATCCTGAAGCAATTAGAGTAAACAATTGTTTTCAATTTATTTAATTGCATGTAAATAATACTGTTTATTCAAAAGGTATTATATAAGAAATAAAGCTATTGTACCTGAACATAACAACCACTGTAATTGTGCTGGTATGTCACAGAAACCCAAGTTATTCATAAAAATGGGCCAAATTAATACCATAATGAACCATATTAATTTTTATAATTTTGGCTGCAGAATGAAATTAATTAAATCTAGACTAAGTTGTTGGACAAGACCATCCATAGCTTGTTTATGAAAACTGATAGCAAGTTATGATATGAACTAATTTATACTGAAAAGATCTGCCAATCCTGCAAACATATTTATTTACTTACTGAATCTGTTCAAAATACATGTAGAAATGTTGTAGAAATATAGTATGCATAGTTAATCTGTTCAAAATACATGTAGAAATGTTGTAGAAATATAGCAAGCATAGTTAATCTATCTGTTCAAAATACATGTAGAAATGTTGTAGAAATATAGTATGCATAGTTAATCTGTTCAAAATACATGTAGAAATGTTGTAGAAATATAGTAAGCATAGTTAATCTATCTGTTCAAAATACATGTAGAAATGTTGTAGAAATATTACATGGATAGAAGGCCCTGATATGTTAATTACTGACATCAGTAAAAATTTCAGTTTTCTATTTAAAGGACAATGCAGATATGAACTAAGTTAAATAACCATGCAGATACATTTTATTTAATGAGCTAAGTTAAAAAACCAAGCAGATATTTTTATTAAATGACCTAAAATTAAATAACCATACATTTGTGTTTTATACAATGAACTAAATGAACTAAACTGAGCAGATGTTTTATTCCAGTGGTTCTTAACCCATTGTTGCAACCCAAACACTGGGTCACCATGTTGTTTTAAGTGGATTGAAAAGATCAACATTAACAATTTGACATTTTCTGCCAATTGTTAACTTAATGTTGACTGGTTGACAGTAAAAAAGTATACATATTTTTGATTATCTAAACCAATAAAATGTCAGTTTAACTCAATATCTGATATAAATTTGTACCATGATAGGCTAAATTTAAACAGAAGAAAGACTTTTCTGCTCTTTAAAAAAGCTATGCTATGTGTGTAGTTCAGGTAAACAAAGATGGATTCCAATTTGGATAACAGCAAGTCTGAAAAGTTTGATTTAACTGACATGGAAGAGATGATGATTCAAGCTTATTGTCTTGGATATTAATTTTACTCCAAACATAAAAAATTACCTAAAAAAAGGTTTAAATTTTTAGCTTAAAATTTCAAAAATAGTTCTCAAAAATAGACTGTGCAAATTTTCAGTGATGAACTTACATGAGCTGTTTTTTTGATAGTGTCACCCATACAGTATGTCTTATACTCTACAACAAATAGTAAAACCTTTTAGGGATTTCTTGATCATCATCATGTTTTGAGAAAATCGAGGAGATGAGTGTTGATTGCAAACTAGGTGACAACCAAAATTAAAGTACAGCATCTGTTACTAAATTAGACTACAAGCCTACTGAGGTAACATAATTCACAGTATGCTCACAAGTCTCTTGGATATTACTTCTCTGTGATGTTTCTACAGTAGCCCCCCTGCAAGGTTCAATGTATAAATCTGTGCAAGAAAAATCGTTAACAGAAAACAAGTCTTTTGATTCTTATGAGTAGGCTTGTACAAATGTAACAAAAGAAAAGAGTGAAGTCAAGCTTTGTAACTTTTAACAAATATAATTTATTTCCCTAGAAAACACAGTAAAAATATTAAATAGAACTTACAGTTTGTGAACATAGTCTAAAATTAATCAAAGAATTGAAAAATATAAGTCATATCACAAAACAGTTCTAATTGAATCCAGGTTCGAGACTCGATGAAGTTCCAAAATGCCAAAATGGAAAGTGATGATGTCAGACGAGATCATTGTTTTGTTGGCAACATCACTGAATTACAATTTATAATGTTCTGTTTAGAATTCCAGAATAAATTTCCACTAAATATTTTTCTTCATCAAATTGTATAAATATGAAGTACTTGTGTAGTTTTCTAGAGAATGAATTATTAAATAAAATTCCAACAAAATAGATAAACTTCAAAACAAGCTGGCATCAACAATCGAGAACACCTTAAGCTCAGAGGGGTAAGAATATGATTCACTAAATTTCACTAAGACACAAGTATTAAACCCAACTAAAATCATCATTTCTACACTTGTGATGGGCCACACGATCACTTAATCATTAAATGTGCAATAAAAAATGCTACGTGTCATGTACACTAAAATAGCCCTATCTAAGAATCAAATTCTCATGCTGGAAATAAAAAGAAGAAATCTTGTGTACAACTCAACTAACATGTGGGCCAAAAATGACCATGGTAATAGCCAATCATACTCAACTGATGTTTACAAGATCTATGACCCAAAGTGAGCTAAAAATAATGATAATGTAATACCTTTAACATTCTAATTAGACTGAATATTATTTCAACAAAATTTCAAATCCCATGAAAATAATCATTAAAATAAACTGTAATGAAACAAAAATTAAAAAAAATGAATTTCAAACTAACACACAAGTAACCAAATTACATATCTATAACATCATTATCATATGAGAACAGAAATTCATTTGACAATGCACAGATAATGCATTATACTCAAGCTATATTTGTAAATAAAAGCTGATGTTCTCAAACTGCTGTAACATTTCTGAACCTTTTTTTAATGTAGTAATGCAGCCATTAAACACAAAATGTCACAAAATTAAGGAAACATCCATGCAGATTGATGGATTTGACTTTAAAAATATGTATATGATAAAATCAAAATCTAAATATTTTTAGTACCATATTTGCTGGCCTACAAGTCAATATTTTTTTATCTAAAAATCAGTCCTTTGTTTTATGCTCTCAACAGACTTGTATGTGGATTATCTCATTGAAATTGCATCATCTTATATATGGATTACTAAGTACATGTATGTCATTGAAATTGTGCCATAATCAGCAAATTCAAGAAGAGGTCCCATATCTGTACCAATTCTTGTTCAATTACTATATCAATAAATTGTTATAAACTAATATGACTGCTTCTATATTTATATATTTATATCATTTTTTTTGTATACATTCTGCTTTTGTTTTCTGATTTCTCAAATATGAAACAAAAGAAAACAATTACCAGTAAAGAGTTCACAATTCACAAGCCACATAGCACACTTACGGTCTATACTCCATATTGCACTGTACTAATGCAAAGCATATTGTTTCTTTCTAAAGAAAATATATGAAATTAATTTGCTTTATTCATCTTTTATGTACCTTACCTCATTCTTCCTGATGACATTTTAACCACAGGTCCATTGCAATTTGATTCACCAGTTTATTGTCTGTCACACCTGAGCCATTACCAGTAGATATTTTACATCAATATAATTGATCTTATATAGGAATGTAATCCACATTAACTCAAACACTCTAAAAACATTTATGAAATATCACAGATTAAGCATATAGTTATATATTCACAATACTATCACATATTCCATAAAGAATACCATTTATATTATTAAAATTAAAAAATATCTAGATGACAGATAGATAATCAATGATCGTTTTTAATTTTGTAATTCAGCTTAAAGCAAAATGTAATGTCAACACATCACCCATATTTATTCTTGACCAGCTGTAATTTATTAGATTCTCTTTGATTATGCTGGTAGTTGATATACTAGTCTTTGGTTTCCATCAAAATCAATGCCAGTTACTTCAACTGTTTAAACCCTATATTGGTTCTTTTTACCAGTACTAGGTCCCATAATGATGGTACCCCTTTGTTCTTTGTCATTAATATGCATCAATTACAGTACCAGTTTTACATTATCAAGTGGACTAAGAACCACAAGAAATGATGCCCACTCTCTTCTATGGACAGACATAATGAAGTTTCTGGGCAAGGTATTTATCAAAGAGGGCCAATCAACAAAATACACACTCAACAAACAAGAAAATATTGTGGTGACTTGTGTAAAGTCAGTATAGAAGATAAGCATGTACCTGAAAATTGTTGGATATTAGCAGTCTTACAAAGGAATATGTATACTTCACAAATCCTTTGTTCATCTCTCACGATGTTACTCAAGGCATTTAAGATAATGATACTAGTCCTGCTGATCAAAATGTCTACTCTGCTGCTCCATGAGCTCAATGCTCAATCTCAATGTCTACTCTGCTGCTCCATGAGCTCAATGCTCAATCTCAATGTCTACTCTGCTGCTCCATGAGCTCAATGCTCAATGTCTACTCTGCTGCTTTATGAACTCAATGCTCAATCTCAATGTCTACTCTGCTGCTCCATGAGTTCAATCTCAATGTCATAAACACATAAATACTCAATAAAGTTGAAGTGGGTTTCCTATAAAACCCAAATCCTTTGTCTACCTTAACCATGAACAGTTGCCATAGATTCTCGCAAACGTCAATGTGCAATGGGATGTTCCTTTTTAGTTTTGCAGGCAGAGCATCATCTACCATCATGGATGAAACACTGACCAATGAACAAAGAAATTGCTGTGGGAAAGAAACATTGTAAACTCAGTCCAATATAGACGAAACCACAAATCTGAGTCCATTTGCCTGTTATTCAAGTCTATAAAATGCATGGACAAACCTCAACGCAAACACCAAAACTATATAGGTAACGAAACACACGAAACCACCACTTTAGGCTTCTATACTGTCTAGTAACATTAACCATGAATCTTGTGAGATCCCTTAGGTTAAAAAGAAGTTCTGTAAAATTATAGTTCTCACTTGCTGATGTGGTCCACTCAAAACAAAATACTTCACTTCTCTGCAACTATTCCTGATAGAAATATATGATGTGAACTGAGCAGAATTGCAATAGAAGTTTGGCATGAAACCTATAAAGTCATGGTTTCTTTTCATTTTTTATTCCTCTACCCTGGACATATGTGTAATATTTATTTACTTTTAACAGATGTAACCTGTTCTTCTGAACTAAATTCCTTTATTACTCATGTCTAATTCAAAGGTTGGCACTTCCTAATAGTTATGTGGAGGGGAGGACATTTGTTTAAGCAGAATATGACATGCACTTTCAGATGAGGTAGATTAATATTCAATCAACTGGGCAGAGATGGCATATAAACACAAAGAACAGTGTGATTTATCTATTCTGAACATATATATTTTACCAAAAAATACTTTAAAAGGATTAATAATTGCTATCTCAAGATAGACTAAAATTCTCGATTTAAAAAGAGTGTGTGTGTAGAAGCTGCAGGGTGGCTAAAGTAGGTACAAGACTGTATACAAGTTGTAAGCAGCCTTCATGTTGTTTACTTCATTCAAAAGGATAAAAAGACAAGAAAATGTTTATATTTTCAGAGTCTATATCGTTTAGATTATCTTTCATTCTATCATTCTGTATTGACAGTTTATCTTTCATTCTACTATCATTCTGTATTGATAGTTTATCTTTCATTTTACTATCATTCTGTATTGATAGTTTATCTTTCATTCTACTATCATTCTGTATTGATAGTTTTTCTTTCATTCTACTATCATTTTTACTGATAGTTTATCTTTCATTCTACTATCATTCTTTACTGATAGTTTATCTTTCTTTCTACTAGTGAATGAGCAAAAGTCAAGAAAGATTAGGGTTTACTGAGGTTTCTGTACTGACAGTTTTTCTTTCATTCTACTATTATTCTGTATTGATAGTTTATCTTTCATTCTAATATCATTCTGTACTGACATTTTATCCTTCATTCTACTATTATTCTGTATTGATAGTTTATCTTTCGTTCTACTATCATTCTGTATTGACATTTTATCTTTCATTCTACTATTACTCTGTATTGATAGTTTATCTTTCATTCTTCTATCATTCTGTATTGACAGTTTATCTTTCATTCTACTATTATTCTGTATTGATAGTTTATCTTTCATTCTACTATCATTCTGTATTGACATTTTATCTTTCATTTTACTATCATTCTGTACTGATAGTTTATCTTTTATTCTAATATCATTCTGTATTGATAGTTTATCTTTTATTCCGCTATCATTCTATACTGATAGTTTTTTTCATTCTACTATCATTCCGTACTGATAGCTTTAGTCTGAATCCTAATACACTATTACAAGAATAAAATTGATGCATTTATGATACTCAACCACCTCTGTCCTTGGGACATGCTTCATACAAACAGACAACAGAAGAATGGCTGGTCTCTCCAACAGACTGTACCTATTACAAATGTAAAAATTAAGATAATTTTTTACTTCAGGATGTGTTGATGCCACAACTACTGGAAAAGTTACTGCTCCGTCTCACTTCCCACTAAGATGGGATTGAAATTTTTGTACAAACACATTTCTCTTGATTATTTGGTTCTTTATCTCTTCCTAGATAAGAACAATACTGATGCCTGTAAAGGCTGTCATACTTTCTGCAAGTCTAAAGAATCTGATCCTGCATAAAAATACAAAATGGCTTTCAACTATGAAATTTGGTAGCAATTTAAAAATAAACAATTTTCAAGCCCATGCATTAATTGCAACTGTGTAACATTTTATTTCTGTTTATCATTCTTTGTTCCGCTTTTTAAGATATTAACTTCAAAATATCTTCATCTTTTCAATTGCATTCATTTTGCATTATGTTTGCATTCCTTCTTCATTTTACATTGATTTTATTCACAGGTAAAATTATCAAATTCAAAGGTGTGCAAATTGTTGTGGTTTTAATTGCCTCTCTGATAACATACACACACAAACACACCACTGGCAATTTCAACTATACCAATATACTCAGCTCAAATATTTATGACACAAAAAGTGTCAAAACAATCACAACAAATTGATATTTTCTTATCAAACATTCTCTTTCATTTACTCAAGTACAGACCCAGTTAAACTCTCACTAATCCATAAGCAAATAAGAAAGTTACTTAATTTCATCTATCACAAGAACAAGGTCAAATCATTACTTTTAAAAGCCCAATAAATGTATTCAGTATTTTAGGACACCAAATCATAATACATATAAAGCAGTGTACTACAATGTTAAAACATAAATGAACAACCAGTACATAACTGTATATATGTATTAAAATGAAATGCCTGGATCCCAGTTTCAACAGAGATGTCAATTCCTATCTAAACTGAAGGGTGTTATTTGTGTAGCCAAAAATATTTTCTTTTTACTCTCAGTATTGCCACTAAAAAGTCAGGGTCAGACAAAATAATTTATGTTATTTGATACTGAGCACAGCTTGTGATTAGAAAGGAAGAAATGTTTAAATACTGAGGTATTCTTCTTTTGCAGATGTCACCAGCTTTTAATAATCGCTTAAAAATGAAACTTAACTACATCATATCTGCAGCAAATGAAATGGTGAGTAAATAAACAATTTAAAATGTGGCACAATGATCTAACTATATATTTGAGATTTTATACATATGCATTTAAAATTTTTAGATTTTTCCATTTTAACACAAATAGTGCAACTTTTATTGCAGTCCAGTACTTTCAGTTTTATGAATGATTTACCCATGAAACTTAAAGAGTTTTTCTGGCTCTTTGAAAAGCTGAAACTTGTCAACTCTCTTTAGTGTGTGAGTAAAAGTCATGAAAGATTAGATTTTTTTTGAGGTTTTGTATAATTGTGAATTCTAAAATCTGGCAACTTTTTAATCCTGGGTTCAAGTTGATCAAGACTGCTCACTATTCTGCCTCTGAGGCGAGGCTTTTGGAAGTTGACATATTTGGATAGAAGTTTAACATCATCTGTTCCATCTTTGTACAACCTAAAGTCCACACACCTTCAAATAAGAAGTGTTTGTTCATCTATAAACTCCAGTGTAATAACTGTTAAAAAGACTACACTGGATAGACAGCTTGAAGCCTTGAAACAAGAGTTAAAGAACACTTATAAACCAACAGAAAATCCCCAATAGCACTTGGTAAACATTGCAAAGAATCAGGGAATGCAGTTTCTTGGGAAAACATCAGAGTACACCACTCCCTCGATAACTCGCGCCCGGATAACTCGCGAACCCACTTATAACGCTGTGTCCGGCATGGCTCCCGATTTTTTTCAAAGAAAATATATTTTAAAATGCGTTCAACGTGAAAAAAGTCATGATAAGAAATGGTAAATTGGTAAATTAAACCTTGATATATAACTCGTTTTTATCATCGAAAATGGTGATTATTGTCCATAAAGATAGAATACATATTGTGAAATTTGCAATTTCTAAAAAGATATCACCTGTTTTTTAATAGAGAAATAGTTGTTAATACACTATAAATTGTAAATAATAAATAAACAGAGCTCAATGAAAACTTCTGATAAATGCTAACATGTGGCAATAGAGAATGAAATAGATACTAATTAAATGTCTTGCTAAGTGAAATTCACATTATAATCCTTTAATTTTGTCTCAACCCTACAATCGCAACCTACAGTACATATTCTCTTATATGAAAATATGAAAAGAGTCAGTCAACCACCACATCAAAACCAAGGAATACTTCTGTGAGAAGCTAATTACATGCCGACTTTGTTTTGATCAACAGCGTGGGGAAGTGTTAGTTACAATAAAAGAATCAATTAAAAGAGACCAGTGTTGTTTTATCACTTAGAATATGTATTTTGTATCAAATCAAACAAGGTAAGTACCATAAAAGAAAGTTCAAAGGCATGTCAATAGGAGCATACATTCGTTCATTCATTACCGTCATCAAATTTAATTTTACTTCACCAATCGAAAATGTTTTCACATTTTATGTATTAAAATCATTAAAGTATATAATATCAGTAGTTTATTTAAGGCTGTCATCGGGTACCCGTATAAAAAAAAAAATAAAATAAAAAAAAAAAAAAATCGCCACACTCGCCTGTGTGACAGCTAGACAGCTATGGCTATAATTAGAAACCAGATCTCTGCTTAATATAAAAAAAGAATACGCCAGACCGTCTGTTTTGATTAATAAAATTTATTGGCATTGGGCAACCGGACCAACCGTTATCCCCGAGGCATTATATACCAAGGTTAAAACATTTGTTCTACAGGTAATAAACTATTGAATGTGGGTGCTAAATGATCGGTACATTGCGTGCTCTTTTAATGAAATCCAGAAGGATACCTTTGATTTCCGAACAAACATGTCAAAGAAATCCCACAATGTTTATTATGAACAATCATCACCTAGACACTTTGAAATCTTCGTAATGCCTCAAAGTAATCTTTGCTCGTTTCTTTTTTCTAGTCTACTAGCTCTTCGAATTTCGAATATTAGCCATCATACATATACCGATATTTCTATTTACGATACTACTACATTTTTACATAACTATCTTAAGAATTATAATTCCAAAATAATAACATTTATGTGAGTCACGTGGTATAACCGGGGCACGCATGCGTGGGTAATTCAAATCTGCTGTCAAAAGCAGAACGTGGTCTGTTCTAACAAGGAGTTATACTTTAAAAAATGCGAGTGTTCTAAAGCTTTTAACGCGGCTGATCACAGTGGTCATTAAAAGTTGGATTATACCTACCATCTGTGTACAAAGATCATTCTATATAAATTTATTAATTAACAGCATGCAGTCAATTCACAGGTACGTCGGTGTGGATGAATCAGACCGAGTAGTACACGGTTAGCCTTTATTGCCATAAAAAAAAATATATTAAAGAAATGGAGATATCAATTAGTTGGTCTACGGTTGTACATGTCATTCATGTGCTAATGGGTACCCGTTAAAATTTGCAACGGGTACCCGAGTTTGTTTTTTTGTGATTTTTGACAGCCCTAAATGTATCCTAATTATTTGTAAATGTGACCATGGAGAGCAAAAGAATTAACTGAAATGCGTACTCAGTGACTGAAAAGCTGTGAATCATGGATAGTGTTCATAATGACGAAGCGAGATCAAAATTTTGCATTAAACTAAAAATTGCTGAGTCGACATTTAGAGGTTGGCTTAAGGATGAGCCGAAACTTCAAAATTACTCACATGATGTTGATTCAGATGAAGGGATGAAACGAAAACGAGAACGGACTGCAAGCAATAACGAATTAGATGATGCTGTGTACGCATGATTCACGCAGCAACGTGTCACAAACCGCAAGGGTTATCGTGTTCTAATTTATGTCGTTTAAATTTTTAGACCCATTAAATTCATGTTGGTAATGGTTAACCCTTGTGAATTTATTTTTTTCTTCCATTTTACTTCTTCGCAATTAAAATCTACACATCGTTTGATCTACATTGTTTTTTCGAAATGTGTTGATCTTTTGTATTTAAAAAAGTCTACTTTGGATCAAGCAATAAAACTAGAATGTATACCATTCACAGCAAAAATTAGTGTTGTAGTGCACAACGTAAAGTCGTACATGTGCTAAGCGAATGGAAAGCACGTGGAATAATGTTTTGATGATTAATATACTGCAAGTTATCATGAAATAATGATAATCTGAGTGAAAAAAATATATATACCGACATAAAGAGATATTTATTCACTGTTAATCTTAGCACGTTTATTGAGTATTCAACACTGTAACATGCCAAGCCAACCCCACCCCCTTTTGCCTATATGTCGATCCCTTTGTTAGTTTTGTTGTTTGTTATAGGTCCCTCCATAACTCGCGCCCTCGCTTATATCGCGGTCGATGTTTTTGGACCCCGATGTCCACGAGTTATCGAGGGAGTGGTGTACTTGGTAGAGAGAATACTACCTTAAAAATAAATATTAGGAGGCTACTGAAATCATGGACTGGGAGCCAATGTTGAACCATGATCTTGGATTGGAACTTCTAACGTTTTTCACAAGGAATTTGTCACATGATCAAAATTTAGCTGATCATGTGACTTCAGTCCTGATGTCATTCCTCAGATGAAGGCTTTATGATTAGATAAAAAGCTATTCCTGTTTATTAACTATAAATGGATGTAGCAGGTTACAATATTGATTCTAATGTGCTCTTAGCATATTTGGAATCCAGTAGATTGGCATCAAGCATAATACATACATGTATCTGGCCAAAGAACACATAATAAACATTCCATTCTTGTGAAGACACTGTACAGAAAAGTAGTTATACAGGTCAAGGTACTAAAATTAACGCAGGACATGAGATAAAAAATATTTTTAATGAATTATCTCCTATCAAATCATTTTTATGTAAATACTTTCCTTTAAAATTCCCATACGCATTACACACTGAAAGAAAAGTATGTTCTTCTATAATTCTTAGAATTTTTGCATCTTTTTTTCACAGTATGAGAACAATCTATTAAATATTTCCAAACCATGATGTCAACCTGTCTCTATTCCTAAATTATGCTTGGAAAATTCCCATCAAAAAATTGTGTTTCAAATTTTAACTTTAAAACCAACAGGTAACAACTTCTGTGAATTAAAACGAGATTTAAAATATTTGCAACTTTTTCTATCATTACTTGACACCTTTTCAAGTCTCATCTATCATTAATAATAAACTCAGATCTGTCAAAAAAAAATCAAAACAAGTTTTAAAACATGAAAATCACAAGGATATACAAGACAGTATGCAAATAAATTTCATCTGTTACTGGTACAGATACAGTTTTATAACCAAAATGTCACCAGATCGTCACCATTTCTTTTTCTCCTGAAATAATTTAGATCTGATGCAATTAAAAGTTCTACTGTATGTCCTAACCTCTTTCATTCAAATAGGAGAATCTTTACTAAATGTATAATTCCTGCCAAATTTTTACCAACTTGCTGCTTGTGAGCAAGTTTATTAAATTGCTAAATTGTTAAGATAACAAGTTAAAAAACATTACAAAAATTTGAGCTACATCCAATCAATAATTTTAGGTGCTATCTAAACTATCTAAAATTATTTTTGTATTGTAGTTAATTTGTGTAATTCTGTTAGTTATTGCTCCCACATGTTTACCAACATTATGCACAGTGCAATCACTTAAAACAGGTAACAGCTTGTATTCCAGTACTGGTCATAGTTAAAGAGATAAGAGATGAAAACTAATATTAACTAACATTATGAAATTATTAATTTGATAGTGACTCAGATAATGTACCATCTATGAGCTCAGTCTAACCTTTACATGGTATACCACACCTGTGCAGTTAACATTCTCTATATTTTGGACATTATCCAACAAATCTGGGAATAAAGTATATGGGGAGTAGTCACAAAGTAAAGTTATAAAATCAGCATTATCTCCCCTTTTATTTTGACAAGAATGTTCATTTACAAAGGTATGTTCATTAACACTATGAAAATTAGTCATCTTAAATAAATGGTTCATGCAAAGATACGAGTTCTGTGTTTATATATAATGATTTTAATGTTTATTAAACCACTTGAAAATTAAAACCATACCAATAAAATGTTAAAATGTGAATCAAATCTGAAACTTGTGCATTTTTACACAGCCTCATTGAGACAAATCACTGACATACTGAGGTAAAATTTATATTAATGTGATCCTCATTCTTGTCTACTTCAAGTGATTCTAAATTTGACCATCCACAACATGTAGCTTTTGTAAAATCTGGTGAATAACTAAGGTTCTTTTACAGTCAAAACCAAGGAGGTGTTTGGTACAGTTGTATACTAAGATTTAATCCTACAGTGTGTCCCAAAACAAATGAACTTAATTCCAGGAATCTCAAAAAAAAATGTAAACATAAAATATCCATGATAAAATTTATTCTATTAAACAATATAAACATTATGGAATGAATATGTGCTTCCTTATTGTTATGTAATTTCATGACCAAAGACAGTCTTTTAAAGGTCATGTCTTCCATCTTACTAGAAATAAAATTTCAAATCACAGTATAAATTAATTTGGATGCATCTCTAACAGTATGACTGCTGCACCTTAAAATATATCTCAGCATCTCTTACTCTAAAAAAATATGTCTATTCAGCCCTGTTTGAAAATAAATCTACCAATGAAGAATTTGCAGCATAAATTTGGACTCCTTGAAAAACCTGAAAAGAATTGACAATGTTGCTACCATAAAAAAACGAAGCATCAAGAATAATTCTTGGTGCACATCAGAGATGCACAATAAGATTTTAGCTTGGCTAGGATCAGGCTTCTCCAAGACATTTTGTCAAGAAGCTTTAATTAGTTTTATGTAAGGCAATGAGAGTAGTAAAGTGTCTTCCTTAAAGACACAACATAGCAGTTGAGGCTGCCTGGATTTGGGAATCAAATCTGTTTACTCCTACAAAGGAATCCAGAACACTAACCACAAACCTTCAATGCCTATTGAGAATATTATTGATACACCACTTCCTCGATAACTTGCGCCCGGATAACTCGCGAACCCACTTATAATGCGGTGTCCGATATGGCTCCCGATATTTTTCAAAGAAAATATATTTTAAAAGTTGAACATGAAAAAAGTTGTGATAAGAAATGGTAAATTGGTAAATTAAACCTTGATATATAGCTCGTTTTTATCATCGAAAATTGTGATTACTGCCCATAAAGATAGAATCTATATTGTGAAATTTGCAATTTCTAATAAGATGTCACATATTATGTTAGTTTTTTTAAATAAAAAATAGTTGTCAATACACTGTAAATAAACGGCGCTCAATGAAAAATTCTGGTAAATGCTAACATGCGGCAACAGAGAATGAAATAAATACCAATTAAATGTCTTGCTAGGTGAAATTCACATTATACTCCTTAAATTTTGTCTCAACACTATAATCGCAACATACATATTCTCTTCTATGAAAACATGAAAAGAATCAGTCGACAGTCACATCGAAACCCGTGAGTACTTCCTTGAGAACATAATTACAGGCTTTGTTTCTTTGTTTCGATCAACAGCTTTGGGAAGTGTTTGTTGCAATAAAAGAATCAATTAAAAAAGACCTGTGTTGTTTTATCACTTTGAATATGTCTTTTGTATCAAATCAAACAAGGTAAGTACAATAAAAAAAAGTTCAAAGGCATGCCAATAGGAGCAAATGTTCTTGTATTCATTACCATCATCAAATTTCATTTTACTTGACCAATCAAAAATATTTTCACCTTTTATGTATTACCATCATTAAAGTATATAATATCAGTAATGTATCAATCATTTGTAAATGTGACAATGGAGAGCAAAGGAATTAAGTGAATGGCGTACTTAGTGACTGAAAAGCTGTTCATCATAGATGGTGTTCATAATGACGAAGCGAGATCAAAAATTTGCAATGAACTAAAAATTGCTGACTCAACATTTAGAGGTTGGCTTAAGGATGAGCAGAAACTTTGAAATTACTCACATGATGTTGATTCAGATGAAGGGATGAAATGAAAATGAGCACGGATTGCAAGTGATAATGAATTGGATGATGCTGTGTACACATGGTTCACACAACAATGAATCACAAACAGCAAGTGTTATCGTGTTCTAATTTAGGTCGTTTTAAATTTTTAGACCCATTAATTTCATGTTGGTAATGGTTAACCCTTGTGAATTTATTTTTTTTTTGTCTTCCATTTTACGTCTACCGCAATAAATATCTACACATCATTTGATCGACATTGTTTTTTCGAAATGTGTCGATCTTTCGTATTTAAAAAAGAACGTCTACTTTGGATCAAACAATAAAACTAGAATGTATACCATTCACAGCAAAAATTAGTGACATAGTACACAACATGAAGTTGTACATGTGCTAAGCGAATGGAAACTACGTGGAATAATGTTTTGATGATCAATATACTGCAAGTTATCCTGAAATTAATGTTGCTCTGTGATGAAAAAATTAAAGTACACCGACATGAAGAGATATTTATTCACTGTAAATTTTAGCATGATTATTGAGTATTCAACACTGTAACATGCCAAGCCACCCCACCCCCTTTTTGCCAATACGTCGATCCCTTTGTTAGTTTTGTTGTTTGTTATAGGTCACTCGATAGCTTGCGCCCTCGCTTATATCGCAGTCAATGTTTTTGGACCCCGATGTCCACAAGTTATGGAGGGAGTGGTGTACTAAATAACATAAGATCAGATAGAAGAGGACAACTCTAAACCTTCCCATTATCAAAGACAAAATTTGAAATTCACATTTGTAACAGTATTTGAGGAATTATGGCTGTATTGTGATTTCCTTTAAGATGCATTTTCTTCTATTGTTTCAAGTACCGTCAGTGTGACAAATCCAAGGGAAATAACTACTACAAGGTATACTAATTTACATAATCTGAGTTGCCTCCCTTGAAAACTAAAATTTGACCCAAAAGTAATTAGATCAATTTTGTGACCATTTTAGAAAGTCCATAAGGTTTGTTAATATTATTAGTAATAAAAACTATATTTTTTTAAAGAAATAATGGACACAAAACAGGCTATCTAGGGGCCAACATCAATCCAAGTGAAAAAAAAAGAAATAAAAAACTATTCAGTGATTAGAACGGTAGATGTAGTTAACAGTAATAAACATTGTATAATTTCTAGTAAACATTGTACACCTCTGTTGAACCTAATGTGTAAAAATCACAACAATCTGGCAGATAGAAAGTTTCATCTGTGTTCTTGGCTTAAAATTACCACCAACCTTTACAAGCAAACACCATTTCTATTTTCAAAAATTGCTTACCACAAATGTTTCTGAAATCCAAACAGAATATCTCCTCTATCATTTGCAAAACAGGCAGCATACAGGGGTTGAGCAAAACTCATTTCTCGAATCAGCTGATTTTTAGAGTTCCATATCTGAAAGAAAACGACAACAGAATTATATCCCAAAATATATTTTTGTAAACACTGTCAAAAACTTCAACAATCATGAAAATAGAAAAGTGCTTTTAAAACACTGATATTCTCACCAAAAGTAGATTGTTAACTATCAATATATTAATGGGACAGTAATTCCCATCAAAGTGTCTGGAAATTGACCTTTATGCAAAACGTAACCAGACAGATTAATTGACTAAGGTAACACAAGTACCCCTAGCAACACACCTGTGTCAAGTGTAACAGGAGGGAGATGTCCTAATAACTGTAAAATATGCAAATCCACATGTTGTGAACATAATGTCTACCAAATATCATTGCATTCCATTAAGTGCAGTAATTTTGTAAAAGAATGATCAATGAATTAGTGAATAAAATTGTGTGTCCTCTGGACAATCTAACTGTGGAGGCAAACAAATACCTGTTGTTCCTGACCCTGAACTTCATTAAGTTGCTACATAATTCAATTTTAATTTTTTTTTATAAAACTTCAAAATTATTGCAAAAATAAATCTGCAAATAACTGAGGTTCTTGGAATACAATCAAAAGAAATTACCTATAATAATTTTCACCTCCTCCATGTCTTATAATTTCAAATAACCCCACCCTCACCTAAGGATTGGAGGAGGGTAGGAATGTATATTATATACAAATGGTAAGTGCATACTGTTTCTCCAATGATTGATGCCTTCATAACTATATTTGTACCTTTAAAATAACTGACATATTAAACAACACCAGAAATTGATGAAACATTCCCAATGCATGATGGCACTCTAACAGGAAAAAAATAATAAAGATGTAAAATAACTCCATCAGCTTGAGAACAGGTGAACAATTTGCTTACAAAATATATCCCTGCCTCTTCCACATCCCACCCACACCCCTTTTATGGAAAGGAGTCAAAAGAAAACAATACATGACACTCTTAGAAATATTTGGAGTAAAAAGAGAGTTCAACATATCTGATGATGATGACCAAAATAAGTACTGAGTATATTCACAAAACTTGCAAGAGCATAAAGATTTGTAAATATGTCTTTTCAGATGAAAACAACGATATGGACCAAGTTTCACAAAAACCCATCAAAAAGACTGGAAGACATGTTGTATTCACAAAATTCTGTCTCACACTGCATGCAGCTGCATAAGAAAAAAAGGCAATAACTTTAACAAGAAGCCAAAATGGACCTCAAATCACCAACCTGGCTTACATAAATTAGTTGACCACAACTTATATAAACTATCACCCAAATTTTCAATCATTTTGATTTTGCCTATTTTAATTTTGCCTGATAAAAAACTTTCACAAGATAAATGCATCATTGAATACCTAGTCACTTCCTCATTTACAAAAGCATCCAAGATCAGATGAAAAATCAACTAACATGCACAGGTCTTGCTCATTTCTAAACATCCAAGATCTTGAAGGCATGAGCCCAAATTTTAAGATTTATCAAAATCATCAAACATTATTTTCATTTTCAAAGTGTTAATATTTCAGCCAACATCACTTCACCCATATGTGTGAAATTCATAATTTATTTTACTAAGTTCCAAATTTTGATGACATAAACCCATGTCTGAAATATGGACTCAGGAAACTTAATAAGTAATGTCTTTTAGACTGTGTCTACACTAATTGACTTTAGGATATATTGAATGGTTCCTTAGCTCTGATGGTTACAAACAGAAGTTGCTTTTCTTGATTTCATGTTTTTATGGCACAGTTACTTAAAGTAGATATTTTAATGCCAAAGCAATTGGAGTAATATATCTTGCCCACAGACAAATAAGGGTACTTTGAATAGTACAGTTATACACCCAACACATGTTCAATATTCCTCTTCATAGCTACTAGTATATGCCATCAATGACCTATGGACCTCAAGGACCTTCATCTATAGTTAAGAAATTCAGGCTTGAAATAAACTTACACTGCAGAAATCATTAGTTTTTTATCAGACTTACCATAATCATGACCTCTGACCTTTAGACCTAAATATATATAGGTATTTTTTTAATTAAACTAAATGAAAGTCATCCACATATTTTGATCAAGGAACTTTTTCTAAAACAATGTAAATGTAAAGAACCAATTTTACTTTAATGTACAATGACCCTGACATCCAACCTTCTGACCTCCAAATCAACAAGTATATTTCATGCCATAAGTCCAAGTCCCCAACTAACTTTAATCAAGTTAAGTGGTATAGAACTAAAGCCATTATGCAAAATCAAGTTTTCTTCTTTCAATGGACATGGCTCTGATGTTTGACCATTTAACTACAAAATCAACAAGCTTCCATCTTATACAAAGTGTGTGTGTGTGTTTGTGTGTTTGTGTGTGTGTGTGTTGAATTTTAACATAGCTTTAACAAATTTTTCAGTCATATTGCTACAATGTCTGCAGTGTAACAGTTTATAGTTATGTCTAGCACTGGGGCATCATGCCGAAGACATGTGGCATGATGTCCCACCCAGTCAAATTATCCTAACACCAGGCTGACCAGTCCTAACAATAACCTCTTAATGCTGAGTTCCAAGGGAGACAGCTGTTAGTACCATTTTTATAAGTTTTTGGTATGACTCAGCTGGGGATTGAACCCATGACCTCCTGCATCTGAGGCGGATGCTCTAACCTATACAAATTGTAAAAAATTCACAAACGTTAGTAAGGACATAATTTAAAACTTAATTTTTTGCACAAAAAATATTTAAAATTTTCAGCCACACTGACCTAGACCCCAAAATCAACAGGATTCTACCTTACTCCAAGTGCAAGCCATCCATAGGTAAGTGATGCAGAAGTAAAGATTTTGTTTACAGAAACCCTGTACTTCTTTCTGCCTGTTACTTTGACCTTTGACCTCTTTACAAGTAGTCTTCTTCTTTACCCAATGTGCAGGACATCCACAAAATTTGGTCCACATCCCAGATTTAGAACATCATTGTAAGAAAACTTTTTTTTGACACAGTTATCTTGACCTTTAACTGTTTTCTTAGTCCAAGTGTATGTTTTTTTTCACAAAGTTTGGTCCAAGTCTGCAATGTAGAACTATTGTGTAGAAACATAATTTCTTTATTCAGTCATTGTGACCTTATCTCAGGTCTTTTGTCCTCAAACTGACAGGCTCCTTCGTTACCCAACTGCAAGCTGTTTACAAAGTTTAGTAATCACAGATGGTGGAAAACTCAAAGTAGTATGTGGAAATAAAGCAAGGAATAGGCAGATAAATGTCATAACATAATACTGGGAGTTTGGGGTGGAGGATGTATAAAAATGCATTGATTAAAATGTTGCTTAACACTAAATAAAATTGAACTGAAAAGATGAAATTTTAAATAGACACATATCCATGTATAAAGCAATTCTCTTTCAAAATGGTTCTTAAACTATAATGGTTACAAGAAATGTGGATAGAAAGAAGAACTGATTATTATAGAGCTCCAGTATCTCAGTGCGAGTCCCTAGTAAATATAAATTAAAGCCCTGAGCAGAAACAAGTGGCCCAAGTAAGCTTAAGATTGTACACCTGGTTGACATCTGCCTAATTTCCAATTGTGGATATGCTTTAAATGACTAAATGTTTTTTTTTCTAAATTTGGCACAGTTCAACTGAATGGATCAAGTTATCAAAAATTATCCTATAGTTTTGGTAAGTGCTACCATATTTTATGATGAGAAGGAATCTAATGCAAAAAATGTAAAAATCTTCGTGTAATGATGCCTTTAGTCAAATTTGGACAAAAGTTGTTAAGCAGTTTATTAGAGAGAAAACAGCCATCTTTTTTTTCCTTTAAAGTTATGGCATCCATATCTGATAGTGGATTGGCACCATGTGTAGTCTTTAAAACCCTTCAGAGTATAGTTCTTTCTCTCAAATACTGTAAAAATCTATCCAGCTGCTTTTGAAAATTTGTTATTTTCTTTTTCTAACAACACTTACCATTTTTGTTGACAGATTAGCATTACTGTATAAATCTGAGTGCTCTTCATGCTGAGTTGCCATTTAAACATTTCTTTCCTTTATAAATCCAAAAACATGTGATGATGGACCACCATCATTTGTACCGCTTGAAAGCCCTTTAGCAAGAATGCTTTCTATAAAATTTGGCCAAGTGAGCTTAAATAACATTTCCTTACATTATTTGGACTAGGGATACCAAGGACTCATGCCTGACATTTTTCTCAATAATTAATTTGCAGCCATATATTTTGTGAAACTTAAACATTCAAAGCAAGTATAAAAAAATTTAAGAAAAAAAGAAATCAATAATATATTTAATTATTAAATGTAAAAGAAAATATCAGTTTTACTTCTAGATTTGCTGTTACTTCAGTTAGAGTATTATTCTTTTATGTTTTACTAGTTTTCTCAATATGTACTTTGCACAATTTCTTTTCTTTAAGAAAACTACACTATAGAATTTCACCCAACCAATCTGTATTCAACTCGTATGATTTGTAAAAGTTAATTATCAACTGAAAACAAACCGACTTACTACCCTGAAACCACACAACGCTTTAAATGACAGGCTGTCAGTATAGTTTTATTTGAACAGGTGATCCAACAAGTCATAGAGAATGATAATAAAAAAACAGCAGTTTCTGTTGTATTTGTTTTCATTTTAATTAGTACAATGTCAGCTAATACAGCTCTGCATCAATACTATGCATATCACACTACTATTTCTAAGCATACATTAAGTACATTCTTAAAATGTTGATCATGATTCACCTCCAAAATTAAGTCCATCAATCCTTTTATAACATTAATTTTAAATGTATAGCACCAATACATGTTTCTTTACATGTATATTGCTAGACATATGAATGATATGTAGACTCAAAACATGTCAGAACCATGCCAGGGGGCTATTAATAGGGGACTGCAATAGAATTTCAAAACATAACTAGTTGCTCAACTTAGTTCAATCATAGAAATCCCCACCGATCCCCAATATCCTCAACACAGCATAAGCTGTAAACATTATTCTTGCCTGATTAAGCACCATTTCACTGATCATTCTGTACCCTAAGGGACCCCACTATGTACTAAGTACCATTTTATGAAGAAAAGAAACACAGAAATCGACCCAAAGAAACTTTCACTGATTGGATTCAGAACAGGATAAGTAGTGGATATTAACTGGGATATTTATCAGAAACAATATGTTAAGTTGAACGATTAACTACAAGCATACAGTGCGAGTATAGCTATTCAAGATGAATAATTAACCACAATCATACAGTGTGAGTGTGGATATTCAAGTTAAATGATTAACTACAAGCATACAGTGTGAGTGTGGATATTCAGTTAAATATTATTAATAGCTTGTTTTGCTGGCTCCCCTCCCCATTACATCTACTATAAAACTTCATCCACGTTTCAATCATCTACATTGCAGAAGTCAAATCCATAATGTAGTTGGAGGAAATGGATCCCAATTTTAATGTTATATCAAAGGAGAGCTGGATAATTTTTCAAATGACAAAAGATTTAAGAGATAAAGCTAGCAGATCAAAAAAAAAGAAATACCTTCAAGTAGCCATCTTCTCCACAAGTAAGAAAGAGACAAAGAACAGGACACTTGTCAAGGGCTGTGATCTACAAACAAAACAAAGCATGTTAGAATATTTCTGTTATATAGCATATAGCTTTGTGCTAATATAAAACAGAAATCACAATTTATCAAAAAAGCAAACTCACATTTTCCTCATTTTTCAATGGCATTGTTCTTTAAATATTTTTGCCTTAGAGAACAAATGAAGTTTTAAGTGGACAAATATCATTTGGATATAAATACTAGTGGTACTAGTACTCTAGGTAAGAATCACTCTTCTGGAAATATGCATAGGTCAGCCTCACCGTGTCCAATTTTTTTAAAATTTGTTGTATATCAGAAGCCCCACAAACTAATGATGGGTTCAATGCTCCTGAGAGGTTTTTTTGTGGAGTTTTTATTCTACATAATTAACCAAGCATACAGAACATGCAGAATTATAAAATATTTTCAATCATTTATGAAATCTCTCATACAGAAATGGCGACAGGGCAGGGGAGGACTCCGTAGACTTTTTCTTGTCCATTCAGTCATCTTTTCATGTCAAAGTCAAATGGAAGAAAGCTTTATGCTGGGTCTAATGGTTCTGCTGGGGTCCCTGCTTAAAACAATTATGAAGTAAATCCCATCAACAATTCTGGAAGTGGGTATTCCATTGCTGGTTTAAAACCTCTGATGTTTCCAACACAGAATCCTCACAGAGATGGACACTTGGCAGAGACAGCAATGGACATCTCGAGGATATATGTCAATGTTCTCCAGAGACAATGATTCCACCTTCAACAAAATGAAGGAGGCATCCATAAAAATATCAACTTGGGAGGCAATAGTAGGCATTATACAAGCCTTGAGTTCCTTCATCTCATTAGACTCTTTGGACAGATGGGTCCAGGTTCCCACTGATATCCCTACCTGGGAAGTGCTGGAGTCCAAGGTGAAGAGTGAAAATGACCAAGTGGGCAAATATATCCTGCAACTCATGACAAAAACCAGGTGCCAAAGCAGAGAAGAGGTGACAAACCTTCTGCTGTGTGTCTGCTACTTGGCCTTGACATAAATGTTTTTGCCTCCTTAACCAAGGCAATGAAGCAACAGAAGTTCTTTCATGGATTATGCCCTGGAAAGCCTTTCCTAACAGGAAAATATCCTAGTATCCACAGATGCTGAGGTGTTTGGACACTTATCTGGGAGAACAGTAATCTTCATTTGCTGCCATATTGGGGCTTGCATTGGTACCATTTAATTTAGAAGCCAGATAACATAATAAAAAAAAAATCTGGTGAAATTCCCATGTATTAAGGCTGAGTAACAATAGCAAGATTTTCATGACATCAGCCACAACATCTATACTGGCTGTCAGATCAGCACCATGTTCATTTAGTCTATCATCCAACTAGATATGACGGGAAGTCTTTAAATGAAATCTCTAAGTTAATATGAATAGAAGACATAGCAATAACATTTTCAAGATATCTACTATGGCAACTATGCTGAAGGTCAGATCATCACCATTTTCATTTAAACCAACTAGAAACTATTTGACCCTCTAATCCAGAGATGTAGTAAAATGACTTTCAAGATATGTCCATATTGGATGTCAGATTGGAACCATCATTATTTAGGACCAACTAGACATAATAAAATACATTTTGGCCTATGCTGATATCACCATCCATTCTGGAGGAGCAGTGAGAGTAAAGTGTGATGGGATGGGAAAAAGGCTTAAAAGGCTTGCCCAGTTAACAGACCCATGGAATCATGGGAAGCCCATCCATAGTGTCATGAAAGGAAAATGAAACCAACTCACCAAACAATTATGTGAGTTAACAAATCCCATATAGATTGATGTATATACTTGGAAAAGTCAGGATGTTGACCCAATCTCTCCCCTTTGATCAGTTCCCAGTGGCCATTGCATAAACTCACTGCCCAATGACTGTTGCCCCGATCCAGTAATTGGATGACACATTGTAACCAGTACCCACTGCCTCACCCAGTGACTGCTGATGTTAATAAAGACTTGTATGACCGGCACTTAATGCACCACATGTGCTCAGTACTCATTGTCCAGTGACTAGTCACTCTCCAAAGACCAATCAAGAGAAGAAGACCTTAGGAAAGAGTTTCTATTTTGGGACTCAATGCACTTAGGTTGATGACTAAATAATAAGTGATGCATTTGCAGATGATGGAACCTTGATGGGGCAAAGGAGGAGGTATCATGGTAAATCCTATTATTCAGCAACAAAGATTGGACCTAAACCCCACCAACTAGAATGTACATCATTTGAGATAATGGAGATTCTCATGAAAAAGCGGGCAAAAATTATCCACTTTTGTTTGGGAGAACTGTGGTTTCAAGGATAGGAGTGATTCTCAGTGGCCTGTGCTCTAGGGACATTCCTGTGACCTTTTTTTGGTTGCCTTGCAAATCCTTCCACTGTAAGTGAGACTGTGAGGGATGAAAAGAATATATCCTTGATGACTTGTTACAAATTTTAACCTGATCATGAATTAGGAGATTAGATGATTAATGTTGCGAGTATAGATTGGCCTATGATGGTCTAATGAAAGGTGGAGGTAGAGAGCATTGAATCTCATTCCATCTGTTTTAAGATCATAGCTGCTATTACAACCATGTTCATTGTAAATTGGGCCTCTATGTTAACAAAGTGAGCGTTCTGCCTATGGAAAGATCACCATAGATATTAGATGCAACACTGATCCTATAGTAAATAATGTTACAAAAAAATAATTGGTATCCAATGGAAAACTAGTGTGTGAGGCTTGCAGAATTGCCAACAATTCAAAAGAAGGCATCTTCGAGAAAAAACACCTGTAGACACTTGGGCCTTGTAATTGGCTTGGCAATGAAAGCAGCCCAAAATGTCAGTAACTTTGTCAGATTGTGGAAGCAATTCAATGCAGATTCTTTTGTAGTCAATGATCACCTGATGTCAGAGTTGTAGATCAGGCAGGTGATGCAGAAAATGAGGACATAACTCCAAATGGAGAGGGTGGAAAATATCTTCAGTGCAAGCTCAAGTTTCATAGCGATATAAAGGTCTAAAAACAATGAGGGAACTTGAGAACAGTTTTCATCCATTTTGGATTAATGTAGTGAAGCTGATGTCTCTTGTGCTAGCTGCGAAGTAGTTAGAAAAGAATGTCAAGGATATTGGTTTATTACACTTGAAGTATGTTATGAGTTTACTTTACCTCCAAGGTGTTGCTAAGCAGCAGCTCCCTTTGGTTGGCAAAAGGCTTGAGGATGAGTGAAAAAAACATCTCTTGGAAACTGAGCTATCAGTGCTGTTGAAGGAGTGATACCTATGCCAGCTATCTACAAAGAAACCCAACAAAGAAATATACACGGTTGCTACCATAACTGTAATTTGTAATGTAGCAATTTCAGTAGATCACAGTGAATATCAGAAATACCCCAAAAACTCTTGATAAGTTCATATCAGTTTATTATTGTGCAATGAAAAAAATGAATGGAAACTGGACAGCATGGGATATATTTGATAGCAAAAACCTGTGATCTTTCTATTCAATAATGGTAGTTTGAATTTCAGTTTGTTTGGTTGTGGATATAATGTTTTCAATAATACCTTCTTCTCATGATCCTCAGATACACAGTGTGTGAGTATCTCCACATCATTGCAGTGGGAATTCTTTACATCCGATTTCTTCATATGGTACATTGTTAGCAACCTAGTAAAAACATTGTATACATAAACTTTTGTATAAAACTATAAATATGTCCATGCAACACAACCGCCCTCCTTTCACATTGATATGGTACAACTTAAGAAAGTTTGATTGACTACGCAAATTCAGTGTTCTGTGTCAAATGTTCATAAACTTGTTTAAAGTTTGTCAGAAAACCCCATATTTCATCTGCCCACAAAGCACTAAAGGGGTATCCACTATAATGTTCACGTTTAAAATAAGCTAATTATAAGACTAAAGAAAAATGACAACTAAAAAAAAAATGCAGCTAATATGACTGTCATAAAAATAACCAATCACCATTATTAACAGGAATTAAAATTACGATAGTAGTGCTAAACTAGACCTTTCAACCCTGATGAGTCCATCTCAGTAAGGGAGTTGATTTTTTTCTGTAAGTTTGTCCAATTTTCAGCAAGGTGTAACAAAAAAGAATAAAATGTTACTGTAAAGCTTGAAATCATAATTAATAGTTCAGTATTTGAAACATGCACTCATTTCGCTGTGGTGATGAACACTATGTTCAACCGAAAAGTTTGTCAAGTATGCTTAGACTTTATTTACCAATAGTACAGTTGCACAAACATTAGTTCCAAACCATATGAAGCTCAATGGCTTGTTGCTTTCTCTCAATTTGATGTAATTCTTGGAAATTCTTTTCCCACTTCATATAACAATAAGTCATATCTCCTGCCATGAGATATACTCAAATTGACTGGTGATTTCCAATAAACATAACTGTGTTCTTTTTCAGCTTTAAGTCACAATAATCTGAATATTACTTTTTGTTCTTCTGTGTTGATTATTAACACTTTTCAAGAGGTTTATTTTCCATTTCATCTTAAAAATGCATCGCTTGCTGAACACCATTTTTTAAAAAAAATTTATAACCAACAGTTTGATCATGCAGATGCCTTGTGTGAAAAAAATATGTGCAGTTTAAAGCTTCTGAGGTGCTGCTGTAAAATTAATCTGGTTCCCTGATTAATTTCACTAATTTTAATATGAAATCTGGGTCCAAATCAAACACAGATGCAGACCTGCCAACTTTGACAAGTCCATCTCAGTAAGGTAGTTGATTTTTTTTCACATAAGATTGACCAGTTTTCAGAAAGGTGTAACAAAATATCCCAAACTGCTGTTGCAAAGGCAGACACATAATTAAAAGTTCGGTATTTGAACATGCAGTGACGATAAACATTATGCTCAACTGAAAAGTTTGTAAAGTACACAAGGACTTTATTTACCACTAGTATGGTTGCACAAAATTTAATTCCAAACCATATGCAGCTCCATGGCGTGTTGCTATCTCTCAACATGATGAATTCTTGGGATTTCTTTTTCCATTTGACATGACGATGGCAATCATATCTCCCACCATGAGACCAACTCAAATTGTAAATGATGTCCAAAAAACGTAATTGTGTATGTCCCTTCCAGCTTTATTCATAAAAATCTGAATATTCCTTTATAATCTTCACTGTTAATTATTAACACATTTTAAGAGGATTATTTTCCCTTTCATCTTAAACATGCATTGATTGCTGGATGCCATTTTAAACATTATTTATAATCAACAGTTTGATTCTACACTTAGCATGAACAAAAAGGTGCAGTTTAAAGCATCCAAGGTGCTGCTTTAAAGTTAGTCTGGTTCCCTGACTAATTTCACAAATTCTAATATGAACCCTGGATCCAAATCAAACATGGATGAACCACTTATCTAGATTTTTTTGGCAATGATCATTCAGTAGTTTTTGCTTTTATGCCATTAAGTCCATATTTTAAGGGCAATTTTCATAAGACTTAAATGGCAAAATCATAAAAGTTGGCAGGTCTGCAGATTATCTGGATTTTTAGGCAACAATCATTTTTCTGTAGTTTTTGTTTTTATGCCGTAAGTCTGTATTTTAAGGATAATTTCTGTAACACTTGCAGCAAAATTATAAGGGTTGGCAAATCTGCTAAACAAACATGAACAAAATAAAATTTAAAGAATCATATAAAATGAGAAAAAGGAATCCTGATAAACAGTTCAAAACATTAGGAACAGGGGTAAAACTTGTCAACTGCAATTAATAAATGGACACTATTTAATAAACCAATGGCAAATTAATGACAAATTTCAATCTGCTATGTCCTTACCAGTGGTCTTCATTTCCTGCATGGTGGACATGTACAACTGCAAGGATATTTTCAGTCATGCAGCAATACACTGGAGCGGAGCCAATATCAATCTAAAATACAATACACTTTCTCATTCATATTTATATGTTGTCATACAAACTGTAAAAATAATCTACAAGTAATGTTATCATTAATTAATGTCACATCATCACTGAATACCAAGAGACCCAAGTGGGACTGACATTGCTTACTTAGCTTGCATAACCCAACAGTTGACAATTTTACTAAGCAAACTGATGTTGTATTTCAAAAATACAACTCCATGTAGTTTCCCGACCTTTATATATTGTCTGATTAAAATTCTTTCCAATGATAAAAGTATAATTGATGTGAATCAATCTTGCTCAGTTAGAACTAAACAGTAACAGGCAAGATCCATGCACTAGGCAAACACCATGACAGACAAAAATGTGTCCACTGCAATACATTACAATCCAATCATGTTTTAATAAAATAACTGCATAACAAAGATTTCTTCAGGTCAAAAAAAAAGATAATAGAATTGCAATCTCTGCCCCAAGAGTTGCCATTATGCAGCATCTAAACATTATTTTAACTTCACCCGTTGATTTTTTGACAATCAACAGTAAATTGTAGCTTCTAGTCATATGCTCTAGCTATTGTTAGTATTTCTCACTGATCGGATACGCCTTTTTCCTTAACTGCCATATCTTATCTTTTTATGTTTAAATCTTATCATGTACTACATTCAAAACTGGGACCCATGTGGCACAGAGCATCCTTCTTACTGGCGGTCAGCTAAACGGTCCCATTAAGATTCAATCAATGAACAAAATCTAGCAGCTTAGTCTATTACATCATCATCCACTGCCATGCATGAGTTGTTTTATAATTTTATTCCATCGTGCTGAACTATCTACAGGAACATGAAGAAAATGTGCATATGTTATCTACTGTGTAATATCTACGGGGTTCCAAATCATGAACTTTGTGGTAAAAGCCAACACTGTGCTTGTTTCCAAATTGTTGCAAAAAGTAGTACCATGCAAGTACATAAAAAGTAATACCAGAAGATACTATGCAAAAATAATATGGCATACTAAGCATCAAGCAAGAAAGTAAATTAGGATTGCCAATAATAAACTACGCAGAAAAGCAAAGAAGCAAGAAATAACTTTTTTATAAGGATTAAGAACATATTTTTTCCAAAAAACAACATTCTTTTATTAATAGACTACATTCAAAAATGTCATATTACTATTTGTTCATTTCAACAAAATGTAAAAACATTCTTTTGCAAAAGTATTTTTATTGACAATAGTTATTAACTATTAATTGTATTTTAAATCATAAAATTATAAACTAATATATATTAGTTAAAAGGAAACGTGTATAAAATCCTTTTCGTTTCTATATGATTTTTCCTTTGGATTTTCTCATTTTTCTCCATTTTATGTGGTGGAACAAGTCACTTCTCAAATTTTCAGAACCGAGATTGAACCCAGCTTTAAGGTAATGCTGATCAAATTCAGTAACTTCTCAAATTTTCAGAACCCAGATTGAACCCAGCTTTAAGGTAATGCTGATCAAATTCTTTTAGCTAAATTGCAAGAATTTAATTACCTCCCTTATATATTCATAATATCTGCTCTTACCCTGATGAGGTTTGTGAGGTGTATCAAGAGCTGCCTTATTCTCTCTGTCACATGTATCTGCCATACACACACAAAACCATCAGTACCACCAGAGATCAGGATCTGGGAACAAGGATCCACAGCACAGCCTGATTTATCAACCCGTGCACCACTGTCAAGACAAATTATCTGTCCCTCATGAGCCTGATGGGATTCTTCTAGTGTTGAAATAAAGGCATCAGCTAGGATTATCTACAGAAGAAATTAATTTATTTTGGATAAAAATAATAATAACTATTTTCATCACATTTATATATCATAGCCTGCATGGCATAGACCTAATATGTTTACCATGTTCCTCTGAAAAAAACCTGGTTTTGATTCATGCAAGGGTAAGCTGTCACCCCTTCAAAGCAAGTGCTCTCCTCCAAGTTTCTTAGTTTCCTCCATCTCAAAGACTACACTATACAAACATATGTATGTGTATGTATATGTGCATGTATAGGATTTAATGGCACATCAACACAAACTAGGCTAAATAGTAGTGAGTAAATTTTATATCAAAATATGACAAAACAAAGATAGAAACAAAAAATTAGTAATATCCTTAAAATACAAAGTCAAATATTGGGCATATAAATTTGTTTTTGGTAAAATCTGTGGGTATATAGCTAACATGCTCACAGACTTTATCATGAACAATATCTCCATCACATGTTTAGCTTCCTTTGTCCAATTCAGAACTTTGACCACTGGTTCTTATCTACAGGGTTCCTTATTATCCATGCACAAGTCATCTACAGTCTAGTGAAGGAAATTTAAGAACAAATTCTGCAAAATCAATTTTTTTCAGATAATTATTTCCTTTACCTTAACTATGTGAGTCCAAAATCAATGGGCCTCTTCCATATATGTTAATTGCAAGCCTTCAACAAACAACTTTGAACATGACAAAAGATTGTATATCCAATAAGTGCTCCTGTACATTTACAGTTATTATTCCAATATAGTCTACCTGGTAATACTCCCCAACTGTGATCCATGTCTACTAAACAGTATAAAATTCCACAATCAAATAAGGAATTATTCAAAACAAAAGTTTCCAATACTCTGGAACTTGACTTTGGAATAGTATTCCAGTTAGGATTAGAAATGCCCACTCTACTTCTTTCTTCCAATCCCAATATATCCAGTATCTCAGAGACATAGTTACAATGAGAATGAAAACAAGTGTATCTGTATTCTAAAATTGCCCTAAGCACCATTAATTATACTACACATCTATTTATCAGTAATTGCATATTGCATGTATACTATGTTATTTCAATATGTATAGTTCAGTATCCATCTGGTGAAAGAAAAGTAAAGTATATAGTTTTCTATACCTGTACATGCTATGATGTATATGAAAGCATGTGTGTGTGTATTTGTGTATTTATGTGCATTTGTATATAAATAAGTTCCTTTGTATATGGACCTCAAGGTATTTAGTTCTTCTGCTAATTGTGTTAACCTCTTTAACATATTAAGCCCTAGAGATTTTTGTCATTTTGGCATGATCAGTCTGCAGAAACCATTTCTTATAACCAGTGGCCTTGACCTTTGACCTTTGGAAACCCAAATCAATAAACTTCTACCTTACTTCAAGTCCAACTCATCCACAAAGTTTAGTCCAGTTCAGTGAAGTAAAACTAGAGTTATTGTACAGAAACCATTTTTCTTTTTCTAAGTCACATGTGAGTTTGACCTTTGACCTCAAAGTGAATAAATTTCTCTTCTTTAACCCAAATGCAACAAAGTCTGATATGGGTAGATGATGGTTAACTTAAGGCATTGTGTAAGACACAAGACAAATTGACAGATAGAAGGAAATCATAACATAATATGCACTGTCTTATGATTGGTATATAAAAAGAGTCAATGATGCAGACTAAAATAAATGTAGAGATGTGCAAAGTAGCCCTAGGTAATCATGAATACAAATAATATTGTATTTTAAATCTCATTTTTCATTTTGTTTTCATACTGCTTCATTTAATTATGCATGTATCTCCTAGAAAGCATCAAGTTCAACACAATAACAAAAAACTTATACTGATATTAAAATCACCAAATCAAACTTGGAATGCTCTCTGGAAAGCTTACCTGCCCATTCTTGAGTCCAGCAAACAAAAGATGATCGATCTGATATCCATCTTTATTTTCTCCACTTGAATACATCTAGTGAGAAAAAATTTCAATATATGAATAATCCAACACAAATATTCTTTTCTAAAGAGAGCTGAAGTAATAATGTATGATAGAAGTTTAACATTTCCTATTTCTTGTGAGCCTTCAGAAAGATCAAAATTATTCAACTAGATTAACATCTGTTCTGAAATGAGCACAACAACACATGATGAAAATACTGATTTTAATTTAATAATTTTATAAATTGTGAAGTGAAATCAATAAATTAGATCTAGAAACTTGGACAATACACCTCAGCTTTCAAGACATAATAAAGTAATTTGTAGCATCATCAAGTGCTATTACATGTCAATACAAAGGTATGTTAATGTGCTACATATACTTGCATACAAGTCAAATAGCAAACATCAAAGACCTTGATATGCTCTCACATACTGAACCAACAGATCAGGGTCTCTGTTGTTTTACTGATTAGGCCCAAAAAATTGCATAGACCAAAATCTAATGGCACATTTTGTGATGACAGATATTTGCCAGTATGCAGCTGCAGTTCATTCTGACTTGTATACAAGTACCATATTGGTGACCATCATAACTTCGTGCCCATCCTTCATTCACGAGTCATGTTTCTTCACTGTTTTGAGATCATGATGTCATCAACTGAGCCAATAGCATTCATTGCCAATGACAGTCCTAATCAAGAAATATTGAATAAAATGAAATTTAAATATGGACTACATTTCAAATTTATGAAAATACAATATGTCCAATTTAACTAATGCCATATTTGACTCAAGTTTGTTGCCTTGGAGAGTGTTAGCAGTTCAAGCCAGGGCTGATTTTCACATGATGATTTTCTTTATCTTTTGTTTAGTAGAAAACCCATGACAGTGATTTCTCAGAGACAGCCAAGTCAATAGTTTGGATGGTATTGGTCCACAAATTCTTAAAATTGCTCCACCAGTAATAACAAAGTTGTTAATGAATGGTAATTTTACAGAAATATAGAAATGGGCAAAGGTTACACCTATTTTTATGAAAGGAGTAATGGAGGATCCAGGGAATTACAGATCAAAATCAATTCTAGCTGTATTGTCAAAATTATCTGAAAAGCAAGTAACCATTCAAGGCAATTAAATTTTTAAAACTTGCTCTCCATTTCATAAAATGTTGTCAGGATGTAGAAAGTACCACTTGTGCCAAACAGAAGTTACCAAAGTAATTGATCCTTGGCTGAAGAAATGGATAATGGACATAAGACTGAGATTATTTTCACTGACATGAAGAAAGCCTTTGATCTTGTTAATCATGACATTCTGCTGCATACATTGAACTATTACAGGTTTGACAATCCTTCTTTAAACTGGTTTAGATCATACATAAACCAAAGGTCTTGACAAGTAAGCATTGGCAATATTAGCTCTCAAACTTGCACAATTCATTCAGGGGTCCCTCAAGGCTCAGTTTCAGGCCCTATCCTCTTTCTTATCTTTTTCAATGAGCTACCATTAAATAATGAATCCACAAAATTAATACAGATTTCTTTGCAGATGATGCACCCTTGTACACGTCTAGTTCTGATACTGAAGTTATCCAAAATAGATTAAACTCAGACCTTAATAGAGTCCAAAACTGGGCACAACAACATAGGATACAATTAATGAAGGTAAAACAAAATGCATGATCTTGGGGACATTACAAAATGTACTAAAGTTAGGGAATCCAGACCTATCAATTGCAATAAATAATCATCCATTAGAAAATGTCAAACATTAAGAGCTTGTAGGTGTGTCTGTAGATAATCATTTATAATGGGATGACCATACTGATAAGTGTTGTAAAACACTGTCATCCAAAATTGCCCTACTCAGCAGAATCAAGAAATATATACCTATGGAAACTTGCTATCAATACTACAAGTCATATTTTCTTCCAACAATGGATCATTGTTCAAATGTATGGAGAAACTGCAAAATCTCAGCTTAACAGGATTTATAAACTTCTGAAACAAGCAGCACGCATAATTTTAGATGCATTCTTTGTTCATCCCTCAAGAGCATTGTTTATAGAACTCATGGTTCACAATATATGAAAGGATAGATTTTCACAAGGCAGTTCTTGTATATAAATGTCTATATGCAGCTACACAAGAGTATCTTCATGACTAATATATTCAGGCCTTTTTCAACACAATACCAGTTGAGATCAATATCACATGGAAACCTTCCAGCAGCAAAACCAAGAACAGAGCAATTTAAAAAGAGCATCCAGTACTCTGGTACAGTTCTGTTGATCAAACTTCCCCTACAAGTAAAAACTGCTGAAAATATTACAGAATTTAAGAAGAGATATCATGAGCATGTATGTATTTCTAACAGGTAATGTAATTTAGTATTTTATAACTAAAAACATTGAAATAAATAGTAGGGACCACAGGGGCTATCATAATGAGTAGGTCATTGAACCATGACTATTGAAACCACAAGGGCTATCAAAATGAGTAGGTCATTGAACCATGACTATTGGGACCACACAAAAGCTATCATAATGAGCTGAGACATGGAGATCCTAATTTGCTGGGAAAGTGTAATCATACAGATAATCCCACTTTATAATGAAAGCATTTGCTGCCCTGGCTCTCCGTGAGACAAAAACAGGAGTTTACGATTCCCTTTCATACTTATTAAGTCCACTAATGGTCTCCTTTGGAGCTGAAAATGTGTTTCTGTTACCAACTGGTGCTTATATTATTCTGTGAGGGCCACATGCCCCAGTCTGGATATGCTGTCTGCCAGGATATTCTATTTTGTCCCAAATTTAATGGACTGTGAGAGAAGAATATGTAACTTCCTGATGCCTAAGGAAAAATAGTATTGATGTGTTGTAAAAGACAACCATAACACAACAAAAGACTAAGAACATTGCCCATATTTATCCAGGTAAGCACCCCATCCTAAATCTAATTCATCTTTGTTAAAAAAGGAGCGGGGTTCGTGGTTGTGAAAATCAGTATCCCAGTCTTGAATGGTGAAGTAATTGAGAACTCTGAGAAATCTGAATTGATACTGGATCCTAGTGTGGTTTCCAGTGTACCAGAAGCAGGACAAGAGAGGATGTACATGAAGTCTCTATAGGTACCAGATCTGCAGCTGCATTCAAAGTTCTTAGGAGAAAGAGGTAAAAAGTAATTCAACAATACAATCTTGGCATTAAGATCCACTATGAGAATGAGAAATATGGTGATCTATCAAGATCTCAAATTAGCCACTATTACCATCATCATTGTATGAAAGGCTCTGGGGCTGAAGGAAAACCAGAATATAAGAATCAAAAATTAAAATATCTCTTATGACAAATGCAGATGTATTTCCTATGAGGTGGAAAGATGGGACTGAAGGTATGCATACTGTAAATCTATGGAAACCATCCAGTCATAAGGCCTTATGGCAAACCTGACCATCCAGTCATAAGGCCTTATGTCATACCTGACCATCCAGTCATAAGGTCTTATGGCATACCTGACCATCCAGTCATAAGGCCTTATGGCAAACCTGACCATCCAGTCATAAGGCCTTATGTCATACCTGACCATCCAGTCATAAGGTCTTATGGCATACCTGACCATCCAGTCATAAGGCTTTATGGCAAACCTGACCATCCAGTCATAAGGCCTTATGGCAAACCTGACCATCCAGTCATAAGGCCTTATGGCAAACCTGACCATCCAGTCATAAGGCCTTATGGCATACCTGACCATCCAGTCATAAGGCCTTATGGCATACCTGACCATCAAGTCATAAGGTCTTATGGCATACCTGACCATCAAGTCATAAGGCCTTATGGCATACCTGATCATTCAGTCATAAGGTCTTATGGCATACCTTACCATCCAGTCATAAGGCCTTATGGCAAACATGACCAAGGTGGTAATTTCTATCTTCAAATGTTCTTCCTGAAGAAATTTGTTTAAGGTGAGAAGACCAAAGATGAGTAAAAATTTTCCACATTTTGTAAACACAAAAACTCTAAGAATAAAAAAAATAATGCAACAGCACTGAGCGGACAAGAGATAAAATGACATGGAAAGCATATGCCTTGATGTTTTTACCATCTCCAGAAAGTACTGAAATGCCACTGCCAAAGATTTCTTCTTCAACAGGCTGATGGAGTTACCTGAGAAAGACTGCATGAGAGAAAATCAGCACTAGGTTTCAAGCCTTATACTTCCAGGGCTTTAGAAGAAGACAAGCCCAGTTACCAGCCATTGTTCCTACTTGTGATGCACTGGAAATGAGGGGATTAAGGGGCCAAGCAGGGAAATGAACCAAATAGCAAGAAGCAAAGAGTAGTATCTGGAGCATAGATAGCTTCTTCATGTACTCATTGCACCGGAAACACTTATGCACAAGCTCAAAAAAAATAGAGGTGTGCAGGAGTAGCAGAAGACCTGAAACAGAGTAGGCCTCAGAAAGCCTCTCCATACTGAAGAAAATCTTAGTGTCTATGGTCCCAGAGGCTCTGCACACAAGTCAAAAGAAAACATTTACCACCTTATCAAATATATGGACTTCCTCCTCCTTCAACAACTGACCCAACAAGCGAGAAAAGACAGGAAACCCAAATGGAAGGAAAGGACCTGCCACAAATGATTGTACTGGGCATTCATTTGAATCCACCAGAATGGAAAGAGAATCAATGTCCCGAACATGCTCCTGTGGCAAGATAGGACTCACCTCACTGGCATTCCTCTCCAGAGAGCTAAATGTCAAATTAGTTTTTCTGGTCCTGCAAATGTTCATGGGTGGATAATAGGATTAAACTTTCTATTTGTCTTGTTAGGCATATGGTATTCCAAATCCCTTCTCTACAGTACTGTCGAAGAGTGGCAGCCTACCTCCTTTCATTGGACAAGGACAGACATTATGGAGCTGGTCTGCAGCCTGTCACATATTCTATATCTTGAAACCAAGGGCAATGATATCCAAGATATCATGGGAGTTGGGTGGGGAAGATTTACTATCATGTAGGAAAGGAGAGATGCCATTCTGATCCAATTCCCCAAATGGGTGAACAAAACCTGACCCCTATCAACATAAGGACTAAATAGTAACAAGGACAAGGGGTGGGGGCATCAACCCAATCCCTGTCCCCAGGATGACAATCATAGTCTTGTGGCTGATTTCTCAAAGAGCAGTGTACCATAGTGATCACCATTCAAAGCCAGTGACCAACAGTTGAATGCTGTCATTTGTCCAGTAACCTACCATGAAGGTGTGACTCATTCTCAAGTAGTTCTCCTCTCTTGGGAGGGGCCAATGACTGATCCTTAAATGGCACTGATGGCAATGGACCAGTTTCCAAACCAAAAAGATAACTTCTTTTCTCTGAATCACAGGCCAAGGGTCTTTCTTCTATCCTTTATTGATACAGAAACATTCCACAAAGTTCCATCCTTGATCTGTCAGTAAACAACATATATGCCATCACTTCATGCATGCACAAGTATGGGGTGTGCATCCCATGTATCCCAACTAACCCACAAAAACAAGATAACCTTGAACAACTCAGAGTGTATATTACTTACCTTAAAAGCAGTTACAAAAATGGAGAAACAAAGAAAAGAAGTGACTGATGGCACATAAATGATCTCATAGAAGTCAATGGAAAAAAGGGAAGATGCTGAATAAGAAATCATTATAACTGAGGTGATGTTTTTCATTCAAATCTGGGCATGAAATTAGAAACTGGGGAAGGGAATATTTAGCTTGAACTTGTCACATGGCATCCTGGAAAAGATAAGTAATGCAATATTATCAGATTGTGTATTACTGCTAAAAAAAATCTAGGGATGGTTGTAGGCATGTATAAAATTTGTATTACAAAAGAGACTAAATATTACCCAGTTTCAAAATACATTTCACATTATATAAAAAGTCTTGTATTTCTCTGAAAATTGAGATAAATCTAAGATTTTGTTATGCAATATATAACATAATGATACTAATTTTCCAAACCCAAGTTTGACGAAAGAAACCTTGAGTACACATTATATTCAGGTGAACATTATATTCAGGTGAACATTATATTCAGGCATGTATTATATGCTAAGAAATATAGTTAGAAGAACAAGTTAACTTGCAACATACCACTATTACCATGGTGATATCCATGATCTGTTCATCTTCAAACTCTGATGCCCAAATCTCCTCTATTTGGCAAGGATTGGTTGAACAATTATTTATCAAAACTGAAATGCAAGATATAGTAAGCAGGGTACAGCTGCCTGTAAAGGTAAGAAACCTTCATATTAATCTCTGTTACTACATGTTATAGGCACAGTATCTTAGGACTACTGAATTTAGTGTAAATTAAAAAACTTGAAATTTTCACTCCTTCTTTTGAAATGTACAGTAAAACCTGTCCAAATTTATGAATCAAACAAATCCAACACAAGAAACTAGAGTAAAATCTCCCTTCTAACCAAACCAAAATTGGAAATAATCCACCATTAAGATCACTTTCATTTTGGTCCTAATCATTCAACACTGATTTATATTTAACTTAATTTTTGTATATTGCAACCAACCTCAAACTGAAATTTGTTACCAGTATTAGCCCCATTTGAATAGTTAAAGTACTGATACATGCATGCACAAGTCCATCTCATGGCATCAGTAAGAATGAAGTCATAATAATTCCACTGAAAATATGCATAAAGCAGCATAATTTTTAATCATTTCATCATATACCATGATGTGTCTGAAATCAATGCCAAAATTAATCTGAAAATAATGATATGGAGAAATACAGAATATTATAGTTCATTATGTATGTAAGCTTTTGTGTAAAGGTCATCAGACAGTGTCTTTGTACATTTCTGCCTCGATTGGCACTCAGCATTTAGAGGTTAGCGTTAGGACTGGTTGGCCTGGTGTCAGGATAATGTGACTGGTAGGACATCATGCCACATGTCTTCAGCATGATGCCACAGTGCTAGACATCACTATAAACTGTCACACTGCAGAAATCATAGCAATATGACAAAAAAAATTGTTAAAGCTATGTTAAAAATCTCTCACACACACACACATTTCAAACAGCAAGCATTTTCTCCATTAAATTCCATATGAATGTGAATACTGTATTTACTTCTTTTGCTTCAGCATAAATAATTGTTAACAAACAAATGGAATTTTTGTTATTGGGAATGAATGATATCATTTACTGGTTGATTGGTTGCATGGTGATTGGCTGACAATGTCATACCATGTGCACTTGATGGCTCCTTTTGGTAATTTCTAAACTTTTTATAAAAAAAAGGTCCAATAATTTCATCAACCCTTAACTTTGAGATTGAAATTGATGATTAGCAACTACTCTAGTATGTAAATGAACTGACTTGGATATTCTGCTGAGAAACATTTTGCGACCATCACATTGTTGATCAACTGTATATGCTAGTTGACTGAACAAGCATCTGTTGCTATTGTTTAAAGCATATTGAGCAACATTTAGTGAAATAATTTTAGCATTTCAGAAGCCATGCCATGACCATGTTTGTATTATATGAACAAGCTATTGCGCTTTCTAGAATGGGAGTGATACAAGTTTCAAGACAAAAATTTAAAAAAGTAAAAACAAGATAAAAAAAACAAGAAAAAATGGGAAATGCAAGTTAAAAAGAAAGTTGTAAAATAAAAGCACAAAATAATTATTTTAAACATTGGTATGCCACTGAGAGTTTCGTCACTTGACCTCTTGTTTGGCAACCGTGACAAACAGAAAGACAAACATGGGTGTTCATATATAAAATTCATATTTTAACAAATCATATTATTACAGAGTTCAAGCACAGTAAATTTTATGGCCCATATATAGTTACTTTAATCTCATTTTTTAATTTTGATCTCTTAATTATTCTAGATAGTTGTTCTTCCTTGTGCCAATGTTTCTAATTCTACACCTCTGTCTGTGTGTGTGTTTGTGTGTGCGCGCGCATAGGTGTGTCCTTAATGGTCCATTTAGGAAGACCTTGCTTTGGTCAAAATACAGGGAAACTTTATTATTTTCCCTGTGCTATTTTCCAACTTTTGTGTCATTAGATAATTATTTGTTGGTCTGCATTCCCATTTTCTGTCTTTCATATTTCTTTGGAATTTGACACTATTCAAAGCATAATTCATTGATTATGTCTTTGTCTTTTTACACTGTGTGTGTGTGCATGTGTGTGTGTGTGTGTGTGTGTGTGTGTGTGTGTGTGTGTGTGTGTGTGTGTGTGTGACCCAAACATACTTGATCCATCTGATAGCACTATATGTAGACGACTCTGATGCACATCATAGGCAATTTGTGTCATTACCTGAAATGTAAATATGAATTGAATTAATAAGTATACAAATCCCAAAAAGGGACTAATGCTCTACTGCCAAAATGAACTGTTAACTCTAGCAATGTGTTGCTTTCTTGAGGATAAGAATTCAATTAATGAAAAAAATGTGAAAAAATGTCATCAAAAGCAAATCATTACAAACAGTGCCAGCTCTGTAGCTGTACTATGAATCATTGAATCATACTATAATGGTGTATAATTAATCTTTTGAAAAATTGCTCTTATTTCTAATTATATACAGGAAAATAATGAGAGTGGAAAAAAATCCAATACCTGACATAACTATAGTATGTTAACAGATTTATAGCTATTTTAAATGCATGGCTGAAGATGGCACAATAATCAGAAACTAAAACATTAAAAATGTTTATAATAAATGCATTCATAATTCTTTATAAAATATACATGTAATAAATCCTGCCCTTATGGGCACCTGATTAAGGCAGACTACTGCTGATGATGGACAGTTTCAGTGTGCCTTGTCCCTATTTATGACAGAAATGGGGGATATTAAAATGACCTTTTTATTTATGCCTCCTTGTATCCTTCTGTCAATCCCAATGTTCTTTTCATATGCAACAACTCTTTCATTATTAAATCCAATATTTGATGTGCAGCTTGATAATAGTGAGACTTTGACTGAGTTTGATTGTCAGTATTCTCTATCATTCAACAGTGTTAGAATGAATGACTGTCAATTAGACCAGTTTTCTACACAGAGACATTATTATTATTGCATTTAAACCTGTTTGGTGTGTAGATTGACAGTGTCAAGATCTTAGCCGTATTTTGATATTTATGTGTTATATTGCTGTTTAGCATATTTATAGTCCAACATTTTTCAAACCAAACTTTCATTTCCGTACAAGAATTGGTACAACTTGACTTTTTGAACAAATATTTCTGCTTTGGATCTGTGAATATCATTGGATGCAGCTGCAAGCCAGTGCATCCAATCAGAATTCAGTTGTTCAAATTTGAACACTATTCCTACATGATTAAGGGAAGGAGGCATACAACTTGAATGGACTGCTAAAGGAGCAATTTTCCACTGCTGCAGTCCATGTCTGCACAACTACCTTTCACTCAAATAGACCTACAATAAGCTTCCCTCTAGTATGTAGTCATACTTTCAATGTTAAACTTACAAAGCATCTTTTATAGATCAATTGCCTCAACAATTTTCAGCCGATCTATAATACACCATGCTACTGGTTAGTTGTCATTACATGCTAAGGGATGCAACTCATGATATCCAATAGATGTGTGGATAAAGCACCAATATATCCATTTAATCTGCAATGTTGTACATATGGTTTATCATATTGGAACATTGCCTAGCAAAGATGTATCTGAGTTAGATTGCTTCTACTCCAGAGATTTATTGACACAGTTGAAAGAGATGGTACATCACAAAGTATTTTTTCCTCTATAACTCTCAGTGTCAGACCAATTTTACTGTGACAGCTATAATCTCCCTCGCATGGCAGTAGTTTCTTCAGGTCCAAGCCATAATTTTCATCTAGTTTTGGTATTTTTTTCAAGTACAACACTAACAGCTAGTCCAACATCAACAGATTTTAAGAAATGAACAAAGTTTGCATTTCTGGCACAATTGATCCTTTAATTACCTAACATTTCCTCCATTCAATACCAACTGTAGTTTGCATGAACTGGCTAATGCAAGGTCGCAGTTCTTCATGCATAGCTTTGTTAAGATCATCTTGTCTGTTATTAACTTCATAAGTCCCACTGCTTTTGTTTATCTAAGTACCATTCTTCAAAATATCAAGATCATATATTTCATATGTAATGACCTCACTCATGATCATGAAGAAGCATTCTTAGGTTCATTGTCAAGGCAAAGAATATATAAATTCTGAAGGTATTTAAGCCATATTTATTCAAAACATACCCCAAATTTAAATATCAAAGGACAATTGACTGGATGAATAAAGACAATAACATACCAGTTCAAAATTAAATCAATCTTGTCTTACTGTAGGTGGGGCAAGCAGAGTCCTTGTCAACTGCAGACTGGTCAAGAATCAAATTGTTACATGTCCATTTATGTGAATGCTGACAGGATTTTTGTGCAGGCATGCATATTTAAGAGACCATGTGTTGTCAATTGCTATATATATATATATATATATATATATATATATATATATATATATATATATATATATATATATATATATATATATATATATATATTTGGCATTATGTGCTTGGCCTTTGTCTGTAATTGAGGACAGGACTTTGGGCCTACCTGAGTAATGTCAATTTTTAAGTATTTGTTGACTGATAATTGATTTCAAGGTCTAGTTTTGTTTACAAAATTCAGGAAGAGAATTATTGACTACATCCTTGTAATTTTACTGTGCCCTAGGTTTCTTAAAAGGTTATGATAAACTAGATTATTCATTCTCCTTTTACATTCAGTGTCTGCAATTATTTACAGTTGTGATCAGATATAATTTGAGAGGAATCATTTATTTAAATTATTCACTGGAATTACAAAATGCTCTGTAAATTCATTCAAAGACATTCTGTATTATAACAATGTGATACATCAAGAGTGTTGGCAACTCATCAAAGACTATTGGCACAGCACATTGAATACTGAAATTTATTTAAATGCTGTATAGTTTTGGAATTGTAATAAAACTTTTAATCAGACATGTAAGGAAGGCAACTTGCAATAGGATAAACATGTCCAATTATGGATCTCATGCAACTATTTTAATTTTTAATCTATGTCATTATCTTATTTTTAACCTTTTTCAAAATCAAAATATATTTTTGTACAATAAGATGACAAAGAGAAAAATGTGCTGTATCTTATTTTCTGAAACCTGTTTTTGAAGGGATCCAATATATTTATTCCTTACAAAGATATATACTTCAAAGAAAAATGAAACAAAAATGTGAAATTAAGAAAAGAATTCATAATGATGCCCTGTATTAATAATGTCCACATATGCACTATTAAGTCCTTTTTATAAATGAATCCCAATCATATTCACTCTAAATTCCATTCAAGACTTATCCTAAATCAGGTACTATTAATTGAGTTAAATTATTGTGTACTGGATGATTTGAGAGTATGTCTAGTTAATTATGATATAAACATTATAAATATCTCAAACTACTGTGATTTTATTCATTACAACAACATAATGTTCAATTAAGTCTGAGATGCACTGATCACATCAGAGGTGTAAAATATACAGGCTGTAACAATACAGTCAAATTAACACACAATGTGATGATATACATATTGTACATGTATAGTAAGTAGTGCAATACAACAGCATAAATTAACAAAATCAACAAACAAAATAATAAACAAAAATTAATTATTAAAATACAACTAAACAAAAATAAAGTTAACATATATATACCTGCATTTTACCAGCATCTGAAAATCAGTTTTCCAAAGGACAAATACCTATATAAACATTATATGTTGCAGAAAAATAATGTATTGTTATTTAAATGTGCAGTATTTTGTGGGGACGGTACTTACTAACCAGCCCAGCTGGTCCAGACATTTTAGCAGGGCCTTCAATTAATGTTAGAAGGTGATTTGTCAAAGTAGGTGGGGGTTTGGGAAGACCTCACCCAACAGGGATGTAAGGTTTTTTGTTTTTTTTAAAGTAGCCAGGTGTAAAGTAAAAGTAACCAGGTAACTCACCCAGCTGATAAGGAAAGCCATTTTAGACTATTGGTATGTGTACCCAACAAGTGTTGGTGACAATGATGCTAGTAACAAAGCTCATACTGACCAGATTGAAAACAATTTTAAAAACATACATAGGCTTCAAGAATCCAGACTACTCTATTTTTCTATGCAGTACAAGTCCAAGAAATTGAATCAGATATACATGAGCTGAATGCTCTAACTGAATATCCATGTCATGAGTGAAATTACAAAATGAAAGATGTGTAACATGCATCTATGACAAAGTCTGGATTTGTTCTGGAACAGATAATGATAGAAGACAGAATCCACTTGAAAAAGAAGGGTCTATCACACATTTTCTGTGCCATAAAAGAGATGTTCCTGGTACCAGAGGACAACTTTGATTCCTTTAAAAGTTATAGAAACCAAGATCACAACTATGTTTTGGTCTAAGATAACTGCAATAATCATCATGAGAAATCAAGGAGATGTTTCTACTGTTCTGAACCAGGCCATAATGTGCATTCATTTCAACAGAAAAGTCATGACTGTCTGCAATATATACATAAAACAAAACACTATAAAATGTTCCACTCAACTACAGTCAAACCCGGTTATTTCAATTAAATCGGAGGTGTAAAAAAATTGTTGATATAACTGGGTCCCAAGATATCCGGGTTCATAAAAACAAATAACGTAATTTTAAAAATGTCCTTGACCATTACTCTTGCTCTTACATTTACTGGAATCCCCTCCAACTGCATGTTACAATAAAACACACAAATTGCTTAAGTGATAATAAAATGAAAGAAACTAACCTGGTATTGTTATCTTTTATTCCTTTTTTATCATCATGAGTAATTTATTAAAGAAAAATATATATGAACTTCCTATATCACATGTAGTGTATGCATCTATACTGTAGTGTGCATCACTTATGTCAGATAACATGCGAAGCATTTTTATAACTGATGTGAATATTGAAAAACAAATTATGTTTGGCTGTACTCAGATGTTTGAATATGTTATCATGACTGAAAATTTGATCCAAGAAAATCACAAATGAGAAAGAGTGAGAGAGAAACATCAACTGAATGCTTTAAGGCACCCGCCTTTCACGCATAACATGGTGATAGGTGCAAAATAACCAAGATTGTATTATATCCAGGAGAATATATGACAGTATCTTGTAAATAAAGATCAATACATGCTTTTGAAAATCCATGTATATGTACATTCACTGTGAGTGCAAATGACAATCCTTTCACTAGAATGGGTTACACAGAGTATTATTAAAGCAAATTAATGTTGAGTATACTACTTACCCTGCAGGCATCAATGCGAATTTGTATCAATTATGATTCCAGATGACAAACAAATAGATTCCTGGGTGGTGAATAAACATTCGGTAGCTAGCAGTAAACTCATTCTTTGAATTTACAGGTAGGATATAAAATACAAAGGCCATTTTACTGCAAAGCAAACCAATCCTGGAAACTAACTTTGGATTCTTTTAAGTGTGCCGATCTTCTTCTTCTGTTTCTTAAGCTAACTTTGGCTCCTTTTTACCAGTATTCACAGTTATTTTGAAAATAAATTAAAACAGTAGAAGACGATTTTTCTGACAGACCTTAAAAGAAGAGATATTACATATAAGAAACCAAAACAAAATTAAGAAGACCTCAAGCCTGAGAACTAAATTATGGGGCCTCGACTTTACTGTATAGAAGCTAAGTGCCTGAGATTATCCATTCCCGTGCATATTTGCGAGCATATATATAGGGTGATATTCTGCCTAGTAATAAATTTCTTGTTCTTGATAAGTACATGTATATACTGTTTCATGAAATGGCTGAATGCATTAAAAGAATGAAATTGTTTGTGGCATCAATGGTGCCAAGCATATGTATGAAAACGTAAGTGCTTTTGAATGGTTCATTTCAAATTGGCATAAGATTTTTAAAAAGCGGACTGATATTACTGATATTACTAAAACAATAATGTAGTGCACATTATGATATGTTTATGTACTTTTGTGTTTTATAATGTATAGATTCAAAATGAAAAAAGTATTAATTTTTTATTCATATACAGTATGCATTTATTGTACTTGTACGTGTAATTTTACCATATATTTTTGTATTTCCACTGCATTTTACTCAGTTTATAAGTCCTACATCATTTGAAATTATTGCGGACATGTTTGGCTATTTTGTCAAAAAATCAATTGTCTTTATATTATGTGCATATGGAGCAATTTCATGACTTTTGAATATTGATTATTAATTTGTACATGTACATATACATAATATTTCATTACTTGTATCTCCTTGATTGTTGTTTCTTGTATACATGTATTTCCAAACATAATTCAGATCAGAAATGCACCTTAAGAAACAAAAGGGAAATGATACAATACACATGTAGCTGACATCTACGATTTTGTGTTTTCGTAAAATAAAATTACATTGTAATTTGTGCAACTCTTGTCTTGGTGACTCAATGAATATTTTATGTAGTGAACATGATATATTCTTAATAAACTAACTGATTAAGCTACTCTTATGAAGCAATAATAGAAAGAATACAAAATAAACATGTGACTACTGCCATTGCTGACCAAAATAGTACATGAAAACTGATCGCTTTTGCTGACCATTTCTTATATAATTTCTGCAAGATTTATATAATAATATTGCATTTCATTGAAATAAGCGGGTCCACATGTTACTTCGAACCAAAACTTATGCCAGACATAACCAGATTATTGACTTAACATAGGTTGAGATAAGTGGGCAAAAAAGCAGCATAACAAAGTAGGATTTTTTCAAGACTGGGCCAAAATGCTCAACATATGCGGGTGGTCGAGATAATCGATGTCAAGACAAGTGGGTTTGGCTGTATGCAGCAACGAGGATTATGGCAATCAAGATGGGGTCATAAGTGTAAACACCAAAAATAATTTTCCAGAAACTTCACAACAAGCTATATGATCTGTGAAGTGTGATTCTCCTTGTCATGACAGAAAACAAACTACAGATACCCCATTGCATGATGATGCCCATGGAATTACCCATGGTGCAATCTTATTAATTCCCTCCATCAATCAAAATGACCACAATATGTACACTGCTACTGAGATAACTGTTGAATGTACTAATGTTTCAAGGCTCATTACAAAATCTTCCAGAAAAACAGTTGATAGTATTGACTGAGAACATTGTAAATCATCACTACTGTTGGCCAATGACAGAAAACTGAACAATCATCACTACTATTAGCAATGAAAACATTATAGACAATACCATATCATTTGTTTATGCAGATGAGATAAAAATCATATGTTTTTGGTTTCAATGGCTGTTTTATGGTGTGAGGGCTGATAATGGTACCAACAGGGTTCCTGCAGACTTAACAAAAACAAATTCCATGACTTTTCCAAAACTTTTCCAGGGCCATTTAATAAAACTCAAGGATTGCATTATCTTGCATTGTCAAGTAAATGAACATAAAGAATGACATCTTTCAACTTAAAATAAGAAATAAGTTAACCACAAATATTTTTAATATGTACATTTTAAATTTACCTAGGCTAGCACACTTTGACTTCATGTAGTAATTCATGTCATAATCCAATGATCAATGTAATTTGTATTCAAAAGAAAAAAGGAAATAATTCTATGTAGTCTTTGTACGTGTTCCTATTTACAATATTAACAAAACACATTACTTTCCAGTTGCTTTCTTTTATTTAGTGAACTACACCAGAAATCACGTGATACTTCCATTAGTGGAACTTACTCTTATTATATGAATTGAAACCATTTATCGATTGTAATTTTATCATTTTATTTAATCGGTTCTCTGTGTTCTATGAAATTTGAAGTAATCAATTTCTTTAACTCCATTGTCACAAATTCCATGACTTTTCCAAAACTTTGCAAGGTTTTGACAAATTCCATAACTTTTCAAGGCCCTTAAAATTTATTTTTTAAATTCCAAAACTCTTCCAGGATTCCTTGACCTGCAGGAACCCTGTACCAAGCTAGAAAACTAGTGGCATGAATTGAACCTGTTCCCTTCTGGCTGCAAGTCTAACATGCTAACCATTGAGACAATGCAGCTCTGATACAATGTGAACCAAAATAAGCAACTGAGTTTTACTTTAACCAAGTGGTTTTCAAACTATTTTCAATCTACCCAGTTAAAGAAAATGAGGCCAGCAACCCACCATATTTAGCTTTTGACTCAGTTTTCTTAAAATCTTAATACTGCAATGCGACTGAATTAGCAAGATGACTCTGTGCTCCACTTTCTGCAACCCAGTACTGGGTCATGATCCATTAGTTGTAGGCCACTTTTCTACTCTGCTAAAACTGTTATAAAGTATATAAACTGAAAACATGCATACAAAGTTTTACCTGGAATGAAGACAGGGGGTACATGATGGTGAAGGTCTGGCCAGACTCTGGTGATAACAATCTCACACTACCATCCTGCAATGATCAAAATTTAAAATGACCTTTACATAAACTCTGTTGCTCTCTCTTTGCATTCACACAATTTACCAAGCCATATCTTCTAAAAGATTTTCTTTATCAGCTGCAAGAAATAATATTAGAAAAGTAACATTTTCTCAGAAGAGCATGGCCTAATTAGAATAATTATGTAAAATATACAATTATTATCTTTATTGTCAGTCATCTTGTGTGCTCAATGACCAATTACAAAAAATTATTATACATGCCCTCCATCAGCAGCATCACCCAAGGGAAACTTCACACCAAGAAACTTAATGGTATCTGGTTTTCTTTTGTCAAATGGTGTACTGCATTTAAAATCTGATTTTAAATACATTCTATTCTACTGTATTTTAGATCAAATAATAAATCTTGGAGTGTGATATAACTTAGCATGTTTCTAGAATTAAACACTGCAGTTAATAGGGCAGAGGAAGTTGGTCATAATTCTTGTTCTCTAAGATTTGTCCACCAATAAACTTTTAATTGCTCTGTTCAACATCAAAATAAGAAGAACAAGCATTTGAGAAACCATTTTTTCTGGTAAAATGTTTTTTTTGATAATACTTACCTTATCATAATACCTTAAGAAAGCTACTATTACATCACAAATAAAGCTTTCCCAGTTAAACTCTTTAGCTAAGAAAACTAAACATTACCTGCCACATTGGTGACAGTAAAGAGTGATCTCCACTTGATACAGGGATTGGCACCAAATTCTGACAAATATTACTGAGTATGAATTTTTTGCCCTTGACTAATAAACTGTCTCCATGAAAGCAAATTACAGGAACTTCCTAGAAGCTTTGTGAACTTGATATAGACACTCATCTTGCCAGTAACCACAGGTAGTACAGTCTACATCCTGCACAGCAGTTATAACTTGCCTTGTTGTTTTCATTTTGAACTATGGGATGCATATGATATGATTGAGTATACTGAGGTCTATGACTAGACAAAGAGTTTCACTGGCCTTTTGAACCAGGAACAGTCTTAAATATAAACCTGGTTAATTTACATAACAAATGATCTCTACTACTTTTTTCTGGTGAATATTATTGATTTCTCACTGCTCGTATTTAAAAAAAAAAAACAGGGCAAAAATTATCACCTTACTGCCTCTTACCCACTTCTGTTCTAGACAGCTGTGGCTAAGATCTTTAGGTATATGATCATAGGATTGCTTCCCTTCTGCTGTGATTTAGGGACATTCTTTCTATCCTTGTATTTACTTACTTGAATTCCTCCTCTGGGCCAGAGACTGTCTTATTGTCAGCTTACTTATGTATTGCCTTGACCTGGAAACTGTCAAGAAGCTTAGAAAAGAACAATTGCAGTCTTAGCTTGGCTCTATAGTGTTTTTTCAGAAAGGTGAAAGTGGAGAATACTGCATCTCTTTCCACCAATTATAGGTTTGTTGCTGCTCTTATGACACAAAGCAAGGTGTGCTTAACTACTCTGCTTAGGATACATGCAATCTGTGAAACAGACTCCCATGCATATTCTAGGGTGTTCAAAGTGGAAGATGATAAACTGTCTCTGCTTGCTAGATAATGGATATTGAGACTTAAAGTTCAACACAGAGCGCACTGCCACAACTGTGATTATAAACAAAATGTTGTTTGTCATTCAAAGACTTCCAGTCAATGCATACTAAGTATACTAAGTAGGGTTTTGACAGCACTAAGGTTTCAATGTACCTGTTTGCTGCTGGGGTGTCCATGAGAAAAACTAGAGTGTGGGTCTTATAGTACTTCTTACAAAAACTGTACAGAATGAATCACTGGGAAGAGAGACTGTTGACACTAGGGTCCTGTAACTGTTTCTATAAGCATCCCAAAAGGTCAGCACCTGGATCAGATTGTTTTAGTTTTGATTAGTTAGCCAAGTTGAATCTGCAATTTTAGACTAGGCTGTTGATGGAGAAAATAGAGGACAAAATTGGAGGCAAATAGTGAAAATAGTGAATCAACATCCCATGTAAGTAAGGGCAAGAATGCAATGAATAACTTGTGGCACAAAACGGGAATACTGATTTTTGAGAGTGCCTGTGTGGCATAGGGTAGGCAAGTTAGACAAAGACCTTCTGTCTTCTAGCTTAAAAGGCAATCTTACTGCAATCTGAGATGCATGGCAGAGTCTGGTTATGACAGAAGAGTGCTATTTTGTCTTGCAGGATGCTGTACAGTTCTTTACATCAGGATAGTTTAAAGAATATTTTACTCCACATAGCCAATCCATAAGTCTGATGATCAAGACATAATCTTACTTGGCTTGATACAGATCTTGATCTCGCTAAAATGCAGCCGATAAAGACAGCTGGCCATCAAATTCTTGCAGTATCAGGCATATTGGTTCGACCAAGAAAAGTTTAGTGGTGAGGATGAATTTGGAGCTGACCAAGACAGGCTGGATCACTTCTAGAGTGCAATACCTTTTGAAAGTAAATCATTCGCTAAGTGAAGTCAGCATGTATACTAACGGCTTCCTCATCCCACAAGATTCACTTCTGTGTATTCCTCTTTCATGCCCCCAGTGCTGTAGCCTACAGACCTTCAGTTCAAAAGATGTATATCTGGTATGTATTTGTGGAGTGGCAACTGGAGCAAGCTTGACATTTAAAATTGTTGTCATTCCCATGTTTCCAATGTTCACTTAGCTCACACTTTGCACTGCCCATGGTCAAAATTTGTAAAAGAAAAAAGAGACTGTGTGTGTGTATGGGGTGTGTGTGTGTGCATGGGGTGTGTGGACACTAGTGCTTTATGAACTCAGAAAGCGGACATACAGTGCTCAACACAATATGAAAATTTACCTGCGAGATGGCTGCTTTAACAGGTTAAAGTTCTTGAGTCCTTATATTAATACTTATTATGTGGACACTAGAAAAAAAATTTCCATAAAAAATTTTCCTGCAAGAAAAGCCTTATATACACTACCTATATAGGCAAGTTCAGCAAAGTTGAAGTGGCTACTATGACTAAAACTAAGTATAGAAAACCTGTTTGTGTATGACTACAGAAGAAATTATACACCAATTTACAAAAAGGATTTTGTTATAACACACAAAATACCTGCACATAAAATAATTTAAGTTACAACATCCTGAGATGTACTAGTGACCTGTGCAGAGTGTACAAAGGACACCTATGTGTGTGAATACAACAAAATTATGATATATATTATAATTAACAGAAAACTCTTCCTACTTACTTTATGGCAGAATAACTTCCAAAATTTTTGTAGATAAATTGTGAGGGTTCTCATCAGGAGAAAGCATGCTACTTGTTACAAGTGAAAGTAGTAACTCAAGTATTCATGGGCTTTGGCACAAATCCCTTATATCATAGGAGCTTACTCTATTTAACTGCCACAGGTACCTTTTAGCTTTCTTAACTGAAAAGTTGAGTCTGGAAAGGTTTGATCAGAAGTTTTAATATTGTACTATGATTCGATGATTCACTACAAATCTGAAGACGAACCATTCAAGTTAGCTTTATTTGTACCTGAGTAGAGCAGACAATTTTACTTCCTTTTCCTTTTCCATGTGAACAGACAAGCTTGCAGATGTCAGATTCAACTGGGGCAAACATCTGATAAAACTGAAAATTGAGTGGAAACATTTTTCTAAAGAGATGAAAATTTAAATCAGTACAATTGGTAATATGACTACATGATTTATACTGCAATGGATGAATGAAAAAAAGTATTTCCTAGAAAATACATGTTCTCTCACTAACACATTTGAGTTATCTACAATATACAGAAGGCACTGAGGAAAAACAAGTCACTAAAGTTTGAAACTTAGGTCACAGTGACTTACTTTTCTATGAATAATTATTTTATTTCCCTTGTGATGAAAATACATACCAATTTTCATAGGTGTGTTAAACATGGTTCCTGATGTTGTGAGTTTATAAAACACCAAAGTCACAGAGTTATATCACATCGATTTAGTTATGATGTAGCAGGAATAATCACCTTGACAGGCATCAACATTACAATTTTAAAAATAAAATTTATAAGTGTGGGTGAAAAAGATTCAAAGATATTGATTTGTCAGAAACATTTAAAAGTAAGTAGTCACTCTAGCAAGAAGATATGTTACTCTTATCAAGATGTCACTTTTCATATGAAGAGTGTAATAACTGAGCAGCTTAAAATACACATCATTTAAATATGTAAATTTGAGTACAATGACCTTGTTATGACATTAAGGATTTGCTTTTATCCCGATATACTTAAAAACAAAATTTAATGAGAACAAGCAAAGTAGGGTGCTGAGGGTGTTATGTATATTTAACTTAATTTGCTATTTGTTAGTTTTTTTTAAATAACATTATTTCATTACATACTATTGTAATGTATGCTGGACTTGACCTTGTCCAAAATTGAGTTCATTTCTGCTTGGCCTAATTGACTTTTTTAAATTTTATTTTGTGTAAACAATTAATACATAACTAAATTATTCTCCTTGCGCAAGACTTAATATCAGGATCATTATCAATATAAGAAGTAAATATATTTTTTTTTGGTCTATGTTTTGGAATTTTCTGAGTGTAATCCTGGTAATGGTTTTGATTTTGCAAAGAGCAGGATCATTCTAGAAGGTCATAATCTATTTGGTAATGTTTATTTTTAGAAAATGCTAATTCTGACCTGAGGTAAAGTAGAGAATTATATAATCTTGTGGTGGCGCTCTACAGTTTCGTATTTAGCATAGGGTTAAAATTTTAAAGAAAAAGAGTTTCCCCGGGTTTCCTCACTAGTTATACTGGTTATTTAAAAGAGACTTTGTATATCTTAGGTATTGTACAAAGAACTTTTAATTCCCTTTATTTTGATGTATGATTGATGGGTGTAATATGGGTTAAAGAGTATACAGCCTGGCCTTACTCCAGATGTACACCTTTCAAAAATGTGCTAGCTCTACTTACTCATTTTCACTTCTCGAACTTCAGAGGTAAATTGTAAAAAAAAAGAGCCGATAACCTTTTTTACATTTTATGTATTTGGTAATTCAGTCATTGCACTTTTAGAAGCTGGTATTATCTAGTTTGGCAAAATTCATTTTCCATATTTTAATAGCTGCCAAGAATAGTGTACTTTAGACAAATTTAGGTTGATTTTTGGAGCACAAGGAAGCAGTCATTTTATTTAGCAGTGTCCTAAAATCATTTAAAATTTCCAAAAGTACAATATCCAAAGAAATTTCAGCCACATTACATGAAAGTAGTATATAGGTATGCCAACATTCTCTCCACTGTGCATGTTTAAAATGCAAACAACTTCACCTTACATACATCACTCTCTCAAAAGTACATAATAACTGGTGAGCGCCACCTGTAATTGTGAGGACTTGGTCATTTGTGTTTAAACATCTAGCACTTTCAAGTTGTATAGTATATAATGTGACCAGTTTTTTGGGGGGTTGGAATCATTTTTGTTCAAATTACTGAATTTAAGTGATTATTTTCTCTGGAAATACAAAAGTGCTCTGATAAAATTCTTTGATTGAGACATTCACGGCAATTTATACTTAATTCAAACTTGGAATTATGTTACTGTGATTCAACAAAAACTGTTGGCACATCAACACTCTATAAGCTATAACAGACACATCATCACCTTCAGTTTTTGGATTTCTTCGGGACATGTACTGAATTTTATTCAGGTCATTAATTACTAGTAGTTGTGTCTGTAATTCTTGAATTCTTCTGGGATTTAATTTGCAATACCATAAGTTATTTTTTTAAGTTTTCACTTTGTATTCTAGAGAAATAAATTTTCTGATAAATTTTACAAAAGCTTGTCTTTCACTCTTTTTTGTTACTTAATTTAAGAGCATAGACTCATAACAAAGGTGTGACAATAAATAGCTCAAAATACAACATTCACTCAAGAATGCAACTTAGGTCACAGTAATAGTGTTTTTTATGGCTGAGTCATTCTGTATGAAATGCATCCATATATAAATTTTGCATGTGTAGGTAAAATAAAAGCCAAGACAGTGAGAGGGAAACAATGCTGAGGATGTAAAGAACAAATAAATAAACAAAGAAATCAATGGGCAAAATGCTATACTACCTACTAAATGTATTAGCAAAGGGGATATTCAATACATGAATGAATGAATCCAATAAACATCAATTAGGCAAACACAATGTATTGCCAGCAAACAGCACAATGGTCTACTAATGTAAGCAAGACTGGAATACTTGCAACATTATACATTCAATAATGTTATACCAAAATATTTAAATGAATAAAACAATTGATTATTAAGTTATACACCTTTCAAAAACTTTAATCACTCAATATTAACAAAGATGAAATATTAAGGCAACTAATGTCCCTTTCTCTGCAAGACAGTGACAAATGCAATACCGATTATCCATTGCTTGCACACTAGACTTGTGACAAAATTGTGTACTGAATGCAGTCAATTGTTCTGAAGATATGGACTGGTAATATACAACAATTATTTTCCACATAAATCTTATTCTGCTATTAGTATATTTCCTCTTGATGTTCTTCAACTGATAGACATAACATTATTGTTGCCCTCATTTCCATATTACACTTACCAACATAAAACTAGATTGTTTGTAAAACATATACACTAAGATCCAAAACTAGACAAAATCAAATTGTTTCTGTTATGGTCTTAAACAAAGTCACAGAAATGAGCAAAAGTTGACAAGTTTTGCAAATTTCACCAAATCATTTTATTCCCTAGAATACAAAGTAAAAAAAATTAAAAATAACTAACAATATTGTGAATGAAAAATCTCAGTCACATGTCCATAAGGATAGAGTATTTCCACCAGAATTCCAAATGAAGTTTTGAATTTGCCAGTATCCTTTAAGTGTTGCTATGCTAAAAGTCTTGATGTATCACAATGATTTAATCCAAAATCTAACTCCACTACAGATGCTTAAGATATGAATAGATAATTATGTTTCTCACTACATTATATAAAAACTAAAATACAATCTTATAATCAGGTTGAGAGTCATAAAAAATAAGAGATTATAAATGTAATACATACTTGGTTCAGAGAAAAAATCTTTATCTCCTTTTCAATCTGACAGAACAATAGTGTGTCACTGATGAGCTTCATCCTGTATATTTTGTCCCCCAAATCTAATCGCATGTACTGTTTATGAAAAAAAAATAATGGCAAATAAAACATTATATGCTACATAATTCAATTTTTTGAAAACAATAGTACTTTAACTTACTGTCAATTATTATCATCATCATCACCACCACCACCACCAGAACACAAACTCCACCATAATTAAATTTTAAATAATGAATATTTGCTGCATTTAATCAATATGAATAAATATAAAAGGGCAAATCAACTTTACAATGCTTATCAATGAAAAGATCCTACTGAATATTCTATGGACTTATCTAAAACAAGCTCAAATATATTTTCAATAATCTTTTTTATAACTTTCATTGGATGTTGTAATTTGAAGTCAGCATACCTTATGAAAATTATCCATTCTCCAGACAAAAAGAACACCATCCAGTGAACTGGAGAAGAGAAGGGGATCACACCTGTGGACATTTAAAGCTGTCGGAAAAGTTAAATGAAGACATCACATGGATAATGATTTCAAAACAAATTCATTTCACAACAAGAATGATCTGTGCTGAGTAACTCACAAAATTATATTAATAATTTCATAAATGTCACAAGCAAAAAAGATTCATGAATTATGCCACTACCTTTGATGTTACAAATGCGATATTACGCTCAATTTGCATGTAATATAAAAAAAAATAATAAATTCATAAAGATCAAAATTAATTTTATCTTTTCATATAACCATACAAGAAACTTACTGTATCAATATTTTTAAGAAAACAAAGAAATATGCTTTTTAAGAGATTCATTAATGTGCAACCATATAGTTCAGTACCTCTTTCACACTGTTGAAGATACAGGTATTTTAACTGGCCAAATGTTAGTTCCCACTTCCAGCAAGAGTACAAAATGGTGGCACTATAAAGTTTCATATTTTGCATAGATAGGGTTAGATTTTTAATGAATCTGTAACTTGTAGAACTTCTAGATCTTAATTAAAACACATGACAAAAAATATGTTATGACCCATATTTCATAAATTACATATGAAATGGAGACTAGTGCTACACCAAATCTTACTACAAGATGATCTAACTAGAAATTTCACTAAATCGTGAGTACGATAAAACATATGTTGATGGGCACATAAGAATTCAGGAACTATATAAACAAAATGCTGAAAGATGAAAAACAAAATCAGCCTATCTTTTATTATGTAATAGTTATAACTATTCAATTATCTAGCCTAGTCGGATTAAGGATATAGCATTTTATTTCATGCTTGAACATGAATAACTGGATTTGCTGAGAAAGAAAATATCTTGATATTCACTAGAGTTAAAATTATAATTAGCCATCAACAGACAGAGATAATATTATGACCATGAAATTCAAAGTATTGTTATATGTTTACATAGCAGAGATGTAAAATTGGCCCACCTATTGTAAAAGTTGATTGGTTTGATTTATTTTTTTTTCATGTGCTATCTTATTTTAAATTGGGAAGGAAAATTATGCTACTGTTTATATTTTCTGTAATAATAACCGCAAAAAACAACAAAACATTTATGGTAAACCAATGACATCACACGAAATGCAGTAAGAAATCTGCTACTTCAATCTGTTATACAGTATATCTCACTAACCAACACACTAGAGAATAAAATAAAAAGAAAATTGGCTTGCTACAAAACTTAAGTATTTTCACCCACTTGATGAAACATATCAATAGTTTACTCATTGGAAAAAAATATCTTCTATTTAATTTTTTCTTAGAATAATTACCTGTAACAGCATCACAGTGCTCATGAAATTGATGCACCTGACTGAAAACATTGCTTCCCCACACCTGAAAATTGAGGATAAAAAAAACATAAATGTATTTAGCACAGATATGAAGAAAATCAGTCTATTCATTATACTGTCACATGACTTGTTTTATGCAAGGCCTGCCTTTTCTTACACGGATACATATTATGTCAATTACAACTCAATGTCAAGTCCAAGTTACAAAGAAAGTAAATTGAACATTTCATGTAAGGACTCAAACATAACATCATATTAAGGAACAAACATTATGGGGT